>VDFB02105785.1:218882224-218928591 GCA_007258455.2 Sequoia sempervirens | reverse complement strand
AACATGCTTGACATAACTTCTTCTCCTTGAATATTTTCATGCTCATCCAGCTTTTCCAACATACTTAGGTCAAGTTCAAGCCACAGCATAGCAGTTGATGGACCCTCACAGTCATTTGAATTACCTAGAAAATATCTGAATTGAAGAGCGGTGTGCTGGTCAAAAATGGAATTGAGACACCTGAAACTATGACCACCGATCCTAGCAAGTATGTTCTCCAATCCCTTCTCTTCCTGCAATTTGTTGAGTATTGTGTCTCAACCTTGCAAGCTTTTTCTAGAAAATTCTAGAATTTGTTTGTGGTAGTTCTCCACATGTTTATGTGTTGGAAAAAGGTGTATGAGTTGTTAAAAAATGTGCCTTGTCCCTAGTAGAATATAGGAGGGCTATTTTTAGAGTATAAACAACTCATTGTATAACTTTTATGGGGTCTACACTAGAGGACAAAATTATGGACGAAAATGCTATTTTAACTTGGTTGTTTTTCCATCTTGGAGTTACAAATGACAAGTGGGTAACATGTGGCATGGTTGTTTTGCCCATGGTTTTGGCCCATGGTTTTGTAAAACCACAAATGGTTTCCAAGTTGTAAATCATTATAAAAGGAGGGTTTGGGGAGGTGTTTGAATCATCGAGTTCAGTTTGCAAGATTGGGTGCTAGAAGGAGTCTCTCTGAATCCGAGTTCAAGTTGTGGTGATGCGCTCCTGTAAGAACTTGCAATGCAAGTGTACAATGTAATCTTCTTGATTTGATAATACATTGTGTGGGTTTTGGAGGGTGGGGTTTTTCTCCCAGAAGGGTTTCCCCACGGTAATTACGTGTTATGTGTTTATTGTGATATTTCATTTATGCATGTTTATTTTTCCATTGAAATCTCTGTAATAGTTAGTTGAATTTGCATAATCGTCCTCTAAAGATTAGCGTAGGAAGCGATTCCGCGCACCTTTGCTTCCTTACAAGTGGTATCAGAGCCTGGCCAGTTTTGGTTCTATTTGTTGGGTACATGGTTTTTTGAGCTAATCAAGGTTTGAGTGGGAGCTTGTGCAGAGGTTTTCATTTCTGTATTGTGGGATTGCAAAGATGGCAAGCATATCAGGGAGGATTGATGTAGAAAAGTTTTATGGCACAAACTTTGAGATGTGGAAGCTGAAGATGGAAGATCTATTAATTGTTTGAGATCTATGGGATAAGGTGGATGAGAATACGCTAAGGCCCGCAGATCCAACTTTAGTTGCACAATATGATGTGACTAATAGAAAAGCTAAAGGTCTCATCAGATTGTGTCTTGCAGATTCAATTCTGATTAATGTCCATGAAGAATCTATTGCAAAGAAGCTTTGGAAGAAGCTAAGTGAGATCTACCAAGCAAAGTCACTTGTGAATAAGATTTTCTTGAGGAAGAAGTTGTATTCCTTGAGAATGGAAGAAGGTGGATGAATTTCTGAGCATCTTGAAACATTCAATATGTTGGTGCCTTAGTTGACCTCGGTTGGGGTTAAGATGGATGAAGAAGAAAGGTGGCAAAATTTGCTGTGTTTGTTGCCAGACTCATGGGACAGCCTTGTCATGGACATAGGGAGCACTTCAGTTGTCTTGAAGATGGAGGACGTTGTTGGTTCTCTACATTCTGAGGAGATGAGAAAGAAGGTCTCTCTGAATGCCAAAGAGGCTTTGAGTGTTCGAGGAAGACCAAAAGAAAGAGGCAAGAACGAAAAGCAGCATGGCCGTTCTAAGTTCAAGAATAAGGGGAGATCAAAATCTCCTGGTAAGTCCAAGGCAATCGGTTGGAATTGTGGAAAACCTAAACACTTCCGAAATGACTGCAAAGAGGAGAAGAAGAAGAAGAAGAAGCAAGATTCTGATTCTGAGTCCGAGAAGGAAAATGGAGATGCTTTCATCGTAGCCTTGGCCACTCATGCAGGTGACAATGCATGGTTGATAGACTCAGGTGCATCTTTCCACATGACTCCTAATAGAAACTGGTTTAGTAAGTATGAAAATTTTGATGGTGGTAAGGTGTATTTGGGTGATAACTTTGTTCTTGATATTGTTGGTCGTGGAAGTATTTGTGTGAAATTTTCTGATGGTAGAATTAGAAGATTTGATGGTATCTTGCATATCCCGGGACTAGCAAGAAATTTGTTATCTATTAGCAAACTAATAGATGAGGGTGTGCTTGTATAGTTTTCTAAAGCAGGTGTGAAAATGGTGAGAGGTGCTATGGTAATAGCAAGAGGAAGCAGATTGGGTACATTGTACCAGCTTGAGGCATGCATGGTTGAGTGCAATAGTACTTCTGATAAGATTGTGAAAATGACTACTTTGTTGGAGAAGGAGAGGGTTTCTCTTTCAATAGATGGTCATGGTTTTTGGGTACCCAAGGGTGCTCTATCTACCGAATCAAAGTTAGCTACAGAGAAGGCCATGTTATGGCACTAAAGACTCGGCCACATAGGTGAGAAGGGTCTACAAACCTTGAAAAATAAAAACCTTGTTGATGGGTTGAATGATTGCAATCTTGAGTTCAATTTTTGTGAGCATTGTATCTATGGTAAACAAAATCGTATTCAGTTTTACTCGAGTTCTCATAAGTCTTCATGTATTTTGGATCTTATCCATTCAGATGTATTTGGTCCAGTTGATGTTTCTTCTATTGGTAGATCAGTTTATTATGTTTCTTTCATTGATGATTTTAGTAGAAGAACATGGGTTTATTTTCTTAGGAGTAAAGCTGAAGTTTTCAGTCATTTCAAAGAATTTAAAGCAATGGTTGAGTTGCAGAATGGAAAGAAGATAAAGTGTTTGAGAACTAATAATGGTGGTGAATATTGCTCTAATGATTTTGACACATTTTGTAAAGATTATGGTATTAAAAGAGAGAAGACGACTCCATATTCTCCACAACAAAATGGAGTTGCAGAAAGAATGAACAAGACCTTGATGGAGAAGGCTAGGAGTATGTTGAGTGGAGCTGGACTAGAACAAAAGTTCTGGGCTGAAGTTGTAGCCATTTCCTGCTACTTGATAAACAGGTCTCCTACATCAGCTCTTGTTGATAAGAAGCCAATGGAAGCGTGGTCAGGCCACAAGCCTTCACTTAGACATCTGAGAGTGTTTGGTTGTGAGGCATATGCTCATGTGCCAAAGGGGAAGCAGACAAAATTGGACAACAAAGCTGTCAAATGTATCTTCATTGGATATAGTTATGGTGTGAAAGGATACAAGCTTTGGGATCCTATTGCACAAAAGGTATTTTATTCCAGAAGTGTTATTTTTAGAGAAACTAAGCTTTCTTCTGTTATAGTGCAGCCATAACAAATGGAAGAAAAGAAAGATGTGATTCAATTTCCTGCTACACCTGAGAAAATTGAATCGAGGCCCTTAGAAAGACAAGATGTTGAGGAGAGCTCTATGAGTTCTGAATCATCAGAGGAAGAGGGAGAACCTGAACCTGAACCAGATCTTGTTCGAAGGTCTAATAGACAGAGGAAAGCACCAGAAAGGTATGGATATTCTCCTGATGATTGGAGGTGTATATTTGCTTTGAATGCTAATATTGATGAACCGAGATCTGTAGAAGAGGCTCTTGGTATGAATGATTCAGAGTCCTAGAAAATAGCCATGGAAGAAGAGATGGCAGCTCTTAAGAAGAATGAAAATTGGGACCTTGTACCATTGCCTGAAGGATGGAAGCCTGTTGGTTGTAAATGGGTGTTCAAAAGGAAGATGGGTTCAGATGGAAGTATTAAGAAGTATAAAGAACGTTTGGTTGCAAAAGGTTACTCCCAGGTTGCAGGAGTTGATTATGGTGAAATTTTTTCTCCTGTAGCAAAAATGACATCCATTCGATTTTTACTTTCTATTGCAGTTGCTTATGATCTAGAGATTAAGCAGATGGATATGAAAACAACTTTCCTTCATGGAGATTTGGAGGAAGAAATTTATATGACATAGCCAAAGCTCTTTGTGGTGAAAGGTAAAAATTATTTGGTTTGTAAGTTGAAGAAATCCTTGTATGGTTTAAAACAAAGTCCTAGGATGTGGTACGAGAAGTTTGATACATATGTTTTGAGTTTGGGATTTGTGCGATCTAAATTTGATTACTGTATATATTACAAGTCTGATGGTGATTATTTCTTGGTTATTGCTTTGTATGTCGATGACATGTTGTTTATTGGCAAAGGAAAAGGTTTGATTGCAGAATTAAAATCTCAGCTCTCAACAAAGTTTGAAATGAAAGATCTTGGTACAACAAGGCATATTCTGGGAATGGAGATTATAAGAGATAGGAAAAATAGAAAGCTTTGGCTAGGCCAGAGTAAGTATGTTGGTACTATTCTAAGAAGATTCAATATGTAGGATTCCAGACCATTGAGTGTTCCTGTTACTATGGGAACAAAGCTTTCTAGCTCATAGTGTCCTACATCCCCATTGGAGATGGAAGAGATGAGTCGAGTACCATATTAGAGTGCTGTTGGAAGTTTGATGTATGCTATGATCTGTACAAGACCAGACATTGCCCAAGCAGTGGTAGTACTTTCCCGTTACATGTCTAATCCAGGAAGAGCACATTGGGATGTAGTAAAAAGAGTTTTTAGATACTTGCGGGGTACCTTAGAGTACTTTATTTGTTTCCATGGAATAGGAAATGAGCATTCCTTGGATATTCAAGGCTACGTGGATTCAGACTGGGCCGGTGATGTTGATAAAAGAAGATCCACCAGTGCATATGTGTTTACATTATTCGATGGTGCAATCAGTTGGATGAGCAAGCGACAAGCTGTGGTCGCTTTGTCCACTACAGAGGTAGAGTATATGGCAGCTACTCGTGCCTGCAAGGAAGCCATCTGGCTAAAGAGATTGTGTTCAGATATAGAGTTCAAATAGGGTGCAGTGACAATTTATAGTGATAGTCAGAGTGTAATCTACCTAGCGAAGAACCCGACATTTCATGCCAGGACCAAGCACATTGATGTACAATATCATTTTGTGAGAGATATGGTCGAGGACGACAAGGTGAAGCTGGAGAAGGTGGAGACTTTGGTGAATGTTGTTGATGCATTAACTAAGCCCGTGAGCACAGAGAAATTTAGATGGTGTTCAGAGTCTATGGGGTTCTCGGTCCCTAGCAATTAAGTCCATGACACTTTGGATCCCCCGACTCTTGCAAGGTGTTCGACAAGTGGGAGAATGTTGAGAATTGTGTCTCAACCTTGCAAGCTTTTTCCAGAAAATCTAGAATTTGTTTGTGGTAATTCTCCACATGTTTATTTGTTGGAAAAAGGTGTATGAGTTGTTAAAAAATGTGTCTTGTCCCTAGTAGAATATAGGAGGGCTATTTTTAGAGTATAAACAACTCATTGTATAACTTTTATGGGGGTCTAAAGTAGAGGACAAAATTATAGATGAAAATGCTATTTTAACTTGGTTGCTTTTCCATCTTGGAGTTACAAATGACAAGTGGGTAACATGTGGCATGGTTGTTTTGCCCATGGTTTTGGCCCATGGTTTTGTAAAACCACAAATGGTTTCCAGGTTGTAAATCACTATAAAAGGAGGGCTTGGGGAGGTGTTTGAATCATCAAGTTCAGTTTGCAACACTGGGTGCTAGAAGGAGTCTCTCCGAGTTCGAGTTCGTGTTGTGGTGATGCGCTCCTGTAAGAACTTGCATTGTAAGTGTATTGTAATCTTCTTGATTTGATAATACATTGTGCGGGTTTTGGAGGGTGGGGTTTTTCTCCCAGAAGGGTTTCCCCACGGTAATTACTGTGTTATGTGTTTATTGTGATATTTCATTTATGCATGTTTATTTGTCCATTGAAATCTCTGTAATAGTTAGTTGAATTTGCATAATCATCCTCTCAAGATTAGCGTAGGAAGCGATTCCACACACCTTTGCTTCCTTACAAGTAGTATCAGAGCATGAAATTGAGGATGAAGCTAAAATTTTTTCATGCTCCAGTCAGAAAAACAACAATCATGCTATATGAACACAGGTTTGTATATCGTAAAGTGGACTATAAATTTACGAGGAGAAATGAACCTGAGAATGAAGATGCTGCGAACACCATAGTCGACAAGGACTACTCAATTCAGCTGCAATTTCTCTGCTGAGATCCTCGATGTGGTTATGCATTCTCAAAAGAGGAATGTTTTTTGAGTCAAATCCATTCCTGTAAGTCCTTCCCACTTGAACATCAACGAGACATTTATCTATTAAGACCTGAAGTGTGTGCTCAACCCTCCACCCTAATGCTTCCCATATTCTTAAAGCCATATGACGAGATTTGTTGACGAAAAAGCATGCAATGTCCATAAATACCTGCTTTTTCTCAGCATCAAGGGAATCAAAGCTTATTCTAAGCGTCTGCATTATATCTTGGGGCAGAGTTTTCCTCATTATATCTAGTACTAGTTTCCAATAATACTCATCAGTACTACCGAAAACAAGTCCACCTAAAACTTGCAAAGATAGAGGCAGACCCCCACACTCTTTCACGAAGCTTTCAACCAAATCTTCATATCCTCTGGTTGGATACGGTTGGTGGAAGGCATGACAACAGAAGAGCTCTATGCTATGTTGCACATTCATTTCTTTCATCTTATAGCAAGAAGTAATTCCTGCACTTATCAGAGCTCTCTCATCATGGGCTGTGACAATGATCAAACTAGGTGAATTATTGACTAAAAGATCCCCAATCAGTAAGGCATTTAGCTAGCCTATGTGATCTATATCATCTATAGCAATTAAGAAGCTCATAAAAGGGTTGTTTACCAGGCGAGATCGGAGATAGATCCATCCTTCAAGAATACTGTCAAACTCACGATTTTCCTGCATCAGATCCTTAAGAAGCTTTGTTTGCAAAGAAGTCACTTTACCGTTGGATGCTGCTTCTCACACCTCAAACAAAAAGCATGATCCACTGAATTTTGAACGCTTTTGGTTGAACAATTCTTTGGCAAGGGTGGTCTTACTAGACCCACCCATACCATAGATGCCAATCACTTTTTCTTTTTCCTCCATCTTCTGCCAGCATGTCCTTTCAAAGTCTTCAACCAATTCTTCAATTCCAATTGGATACCTTGTAACTTCTAAAGATCTTTTCTTTTCTACCTCTCTTCGGACAACGTACACTATAATTTTACATAGTGTTTCAAGATTGCTTGAATTTCGCAATGGAAACAATAATTTCATCAGATCAGGCCAGATTAAAATCATAAAACTTTGTAGGGAGAATATTTTAAAGAAATTATTAGAAGAAAAATTCTTACTCATTATTTGAGTTGAATTTGCAGCCAGAGATGTATGAAACATAGCGGAGGGCTCCTTTCCAGGTGTCAAGTTTGTCGAGATACCTACACTTCTGTGTGTGGTAATGAAATGAATCAGCATACACTCCCTTTTCTACATATCTGAGGTCAGAAGGTGAAACATCATAGAATACTGGAATAATCTTTCTTTTAGTTTGTAACATCAGAGTAAGCTCCGCTAAAAACCAAACTGATTGGGCATATCTTCTAGAGAAAATGGCAATTTGTACTGATGCAGAGTAAATGGATTTTTGAATTGTGGAAGAAAACAAATCACCTAAATCCATCTCTTTGCAATCAAGAAACACTTGGATTCCCACCATTTCAAGAGAATTATAAAGTTCAAGAGCCAAGGCTTCTTTGACATCATGGCCTTGGTGGTTAATGAAAACATCATAAACTTTAGGGGATGCAGATGATGGTATCTTTTCTCCTTGATAAAACATTTCACCGAAAGCATCCTCTTCCACGTTTAATTGGCGAGATGGTGTAGATGAAGCCATGGATGGGGAATGAGACTTGAATGACACTCAAGGTAATTACAACCTTATGGTTTGATTCCACCTATACTCCTTGGCAACAAGTGGGCATTTTGATTCTTGTTTGCTAAAGTTTTATAGTTATATATAGCCGTCAAACTACAATGTCATTAGCAAATAAGGGTTGTGCTGCAACTGAGTGGAGTAACTTATGTTTCACTTTGAACTCACAAGATGGTTTGATAATTCAACACACACCAACCACAATGGACAGTATTCCACGATCCAAGAACAGAAGAAAAAAAATATTAGTCACCTGATTATATTTATTTTGATGATCATTGAAAGATTACAAGCCAAACACAAACTATTTGATGTAAATTCTGAAAAGGACCAAACAAAAAATAAACCCAGATCTAGGTAGCGAAACTCAACAGAGTAAACTCTTTATTAATTTATCTCAGAAAAACTACAAATCTCTTACATAGAAAAATGCACACAACCAAAACTCTTCAGCTCTGCCCCACACGCTAAAACTACCCCCCCAAAAAGAAATCCAAACTATCCTTTTAAAAAGGATCGGTCAAAAACCACGGCTACCCCACCAATAGCTGCCATAAAGTGGCAGAGAAGGAAAGGTTAAAAATATCAAACAAAACGCCAAGGAAATAAGAGGTCTGCAGCGCCATCAGCTCCTCAACATCAGTTATGGGAATCTCTAGCCTAGTCATCCATTACATTATCTTCCCCGTCATTGAAAGATTCTAAACCTCATGGTTCAGAAGAGTCAATCTCCTGATTCTCAAGAGTCAGTTTGCACCACTGTTATTTAGGATTAAAGTTAATATTCACACACCCTATACTACTTGGCTAGAAATGGGCATTTTGAACTATTTATCTAGCTGTCAAAATATAATGTCGTCAGCAAATCATATTATTAGATCATGTATACGCCTTATATTTTTATAAAAAAAAATTACAAGTTACTACCAGACACTACTACATACAAAGGGGTTTTAAGACATTTATTTAAGACAAAATATTACTTTTGTCTTTAATTTTTTAATTGTGTTAAATTAAGACAATAAAAAAAACTTTTTTCCTAAAATACATTTTTTATTTCCCTCCACATTTTCCCAATGCATTCTTTTTTTTTTAGGGTTTTCCCTCATATCTAAATTCTCCCGCTTCCTGGACGAGAACAAAACAAACAAGAAGAACAGAACAAATAGAAGAATCAAAGAACAGGGAACAAAGGCATTGAGGAACAGAGGCACAACAGTCAGCACAGAGAAAAGTGTATAGCAGACAGCGGTCATGAAGCACAATAAACGAAGATTTTTCAATAACAACAAGGGCTTTTTCAGGCAAGGGGATTTTCAGACGTGGGTCCAGGATCTGGGGCAAGCTACACAATAAAGCTTCTATGAAAAGAACGGCCTTTCAGCAATAGGTGTGCCCCACGTTTTTGTCCTTTTTGTTCTATTTTTTTTTTCTTTGGTAAATGCTATAAAATTTGGCTTTACACCTACATATTGCATTTTCTTGATAGTTTCTGATGTATTTTCAGCAAATCCATCTTGTGTATACCTTGCAGCCATTCGAGCCTTGAGATCACATTCATTCAAGGCATTTTGTCAAGATTAAGTCACACGCCTTGTCCATGCTTCCACTTTTTGTTGTCAAACAGCTCACATGCCATGTCAATGCTTCTTCGATTTTGCATACGTGTCTACCAACACAATTGCAACTACAACACCTGAAAACTATAACTCCATCTATTTTATTTCTTGATAGACGCCCTTACCTTGTCCAGAATCTCCCATTTTGGCATAGGTAGAATGGAAGCTGGAAAAGGTAGAGGAATCTGGCCTTACGCCATCGATCTCATTTGCTTGAGAGTTTCAAAAGCCTGTTCAAAATTTCCCTTATGTATCTATCTTTGGCTATGTAGAAATCTTCCCTTCTGCACCTATCTTTCCCTCCTTTTTGTATGCCACAACCTCCTTTCTCTGTTGCACGCCCCCTGTACCATACCATCCCCCTTTGCATATATATTTTAAAAAATTTAAAACTTCCTCTTCATAACACCTCCTCTTCTCATTGTCTTTGCATTTTATTCTTCCCTTTATATTATTCAAAATCTTAGGTATCATTGAATGGTCTTGCTTATAATGTATTGAAAATTCCCACTTAGTTTTGTTATGTGGTCTCCTTAATATGATGTTGTGTAAAATGTAATAACAATTAAATAATCACTCTTCTCAAATGAGTTGAAACCCCTGCAGTAATATTCAACACTGGAAGAAATTGTCATTGATTTTGGAATTAAAGATGAAAATAGCAACCCAACGATTGATTTTCCACTGGAATAAATTGTCATTGATTTTCCTCTGTTGTGTTTCCATATATATGAAATAGGAAATTAATAAAGCAGGTACTGCTTTTGGAGTAGGCCAAAAAGTTCTTGCAAAAGCATTTAAAGTCCAAGGTAAACTAGACATGCTAATGTTAGCTTTGAAATTTGCAAATTGATATACTATTAGATTACTCTTATTCACTTTTAATGAAGAAAGTCAATTTGATCATACTATATGATATCATGCCTAACATTATCCTTTTTTCACTGCAACTCTTGGCTATTGTGTAGGCAATTCAGCTATGTCTTCAAAAAGATATTATGAGGTAATTGATCTGTATACGTTGGCCATATCATTGTTTGGAGATAATGTTGTATATTATTGTAACAGGTATGCATATTCATCTGAAACGGTCCTTTGAATTCTTTGTTTTTTGATCTGGCATCATGATGTTTTCTGGTATTTGCATTTTATAGGTAGAGTTATATTATATTACTTTTTTTAAGAGGTTGAAATTTCTTTGTAAATGATGTTATTCTTTGATTGAAATGATTTCATGAGAATTTAATTTGTTATGTGTCAGTAGCCCAGATGACACTACACCGCCATCTTTCTCTGAGTGTGGATTTGTATATAAAATAGTTTGTTCATCGTGTTTAACCTTTGGTGACTAATTTTAAGAGAAAGAAATATAACTCTTCAGCTTCTCTTATTAAATTTGATTAACATCAATGAATCCTGGAATTATTTCTTATCTATGCAAAATATCTCTACTTATATGTTGTACTTGAAATGCCTTTTTCATACAACTTTGTGTATGCTGTGTAACTATAAACATAAATGTAATAATAAAAAATAGAATTAAATTAATATGCAGTACATGTTCAAAAGTGGCATATTGCAAACTTACATACACCAAGGCTATGTTTAGGTTGTTTCCTGATGTGCAGGGAGCAGTAGCGTCAGCCTGTTTCCTTAGCTTATGCTTGAATGCTTGGATTGATTGTATTATTGTCTATATTTTGGTAATAATATTGATTACGATGATCACAAAATCTTTGAAATTTCTCTGCAGGTAATATGTTTAAGAACTTGGTATACTTTGGTATGTTTTCAATCATGAGGGTGGACTCATGGATCCTTGTGGGAATACTTCTCTGACTACCTCAACTTCATGATGGGTCTTTTCGCACTAAAGGTAGTAGGTTTTATTCATTGTATGCATCCCTAGGTTGGGTATTTTAGTTATTTATCATTTTCTAATCTCATAGCTTCTAATGGGAGGGCGGATTCAAATTCCCTAAAGGAGCCTTCTTTGATGACCTTGAATGGCCCACTTGTAAAGATGGAGTTGGCGTAGAAGAAAATAAGTCAAGCATAAATAATAAAATGCATAGAGCTTGAGAGGACGCGCAGAGTTTTGAGTAGCAAGGTGAGCACAACATAGTAAGAAGATGAGGCTGCATATTAATCAAGATTTCAGTTTGAAATAAATAAAAAATGCCATGGAGACCAATAAAACCTGTGCATAGCATGAGGGAGTAATAGAATTTTAAATTGCATTTCAAATATTTCTTAAAGGTTATGTAGGCTAAACAATTGAGGGGGAAAGAGGAGTCTACGCAAGAATAAAATAGAGGGGTTGTGCCCATGATGATGGACTTTTAGAATTGTAAACAAATAAATGAATGATGAAGGGGCAACATTAGAAGAGCAAGATGAATAGAATAAATGTTGAATGTACACAAATCAAATTAAAGTTAATAGGCTTATTAGAATATCTAGAGGGCATGCAGAGTAATGAGCAAGGTTGCAAGAAGGAAATGATAATGGGTGGATTTAATTATGAAAGAAGGCTATGAAACAATTTGCAATGAAATTGCTTGTTATTAACAAAGAAGATAATTACAATTTATAGAGGAGGAAACCTACTGTAGACATTAAATGTTTGCCTACTAGCTACCTAACAACTACTGTAGCTATAATTGACCATTAACATAAGTAGAATATCAGAGCTATAATTGACCATTAATATAAGTAGAATAGCTAGAATATTGACCATTAACTGTAGCTATACCTGTTTTTGGGTTTTTTTTAGCAAAATCATGGTCGCCTCCTCCTGCAACCTGGTCACCTAGGGTTTGGAATCTTGTTTGCCATGCTTTTGTGAAGATTTCGGCTCATTTTTGTAATTTTTTCTGGTATTAGAGCTGTCTAGGGTTACTGGGCAAATTTTTAAAATCTGTAATTCGTGAAGATTTTTCACATGAGATTTCGAGGGTTTTTTGTTTTTAGATTTTCGTGAGTTTTTTCTCACTAAAATCAAAACCCTTCTCTACAAATTTGCGGGTCTGTTTGTGAGCTTAAAAAAAACACGATTTTTTTTCTTTACTGAACTTGGGCGTGTGTTTTTTTAGTTTGCAGCCACAATTTTGGGTTTTAAAAATTCGTGTTTTCTGGCTTTGTTAAAAATGCATTTGTTCTTCTCTAAAGCTCACCATTTTTTCTGATCTTTAGGCCCCCTTTGATCTGCATTTTTTCATGGCATGGAAAATGAAGCACCTAGGAAAATTGGACAACAACCCATTTGAGATCGCGGAAAACCAAGAAGGAATCTACAATTAAAAATAATTTTTGCCTTGGAACAGAGGGTAAAAACCCTAGACGAACTGGCAAAAACCCTAACCGACATTAAAAGCCCAAAAAATGCTAGAAATCTGCAGAAATCTTCACACTCGGGTTGCAGAAACCCTAGCCGACTTTGGTACAAGCAAAAAATAATCTTTTGAAGGCAGAAAAATGATGCCAAAATCATGGATTTAACAAGCGTCCACAAGATCTTCAAATCACAGGCAAACCCAGGTGGAAAAATGAGTCAAAGATCTACAGAAAAAATGTGAAAGGGCCGCGCATAGATAGAGAGCCGTCGAGCAGGAAAAATCCAAAGAAAATTGAATCAAGAAATTTCTGAAAATGCGGCTCTATGGGTAAGAAAAATGCAAACAAAGAGGGCACAAAGAGACACAAAGAGATTGCAGAGAGTCGCACAAGGTTCCAGACGAAAATCGCGTCCAGATGAAGACGAAAACACGGCCAAAAATTCGTCTGAAATTCACGTCCAAAGGAAACGTACCCAAATCCGATGCAGGTTGAGAAAACGCTGTCTAAAAACACCAAAAAATGCGACAGCCAGATGAAAGAAGAAAACACGATGCCATGAAACACTGAAAACATGACCAGAAAGACTAAAAATGTGCGCAAGGAAGAACACAAAGTCGCGCGGGCAGAGACAAAAAATCATGGCCAAAAACAAATGACGCGCCTGGGGTAGAAACGTGATTTTCAAATGGATTCCTCACTCGATTTTCAGAAACGTGAAACCCTTGAAAAATGTGTGCCCACATCAAAACAACAGGAGGGTTGAAATTTTTCATGAAAAACTTAACAAAAAATCTATACAAGAACCCTCGATCTGGACTCCCAAAAATCTCACGTGATAAATCACGAATTAAAGATTTTAAAAAATGCCCTCTCAAAATCCTGAGCCCTCCCATAAGGGAGGCAGGCTTAGACCTGCTCTGATACCATGTAAATGGTTAAAAAGTCTTGTATTAACATGAGAAAGAGTTACAATATATATAAGTGCATAAAAGCACTATAGATATTAAATATCTACCTACTTACAAGTTACTGTAGAAACAGTAACATCTAAACAAAACAAAACAAAAGTGACCATTAATAATAAAAGAGTAATATATTCTAATAGGCTGTAGTAGTTATGTTGGAAAATATAGAGGAGATGACAGAGGTTGGGTGTTAGCAGATATATGAGTCCATCAAATCTGATTTTAAAAAATACAGTTGCATTTTGATGTAGTTATGTGAATGATTTAAATAGAAGAAGGATTTTGTTATTTGTTGCAATCTTTGTGTATTGAAATTTGAATATTGGGTTAAGGAAGACTTCTTCCAGTGATTTTGTGTTTGCAAGTGTTTTTTGGGTAGAGGGGAGAACCCTCCTTGCATTAATTATTCCTTCTGAACCAATCATTTTGGACCTCTATAACTCTTTCATTTGACATCTTAAATATTTGTGCAAAACATCATTCCTCAATAATATTTTTATCAAATTAATCAATTTTGAAATCTAACATAATCTTGTAACATATCTTTATAAACATTAATGTATAGAAACTCATCTATCATAAACTTGTGCTTCATTTAACACTCATTTTATCCCCAAAAAGATACACATAAGAATTAAAACTATCAAAATAAATTTACATAACAAACTTTGAAATTTCACTGGTTGGTACTATAATTTAGCTAAAGTTATTAGAAAATACAGTCCCACTATAATGTCTACAAAATACCTATTGAAGTTTTTACTTCATTAGATCTCACTAGTAACATAAATATCATTACTCATAAGGAGTCAATACTAGTAATTCCTTAATAAGTCTCTGGTATTACATAAGCATTTGTTATAGTGAATAAATCCTGCTAGAAATTTAGCTTTTTCTCCAAAACAACATTTTTGAGCAGTGCCCTTAAACTGTTAGAAGATTTACAACTATATTGAGGGAGAAGACAATATGGATGGCCACTAAAGTGTGCGTAGAGAAGAATCCTCCACCATTTCATCAATAATTCTGCACATTATGAGTGCATAGTGCTGCAAGAATTCTACAATCTCTGGAATTAACATCATTTCCAACCGAATACCCACACCAAACTATGAAACTTGGCTTTGGAGATTTTTCTCACTACCATATAAAATGTTGTGTTTTAGATCTGTGTTAAACTAAAACCCTTCTTCCAGTTTGGATATCCATTGACGCCCATACTATGAAGTTCCAGTTAAATTCTTGTAACATGCTTGCTCTTTTGAAATAGATATATGTCTTTGAATTTGAGAGTTTCAAATTCTAGTTTATCAAATTTTGTTTGTGGCAGTTGTTTCTGGTCAAATGCAGCAAAAGATGTTGTGATAGTAAGTTTGGACTTATTGGAACTTTTTCTCATCAAGTCATGAGTTCAAGCAAGCAAGTTTGAGCATGAGTACATATTGGTTTGCAAAAAAGTAGTGAATACTCACTGATTTGGCAAGTCTGCAATCTATGCTATGTATCATAACAACATTCTTTGTTACTAAGAAATGATATAATATCTTTTGAGTCCTAACTCCTAAGCAAAGTACAGAATGTGCTCATAGAGTGGGTGTATATGTGTAGCTCTATTTACAAAAGAACCCTAGCTTGGGATACACTTTTAAGAATAGTTACTTTCATATAGAGAAATGGCTTGTGGCTCGATAACATGCAGTTACCACCTTATGTAATTGCTCTTTTTTGAAAGAATATATTGATTTTCAGTGGCAACAATAATTCTATTTAGCTGCATGCTTTCTAAGATGATAATTTATCAACACTAGAATAGGAACAAATACTTTCAACCATGGTAGCACAAAAAATATCGTAGCTTTAGTGTCTGACAGTGAGTTGCTAACTGATTCCTCACATTAATGAGGGGAAAAATACTTTTTGTTGTGTAAGTGAGGAAGTTGGTGCATAAATTGGAAAATAAATTTAGCCTGTTAGGTAAACTAACATGCTGACTCACTGGGTATATTCCAACCTGCATGTACCAATTCTCTGAATTGTTGTGAAGAGTATCATTTGGGGGTTGAAGTAGAAAAATGTTATGGTTCTCTTGATGTACAATCAACTTTTCATCATTGGAAACTGCAGCTTATAGGATTATTGATATTGTGTCATGGGTATGTAATTATGTTTGTTGAGGCTAAAGCTATTGCTATAGCTTGCAAACTCATAAGATTTTGAGTGGGTTGTTTTACTAGCAGTTTCTAACTATTATCTATCTAGATAATACCCAATCTTTTTTTTCTGCTTAGCTTGAGTTTATAGTGTCATTTTTTTGTGCTTTTAAGGTAAAAGTATTTATAGATCTATAGTACTTTTATTGCAAATGATAAAACATCTAGAAAGTGGTGGGTGCAACTGCATGGAAACTAGAACAAATTATGCTAGCAATGGCTTGAGGATGGATCCATGTTGATGTACTATTTGTACTGGTGCTATTTTCCAGCTTCAATGCCCCTAAATCTGATGATGAATGAAAAAATTATGAATTAGGGTCTTGTCGATCGCTTATAGTTATTTTAGGCCATCAACATAAGGGTAAAGTTATTTCCACATGCATTAATAAAAATGATTTAGAAAGTGAGTATATCTATTTGAAGAAGTTGTGAAATTGAAATTGAAGTTACATTTTGTTAATGTCCATGCATTTGAAATGCTACTTTTCCCCACAAAGGGAGAAGCTCCTCAAACAAATATGAATAGAAATGTATCTCCAACAAGGCTTGGATTCAAACATGATAGTTGTCTAGCGAGAAAAAAATAATTGCCATAATCATTAGATCACAATGATGATGTGCCTACTAAAGTGTTTCTTTTAGTTAATGCTTCAGACTGATAGAAACCTTGGTGATTCATCCTCAGTAGCATGGAGGTACTTGAACCGATGGGAGAAAAAGTGCGCTCTTCATATCCAAGATGGTAGAGTCCTAGATCTGTGTAAATAGGTTTGTTATTTGTCTATAACTGATTCTCCAAGGAACATCAATGTATTTATTGCAATAAGTGATGAGTGATATATTCAAAAATTGACATACCACATTAATTGGAACTATTTTGACCCAATGCTTGATTGAACAATAGGAATGACATACATAGAGATCATTTTCATGAATGTATGCTTTAACCTTCTCAGTGCCCTGCTATGTAATTCAATACAAATTTTGGCTTCAGGGTTGACAAGGAAAGAGTTATGAATAATACTTAGCTTTAGCACTTGCTTTCTATTGGGTATGAATAATTGTTGGAGGTGAGAAATGGTACTGTTTGGTTTGAATACTTGTATTGCATTTAATGCTTTGGGTATTGTTGTATTGACAGGGTTGGAAATCTGAATGGCAGGACTAGACAAAGGTTGGAAGGTGAAGATTGCACTTACTCTATGTTATTTGGGGTTGAAGACCTTCACCTTCAATATGCATCTTCAAGTTCAACTTCAACTTCAAGCCTATATATAAACCCCATGTATGACAATGAATTCATTTCTCAAATGCATTAATTGTTATGCCATTTGATTCTTTTGAATTGAAAGTGTGATGTGGGTATTGGCTGATGTGTTTGTGGTGGTATTATGAATTATCGTAGCATGTTCATAATATTGTGAATGAGATTGTTTTCGCATTTGGTTTTACCATCCAAATAAGACGCTTGGTGAACATGATTCAAGAACCCAAATTCATCTTGATAAATATTAAATTTCATCAATTTTAACTGTCCTTGCCTAATCCAATGAAAGCATCTACAAATGTCGAGGATTTATTAATAATCAGGTACGCAACCCCAAATTCTCTAGCACTTCAATAAATCTCTGCTAAATATTATCTAATTTCACGTCGTTATTTTGTAGTAAACTGTAGGGCACTCATCTCAAGCCATTATAAACATAACCTATTATTTAGTGAACAATTTAGTTGCTTAGGCATGTATGCTTTAACCTTCTTGGTGCCCCGCAATGTATTTTTCCACATATCTGGCAATAATCATCATGTTTACTGGTAATTTAGGGCATTTTGTTTTGTTTTATTTTTGTCTATTATGTTGCTATTACTGTGGCCGCAAATCTATAGCTACTACTTTTTTATTAGCTGTTAGTGAAACAAAAACTTGTTTATATGCTTTTTTGTTTGTGTTTTTATGGCCATTTCTTAGTTTCTTATCAATCCATTGCACTTTCCATATTTTTTGATTTGTTGTCAATAGTTTGGCTCAGGCCACTGAATAGACAGAACATAAAGGTTTTTCCATTATGATACATAAAATTAATAGAACATATCTAGCCAAAAATCTCTCAACATAACCTTTTACCTTCGAAATACTACAAGCTTAAAAGAATATTTTGGAAATACTATAAACTTAAAAGAATATTTTGAATTAATCAGTGAAGACATTAGTGCCTTTTATCATCTTTTGGCAGTCTCTCAAAACAATTTTTTCAACTCCTTCTCCAAAACTTTAGTTGTTTACTCCATGTGATTATGATGATTTTTTCCAGAATAAATCGGTACACTACAAAATATAACGAATCTCACTATTCCCACAAAATGGAACACCATTGCTGATTTTGAAGTTAAAGGTTGAAAATATGAAAGAAATGTAATAGACTGTAGACACTATTCTCTGCATAAAGTAGCTATGATTGACCATGCTAATTATATTTGGTCAAAGCCTGTAAAACTTTTTTAAGTTTGCCTAGCTATACCTTAAATGGTTTAGTGAGGAATTCAATATAGCTTGAGCAACTAATACATTTAATGAATTTTGAAGTTCAACATTTGCAACTGTCCAATGCTTTGGTTGGTGGTAAAGTCCCTAGAGTAATAATTGAAATAATTAAATCTAAATAAGATACAAAATAATATCATATATTTCTTACACTGATCTATTTCGTTTACATCATTTTATTTCTGAGGTTTAATTTTATTTGTAATATTTTATTCTTGACATCATCTGTAGATCTATTAATCTTTTTTAAGTACGTTTTTTTAGATTTTTTTTTTTAATTATTTAAATTCATTTGTGTAGTATAAAGATATTTATAATATTTTAATTAGTTTTAAATGTTTCTTAAGTGTCAATGGTTATTTGACTACATTTGTGATTAATGTTGAAAGTTCAAACCCAACATTATTGAAGGGAAACTTGCATTTTGTGTTTAGTTTTAAATAACAACTGCAATAGGGGAGGAAATTCCAAAGATGAAGCATAAAGTATGCTGAAGAAAGTTGAGGAAAAGTGGATTATTTTTCTCAATTGTTCATGTTTCTCTAAAAAAGATGAAGGTAATAAATTGAAATCAATGTAAAAATTTCTACATTTGCTACCATTTCTGTCAAAAGCTGTACATTTTAAAGTTTAGCCATTTTCACTACAATTTTGTTGCATTTTTTTTGCAGGGTATGCATTCATACAGTCATGTACATTTCATTGTTACTACAATTTCTGCATACATTCTATATGGTTTGTTGGGTAAACCTTAATCTACATTTCTACAAATTTCATAGAAATAGAGTGAATGCAAGGGTGATTGATGCTTAAGGAAGTTTTTAGGGTTTAATTTTTTGAATGATTTTATAGTTGTTTTTGACATAAAATGAATTTGAGTTTTAATGCTTGGTTGATTCTCCAGGTTATATGAATTGCAAAATTAGCTTACAAAGGGATCAATAGGAGGCAAGTATTTTTTATTCTGTTTAAAATGATTTTATTTTTTAATTTTTAATTGATAAGTTTTTTATTTATCTATAATTTTAAAATAGTTATTTTCTTACAATTTCTTTGTCCTAAATTCATGAAACTCTAGCTATTTCATTAATTTTGCTTCAATTTTTTTTCTTATTTTTAAAAACCTAAGTTGCTATGATTTTTGTTTATATAATTTTAAACTCTTAATCACTATTAGTATTTCCTATTCTAGTCTGGATGATTTTTTTTTTAGTTATTCATTCATTGTGATTAGAGTTTCCATAAGTGTTTTTCTTTATGGAACCCTATAGCTATATTGTTCAAGTGTTTGAACAAAAGATTTTAATTCCCTTTTGGCATCCTTAAATATAATTATAAGCACATTAGATTAGGTTTACTCATAAAATTAAAATATATGTTTATTGAGATAGTAGATACTCAAATCATGTGATATAAAACATATTTCTCAAACTAATTTGGTTGACAAAATTACTATCAAACATAAGACTTTACCATTAAAAAATACTTTATAGGTTTCTCCCATCATTATGTTGATAAGAA
The DNA here is from genome assembly GCA_007258455.2 of Sequoia sempervirens. Lineage (NCBI taxonomy): Eukaryota > Viridiplantae > Streptophyta > Pinopsida > Cupressales > Cupressaceae > Sequoia > Sequoia sempervirens. Next base: position 218,908,538 of record VDFB02105785.1, on the reverse strand, counting down.
AGAAAGAAGATACAAGATACAAGTCTATTAGATGATAAAAAACATATGTTTGTGAAAGTAACTAGACATAAACATACTAAAGCATATTGTGAAAGTAACTAGACATAAACATACTAAAGCACATGCAAATAAATTAAAGCAAGGGGGTGAACTAAAAATGGTTGAAACCTTGATCCACAATGTTAAAATATAGTAGACTGAAAATGGTCAAAGATTGTTCACAAGCTCATTGAAACTTTGACTATCCTTAGTCAATTTACCTGTTTATTTTAGATAGGGATTTTTATTGAAATTCAAAATATTTTTTTCTATAGGAAATTGGTGAAATATATGAAGCTGAAGAAAATTTGGAACTGACTTTGGAATATATCGAGTGAGGTGCAGAGCTCTATCGAGCTGAAGAAGTTACTAGTATAGGTAACTAGTGCCAACTTAAAGTTGCACAGTTTGCAGCCTAGCTTGAGCAGTAAGTTAATATGAAATAAAATATTTGTAAAAGTTTTTTGGGATCACATATTTTCACTTTTGGGCTATCAAATGACCACAATGCAGTGGCTACATATAATTGGATTGTTTTTGGGGTTTGATTTGCAGATTTATTATTTTTCAGTTCATGTGTAGAGACTTGTGGATTTGTGGTTCTTTAAATGAATGATGCAAATGGATTGTTAAATCTAATATTGTTTGCTTGCAGGAAATTTTTTCTTTTACCCTATTGATTATCTTAAAGGAAGAATTCAGCTCCCTCTAAAATTATATCAAAATCTTGAAAGACTGTGCTATGCTCAATATGATTTGTAAATCTTATCGTTCATCAATAACGAAGTACAAGATTAGTGGATTATTACAATGAAAGGTTATCTTCCTTTGAGAGGACCAAACACAGGCACACAAGAAGAAGAAAGTTTCCACTCTAAAGCAGAATTGTCTAGTCTAGAGAATTGAGTCACCTCATTGTCAAACTACCTTGCCTTGCTCGAAAGAGTTATGCCAGTAGTTGGGTATATTCTATTGGCTTTTAGGGATATGATTGGTCATAACAGTTGTTCAACTTGGTCCATGTTATGATGTATGTGTTGCTCATGATTGTACGAACAATCTTATAAACTATAAATAAAAAAATACTTATTGGCATTAACTTTCTGAATTCATATTATGGCACATTATTTTCTTTGTTTTTTTATGAACTTTATGTTGTGTATTCGACAACTATTCATTGCTCCAGCTTCAAAATCATTGATAATTTATGTCATAGTTTTTCCATCACGTTTGGAAAAATAAAAATTCCAACAAATAGGAAGACGATGAGAATTTGAAAATATTGAATGTTGAAAACCACACTAAAAAAATATTTAAAATAAATTGTTTATTTTTTTAATACATTTTTACATAGTGCCTTTAATTCCAACTATTGTCTCTAAAGAGACAAAAATACTTCTATTTTATATTGTCTTTATAGAGACAGTTTTTTAAGACAATAATTTGAGACACTCGCTTAAAGACAATATTTAAGACAAAACACAACTTTTTTTTTGTCTTAAGTTAAGACAATTTATTTAAAAATTGTCTTTTAAAAATTTTCTTAAAGCCCCCCTTTATGTAGTAGTGAGAGGTGGTGCCTTTTGCTATACGCCTAAAATCACTCTCAACGTAGACATTTGTTTCAAAATTCAAACAGGTCTTTAATAGCATTTGCAATAGTTAGTCCACTTTGGATGGTAGCGCTATTAATATGCAACTTTGGAGGAATCTAAACATAGCATTTTACATGATCAAGTTATGATAGTTTACTGTGTTATACGCTACCAGCAATGGGTGCAAAAATATTATGTTAGGTATCACTCAAATTTATTTAGTATAAATATTTACTATTGTTTTTAATTAGAAAGTTAATAAGGAGTTTTTTTTGTTATTTAAATAAAATTTATTATATCACTCAAAGGAATTTAGAATTTGTATGGATAAAGCTTATTATTTAAATTAAGTATAGTAGAATGTAATTGTGAAATGCTTTGAACTAAGAAGAAAAACAATTTGAAATAATTGTTTGTTTGTTTGTTTGTTTATAATATAATTTATAACGTCTAAATATTAGTGAAAATTTAGAAACAATAATTCTTTACTTTCTTTCTTTGTATAAAGTGAAATGATTATTTTGATAAGCTAAATTAGTGTATAGAGTGTAAATTAGTTGTCATTAGAGTCTAAAGAGTAAAGATTCAAGGTGGTTTACCACAAACTCTTCACTTGCAAGAAATAAAATTAAGAAATCTAATATAACACAAATCAACCATATTAAACCAAATAATTATGAAGGAGTTGAAAAAAGTACGAAGATTCAACATATGAAAGAGATGCCTAATATGTGACTTTCTAAGTATGATTAACATTAGATGCCCATTTAGCCAAATTTTTGACAATAAAATTTCATTCATGAGGAAGATGAACAAAGGAGACAAATTCAAAATTATGTGAAAGACATATAATCTAATCAACATAAGAAGCCAATCTCCAAGAAGAATCTTGAAACATGTCATTAATCAGAAGGGTGGCCAATATCATAGAATCCATCTCACAAATAATCCTCTAGCCTAGTTCACAAGCTTTCTCAAGTGCTACAAGGAGAGCTCAAGCCTCCATATGGTTATTAGTACCAATCTCCATAGAAATAAAAAAACAAGTGAACTAAACCAATACTATCCCATCTAACTTCACTCATCCTTTCAATACTAGGTTGTCATGAGAAGAACCATCAATGCTAATTTTGAAGAAACCCCAAGGAGGATGAAACTATTTACCAACTTTGTTTGGCTCTATTAGAAGACTTAAGCCTAGAGCTAGAAGGAATAAATCCAATCAAATGTTCCATATCAATTTTCTTCAAGATTTGAATATCATATATATTATAATCACCATTGTAACGACACTTAGCTACCACATTTTATTTTAAGGAGTCTAAAATCCTTTTCCAAACATATTGAATAGGACTTTGATGACCTTGGAAATTTTGACAAATTCTTCTAACCAAATTTACCATACAAGAAAAATAGGACCAATATTTCAGGTCACCAAAAGAGTTGAAGTAGAATTAGGACACCTCAAATTGGACGTGGGTGGTACACTCCTCATTAGCACCATAGAGAAAATATTTGGTGGTGTCATCAAAGCCTTTTCTTTCTTATGCCGCCTTTGGTAATACATTTATTTTGACAATGTAACCATATAATATTTAAGCCAAAAAATATTATTCTAAATATTTTTCAACTAAAAAAAATATCCATATTCATTTCTTTCCTAAATCCTAATCTAAGGTTCAACATTGTAAGATTTGGCTATGGAGATATCCACCCAAGATCTAGAGGCTTAAAGAAAAGCACAATGAAATTTGAGAAGATCAATATGAAAAGAATAAATTGTAATCCTATAAATGAATGTAAATGTACAACGAGAATGTACATAGTAAGATTACAAAGGGAACCCCTTGGTTATATAGGCCAAGATGAGGGGTGCTGCCACAATAATGGGTTACACTTTTTGGGACATCCTGATTTTTTCTTGAAATCACATATTTTTAGAAAATACAATTATTTATGACTTTAAAGGTTCCATTTAAATTATTTTAATTAAAGAGGGATTGATCAAACCCCCTTAGATCAAACCCCTTGGATAGAACCTTGTTAGATTTAAACCATACCTATAATCGAAGTCTCCTCTACACCTATCAAAATGCTGATAAAAAACCACTTTTGATTTACCTTTTGGGTGATCAAATGAATTCATTTAAAATTTATGTTTTGTAAGCCTGTAGCCCTTATTATAAGCTTCCCAAAAAGTATAATTTTCAATATGTTTAATTTGATTATTATATTTATTTTTTATTTCTTGTGAATGCAGGATTTTTAATGAACATCAAGTTCTTTATTTCACACATATGAAAAAATAGAAAAATAGAGAATTTTTTTTCTAAAAATTACATGTGCAATAGGTATTGATGTCCTTATTCCAACAAAAAAATAATAATTTAATTCAAATGAATACAAAAAAAGATATGTAGGCCAAAGTACACCTCTGTCCAAATTATAATTGCGCTGACTTGGAAAATTAATTAAAAAAAATGTAACAAAAAATTATGAAAAAATACCCATCCCCTATATATTGGTGTTAAAAATTTGTATTTTAAAAATTAGAATTGTATCCTATCTATAAAAAAGTTATGCGGGCCGAAGTAAACATCACTTTTTAAAAATGTTGATTAGTAGAAAAAATAAGTTATTAAAAATTACATAAAATGATTCACAATTTATTTTTTAATTTATTTTAAAAAATATAATTAGAATCTACACAAAATATCTAACAAATAACTAATTTGATTCATCTTCAAAACCTTAATGGTTTAGCTACTATAGGTGTAAGAAAGTGAATGTCTAGTGAAAAATCTTAATTTTAATGTCGAGTTTGGCCAAAAACTATAACCCATTATTGTGGGATCACCCTGAGACATATAATATCATAAGATTATGAAAAGTGTCTGAATCTTATTTTATGAGACACAAACTGTGATAAATGTTAGAGTGAATAATTAATCTATTCACTATACATAAGTGTACTTAGGTTGATGAGGTTAGACAACATCTTGTCTAACAGAATGTGCAACCTTTAAGCCTCTAGAGGTTACCAAGTTATCTGTTAAACCTCACGTGCTAAATTTTTGAGGTTGGGAGACTTTCCATCTCATCTTAAAAGTCACTCAACACTTGGCATCAAGGTTGATGACTTGGTCATAGAGGTTGTTGGTTTACACACTCACAGTGATCCTAAGGTTGAAACCTATAGGACACTTGTCTACTCTTTTATGTCACTTCATGGGGCAATTGTCAATCCACCTCATAGGTGGATTACCTCTTCCTTTCCTATATATGGAAGGTCTTGTACTTATTGTAACTTGGGTAATCTAAATACAATATTGCATATTGTTCATTGTGTTTACTTTTCATCTCCTAGATTCTCCTAAGTAAACCCACAAAACTGGTTTACAATTCCAGCGAGGAAGGAAAAGTTACAAAAAATGCCCCCATGCAAAAAAAATTGGTTTTTTGGGGTTCACACAAACATATGGTTCGAGTGAACCCAAAGGGGGTTCACTAGAACCCCCCATTCAAGTGAACCCATTAAATTCTAGGTCCCACATTTCCTAGGAAAAAAATCAAAGGAAAGGGTTGTGGAAAGGGGGTTCGCTTGAACCCCCCTTTCCCTTCTCCCCCTCTGACACCAAATTTTTTTTGAATTTTTCCCTTTGAAGTTTGAGTTGAGGATGGAAATGGAGGAGACTTCACAGACTGAACTAGATGATGGTAGTCTTCAAAATGAGGTATCCAACAAATATAATTTTAATATGTTTTGGTTTTATTATGTATTTGTTTTTTTAATTTGATTAAACATAGGTTTTTCACCAAAAATCAAGCTCTCTATTTTGCACGTGGAAAAATAACATATTATCAATTTTTTTTTTTTGAAAAATATCAGTGCACTAGATATTTAAGTCTTTGATCCAACAAAAAAAGAATTTCGATACATACAAAAAAATTTATGTTGTATACGGTCCACCTATGTTTGAATTGTAATTGGTTTGACTTCGAAACTTGATTAAGGAAAAAATATTCAATAAAACACTATAAAACCAATTGAAAGCACTAGATATCGTAGTTACAAATATAAATTTGAAAAAATAAGAATTTTATCCTTCATGGAAAAAAAGTTATGTTGTATATATTGAGCATCACTCCTTAAAAATGTTGTTTAATGAAAAGAACTAGTTTTTGAAGGAGTTGGAAAAAGAAGTGCAATATGATTCCAAAATTTTTGAAAAAAATATATTTAGAATCTATAGACAAAATGTCACAAATCACTAGTTTGCATCATCTTCAAATCCCTCACTGTTTAGCTGCTATAGGTGCTCGAAAGTGAAGATTTAGTTAGAAAAAATCAGTTAAATTTCCAATTTGGCAAAAAATTGTAAACCAATATTGTGGGATCACCCTCCTATTTTTTATATTTGTATCCTAGATTCTCATATCCTAGTGCTTGTTCTTGTTTCTCATCTCCTAGATTCTCCAGAGGACACCTAGACCACCTACTGCACTAATTGCATCAACAAAGATGCTTGCCTAGCCTTTACAATATCTTGTGAAAGACTCTGTTTCAACCCTTACTATTTTAGTTTCTTGTAGAAGAATAATATCTGTGCTCTAATTTTTCAATTGGCATTTAAGTAGTCACCTCTCGTTAGGGGTGTTGAGACCCCTAACATTCCATGTTAGGATCCTCATCTCCCTCCAAGGGAGAGGTTGCCTCCCTTGGATCGTAGCATATAAGATCTTATTGATTTTTATTCACCTTTGAGGGCCTCCTCTTCCCTCTTTTGTTTATTGGTTTTCCTCTCCAATTTTGAAACAGGGGTAGATTTTGCAGATTGACATATTTGTCTTGGTTCCTAAATGCCAAGGTAATCTCCAAATTATGATTCATGGTTAGTTCCTTCATCCCCTTCATTTTCAATCCAACCAACTGGTTTTGTGGGGAATTTTCCACCTCTTCTATGCTTACAAACTCCTCTTATTCTATAATTTTTTAGCCTACCTCTGATCTTATTGTTTCTAGAGGTTCTACCACAATAATATGCTAATTTTTTTCTTTTTTGGGTGATTTAGGACCATTATTCTCTATGTTCAAGTTTCCTTCCTTGCTTGGATTTATTCTTCCTTCTTAAGTGATTTTTTCCTCTAGATATCTTTATAAATTGGCAAGAATATTTTTCATTTCTTTGTATAATGATTCCTACATTTACATTTCAAGCAAAAAAAATTAGTAACTTCTTTTTTGATAGATTGAAACCATCCTCTTCTATCCAAAACAAGGAATATAGTGTCTGGAATTACTTTTATTGCTAAGATTAAGATTCTGGCATATAAAAGTTATTCTCCATCTCTCAAATCTATCTCCTATTCATGTCAAGAATCTTTCAGACCAATATTCATAAGGGAGATTATATAGGCATATCCACATTGGACCATCTCTCAGGTTAAAGTTTAGGGGATTAAAGTTTATTTTCCATTTTTACAAATAAATAAAAGAATCACCAAATTTCCAATTATCCACCCTTAGGACTTTCTCTCTCTCATTTTCATTTTCAAAGACTGCCACAAAAAGCCTTTCGATATGAAATTTATGACATAGTCTGATCACCAATTGTTCATCACCCATTCATCTATTTTTTTCCTTGTGAATTTATTTTCTATGAAATGACTTATATAACTGCCATAAGTTTGAGATTTCTAGCATCCTTCTCAACAAATTTTGATACATCGATCTTCAATGCATCAATTCCCTCCCCTTGCAGATTCATGAGGCTTCTTTTCTCATTTTCACCATTACTCTAGTTATCTCACTCAACCACCTTACCTCGCTCTACAACTTCTATTTTTTCCATTTTACATCTTTATAAATTTCTTACCTATAAGAATGAAACTATTTCTATTAATTATCTAGTACAGAAAGAAAGAAGCAAATAAAAGTGTAGACAAAATATTGAAAGCTAATTTGATTGATACTTCTCTAAAAATTATTCAACCTTAGAATCTTATTTTATTTATAGTTTAACAAAAATGTTTGTAAAATTTATAAGGTTATGATAAATTGTCAATTCTAAAGGATGCCACTTTTATAAATTTTAAAAATTATGATCTTAGTCTCTTTAAATTTTCAAAAAGTCTTTTTTTTTTTGGTCGGTCAAAAAGTCTTATTATTATTGGTCTAAGAAGTATGAAATTTAATTGTAATTTTATTAATACTAGATTTTTTGTAGTTAAAGTTAGAGAAATGAAAAGGTTAATCACTAATGTTATAAAATTATTATTAGTGTAGAATATTTTGCCTAAAATATTCCTCTAGATAAGTTTGCTAGTTGTTATATTTTTAGGATAATGATTGCTTAGTTGTGCAATCTGGCATGGAGTTACATGCCTATTTTCTAGTTGGCAGTTGCTATTCTAGAAGGATCATCTCTTGCTATATATATTGTACTCATTCTTAAGCAATTATCAAGTTAATAATCAGTGCAATTATTTACACTTTATCTTTTATCTCAATTTTTGCAATTGTGTAATTTGTAACCTTGCTAGTATTCCTAAAAATCCTCACATGGTATAAGAGTAAGGTTAGTTTGAGTGAAAATTTGTTTTCTATTGCAGGACATAAATAATGGAGGCAGATGTGAATATTGATCAATGCATGCACTCTTTCCTATTTTCATGCATTAGGTTTGCATTTTCTTTTTTATCTCTGCACATCATTTTTGTTCCAAATCATTTTTCAATCAACTTTTGCTTCATAGATTCATCTAGTTGTGCTAGTTTGTGAGTTTTTGAGTTTTCTTTGGCATCAGGTTTGTTGTTGCTTTATCATGATTCCAACCCAAGTTGTTTAGTGACCTATATGGTTTTTAACAAACATATTATCTTTCCTTGCTTGTTAGATTAAAGATTCTAGTGTTACTCCACAAGTGTGCTTCCAGTGTTTCTTTCGAGTAGATTATCTCATTATGTAGGGGTTGTATGGCTTCACTTATCATCCTTTGTGTGGATAGATATTGATTGGATTTGTGATGGATATCATTATTGTATCATTATACATGGATTTGTAGCTGGGACCCATTCATGTTTTCATGCATCCATCCTTTCATTTTTGTATCTCTCTTTCACCTAGCTACACTTAAGGGGGTGTTAGTGTAGAATACTTTGCCTAAAATATTCCTCTAGATAAGTTTTCTAGTTGTTAGATTTTTAGGATAATGATTGCTTATTTTTGAAATCTTGTATGGAGTTCCATGCCAATTTTATAGTTGGATGTTGCTATCCTAGAAGACTCATCTCTTGCTATACATATTGTACTCATTCTTAAGTAATTATCAAGTTAATAATCAATGCAAGTTAATAACCTAGTATTTGTAATCTTGCATGGAGATATTCTTACATTTGGGACAACAGATCATGCCTCTTGATTGTATTCATTCTTACATTTTTCTCTAGATGAGAAAGCACTATCATTGACTAGTCCTCACCGGGTGATCCCACAATACTGGTTTACAATTTTTGGCCAAACTAGACATTGAACTAATTTTTTTTACCTAAATCTTCACTTTCGGGCACTTATAGCGGCTAACCTGTGAGGAAATTGAAGATGATGTAAACTAGTGATTTGTGACATTTTGTTTGTAGATTCTAAATATATTGTTGTTTTCAAAAATTTTGGAATTAAATTGCACTTCTTTTTTCATCTCCTTCAAAAACTATTTTTTAACAATAAACACCATTTTTAAAGAGTGACATTACTGGCTAATACATAACTTTTTTTCTATGAAGGATAAAAGTCTAATTTAAATTTAGATTTGTAACTACGATATTTAGTGCATGGAATTGGTTCCATAGAATTTTATGGAATATATTTTTCTTAATTAAGTTTCAAAGTCATACCAATTATAATTTAGACATGATTTACTGGCTAAAACATAACTTTTTATTGTATGTATTGAACTTCAATATTATTTTTTTTGTTGGATCAGGGATATCAATATCTAGTGCATTGATATTTTTCAATTTTTTTTTATAATCTACTATTTTTCCACATGTACAAAACTAAGAGCTTGATTTTCGATGAGAAACCTACATTCACAAGAAATAAAAAATAAATATAATAATAATATATATTTTTTAAATTATAATTTTTGGGAAGCTTATAATAAGGAATACAAACTTAATTTTTTTTTTTTTAAATGAATTCATTTGATCCCCCAAAAGGTAAATCAAAAGTGGGCTTTTATTAGCATTTTGATTGGTGTAAAGGAGACTCCATTATAGGTATGGTTTAAGACTAGTGAGGTTCTTTCCAAGGGGGTTTGATCTAAGGTGGTTTGATCAAACCCTATTCAATTGGAATCCTTTAGATGAAAATTTTCAAGGCTTAAATCATTATATTTTTTAAAAATATGTGATTTTAGCAAAAATCAGGATCTCCTAGAAATTGTAAACCAGTATTATGGGATCACCCCACTCTCATGCATCTAGATTGGATCAAATACTTAAGGAGACGTTTGGCCACTTAAACCTATGTGTACTTCCATCGTCCACTTTGGTTCATGAGACTCGTGCTGAGCTTCTTCCTCTTACACCTCTTGCATCTTTAGAGTTTAGTTCTTTTCAGTAGGATGTTTCTAATCTTTCAATAGACTGGGTGATCCCACAATAGTGGTTTACACTTTTAGCCAAACTTGACATTGAAATGAACATTTTGAACTTTTTCTTCACTTTCGAACACTTATAGTTGCTAAACCATGAGGAATTTGAAGATGATGCAAACTAGTGGTTTGTGAAATTTTTTCTATAGATTCTAAATATATATTTAAAAAAAAATTGGAATCAAATTTAATTTCTTTTTCCATCTCTTTCAATAACTAGTTGTTAACAGTAAACACCATTTTCAGAGAGTGATGTGTACTTGCTAACACAAATTTTTTTCTATGAAGGATAAAATTCTAATTTTTTAAAAGTTAGATTTGTAACTACAATATTTAGTTCATGCATTTGGTTTCATAGTGTTTTATTGAATATTGTTTTCTTAATTAAGTTTTGTAGTCAAACCAATTACAATTTAGACATAAGTTTACTTGCTAACACATAAATTTTTTTATATGTATCAAAATTCAATATATTTTTTGTTGGATCAAGGACATCAATATCAAGTGCATAGATATTTTTCAGAATTTTTTGGGCAATCTACTATTTTTCCATATGTGCAGAACATAGAGCTTGATTTTCGGTGAAAAACCTACATTCACAAGAAATAAAAAATAAATATAATAATCAAATTAAATATATTTAAAATTATAATTTTTGTGAAGCTTATAATAAGGACTACATACTGATAAAAAGTAAATTTTAAATGAATTCATTTGATCCCGCAAAAGGTAAATCAAAAGTGGATTTTATCAGTATTTTGATAGGTGTAAAGGAGACTTCGTTATAGGTATGGTTTAAAACTAGTGGGGTTCTATCCAAGGGGGCTTGATCTAAGGTGGTTTGATCAAACCTTCTTTGATTGGAATCCTTCAAATGGAAATTTTCAAGGCTTAAAATCATTATATTTTCTAAAAATATGCGATTTCAACAAAAATTAGGATGTCCAAAAAAGTGTAAACCACTCTTGTGCTAAGATTCTTCCTCCTACACCTCTTGCATCTTTAGAGTTCAGTTCTTTCCAACACAATGTTTCCAGTCTTCCAGTCTCAATTTTATGGGATGACTATTTGCCAGAAATTGTAGAGTTATTCATTGAGTAGCACATTGCTGATATTGGGGATACACTTGAGGATATTCACTTCCTCTTCAATGATAGATATGGCTCACCAGTCATCACATTAGCATTTCCTTTGGAGGTTTTTCTACATGCATTTCCACAATTGTTTGGATTAGCTTCATTTGATTCAAACATGTGGACCCTTGATCATTTTTCCATGACATCCATCATGAGACCATTTCTCCAGAGAGAGTTTCTTCTTCACGCACCATTGGATGTGTTTCTTTCTAAGGGGTGGAGCATTGTTTGTCGTTCTTGGATCATCTTCATAATTCTTCTTTGAGCATTCACTTATGGTAGAGGAGCTTCTACCTTTTGGGGGGGATTCATTGTCTCATCCTTTCTCTCCTATAGGAGGATCTTGATTGTACTTATGTGACCAAAACAACACTTGGGGGACATTTGAGTCCTAATTTTCTTTATCACATGTATGATTTCACTTTCTTTTATCTCTTTTTTGGAGAGGATTATTTTTCCATGAGGTTTTCTCCCTTTCTTTAGTTATGAGAAATTTCAGTTGCTTGTTCATGGGTACCTCATTAGGCCCTGTAACCGGGACCCATTCTACATTCATTTAGCTTCCTTTATCAATAGTTTAGTTTCTCCCTAAGTTGATCTTAAGGGGGGAGGGTGTTGGAGTAAATAAGTCATTATCTTATAATTAACTAATCATTAATTAATTATTAGAGGATTTTTACTTTAATCACTTAAGCTAAGCTTAAGAGTTGCTTTTTATTTATTTTTATTCTTATTATTAATTTGGACTAAAAATGGGACAAGTTGTCTCATTGCATGAGATTAGAACACTTGTCACTATCCTATCAAATCCACATGTAGGGTTTGCTTGTGCAATGATTTTATAAAGCTTGCACATTCATTTGTAATAATCATCCAAGTTATTTGCATCAATAGAATTCTTAGCTTATTGAGCACAATCTTGCTTTTGATCTTCTCTATTGTGATAGGTAATTGCTTGTAGGTATTTTATGGGAATTGTGGGTTGAATCATCAATTCTAACAATTATAGAGGTTATAATATCAATTTTAATGCATTGAATTGATTGGTGTAGAGTTCCTTATACATAGAAGACATTTATCAATTATATAATTGTTAGTATATTTAAAATAACATTTTCTTAAGTATTTCCTTAAATTTTATATTACTAGTTTTAAAAAAATAATTTATTCAACACAATAATTAGCATGCCCCTATAAAATATTAAATCATTTCAAACTTGACTATATTTAATTATATATTATCCTTCAACCAAATACGACTATTAAAATTAATTAAATTCATGAATAAGTGAGTGAAAATAGATTTACATACATGTAATTAACTATTTTTTATAAGTGCTCTTTTATGTATTTTTTTTAGTCCTAATATTTTTTTCTCTCCTCTATTTATATATTATTTTATTTTCCTTATTTTATTCTTTCTTTTCTTTAAATTATTAAATAGGATTTATTTTAAAATTAGTCAACAAAATCACATGTGCAAACTAAAATAATTATTATTTAACATTATCCATATTTTAAACACTAATATAAAATTGAGAATAAATATCAATATAAGAAAATATATTATCATTTAATATATCTACATGCAAAAAAAATAAAAAAAATAACTAAGTTTTTTTATTTTATACATTTTTTTTACTTATTTTATTTTATTTTAAAGTATTTTTAAATATTTATCATCATTATAATTATGTAATAATGAACCAATTAAATTTTTTAATAAATAAATAATTATTGTCCATAATTAATTATAAAGATTTAAAACTTTAGAGATAGGGATTGTGACATATACCTATGCCTTAAACTATATTGAAAGTGTAGATCTATCCACTAGACAAGACCAAACTTGCAACCTAGTCTTTGTAAAGGGCCTTGGTAATCAAACAATAGTTAGGTGGTAGATGGGTGGAAATGCAGTAATGACTAAGCTCAAGGGTGCATCAATTGGGTGGCATGATGGTGTTGGGATGTTTGAGTGGAGGAAAAGTTGTGTTGAACAAGTAGAGGTTCTAAAACCATCGAATGGTTATACAAACAATTGGAGTATGGGGTTGGTGGGGCCAACAACCCTATCACTACCTTGCATGGTTGAGTAGAAATAGAGTTGTGGAAAATGGGTAAAGGTTTAAAGCCATCAAATAGTTTAAATAAATCATTATGGCATGGGTTCAATATCATACAACACCCCCATATGCAAGGTATAAAACCTTAATTAAAAAAAATATTTAATTTTTAAAAAAAACTTTGGCTTTAATTAAAAAATGCTATTCAAATTTTTAAATAAAATTAGTAAATAAAATTTATTTTTTCACCTATTTTTTTATGCCGAAGGCATATCCAATTTGAAAGAGAGCAACCTAATCTTTTAAATCGACACTTGACCTCTTTCCTCACAACATGGGAGACAATTGAAATGCTTACCACCGTTTATCAATTTTTGCGATTTTCAATGGTTTTTAAAGCGTTGAAAGCATCGAGATACGAGTATGTACAATCAAATGCATACTTGGACAACTCATTTGAAGTCTCATACTTCGTAGTTTAAGAGCACGTTTACAAATTTGATTCACTAGACGAATTTTACCAAATACGTTGATTAGTGTACGATTGTCTTTTGATACTGACAAAAGTGTTTATATGAAATTAATGACGTTGTTGTATGTTGTCATTGCCTTCTACCATTTAATGTCTGCTTAAGTTCTCTCGCAACTGGCAAATGCCAACGCTTGAAAAAAAATCCTGTCTACTTGATACATTCCTCGCTTCACCACCTGAAAACAAAATTTTACTAGCACTTAACATTTCCATTTAATTGGTTACTTGACTATCACATCCCTTGTTCTGTTTCTTCATTTTTTTTTAATTTTTTTTTTGTTTTTTGTTTATGTTCTTTTTGGCGGTTTAGGGTTTTCAGCGATGTTTTTGCCTTCTATCCTTTTCCTTTTGCTCTGTTCTTGGTTTCATCTGATGTTGTGAGAATCATTTTGTTTTGTTTTTTTTTTATGCCCTTGTTGTTTGTGGGAAAAAAATGTTGTGGTTTTGGTGTTGCTCGAAACGGGAGAAGAGAAAGAATGGATCATCAGAGGTGGTCAGAAATGGAGCTAAAGTGCACACAGCCAGTGAACTGGTAGAAAGCGCGCCCACCACTGCATCTGCATCAAAGGAAGGAAAAGACCCCTTTGAGGGCCCTGTTCTCATTGAGCTCTTTAATTCTCAAGGTTGTACCACCTCTCCTTCCGCTGATCTACTTATTTCCAAATTGGGGTGCGATGATATGTAAGGATTGGAGGTGGACGTGCTTGTTGTTGTTCTGGGATTATCTAGGATGGAAGGATCCCTTTGCCAGCAGCCTATGGACGGTGCTTGATAGAGAGCCTACAGTCAAGCAATGCAGCAGGACAACATCTATATGCCATATGTTGTGATGCAGGGTCGGGCTCAGTGTTTGGGTTCCAATGTCGATTCAGTTCTCTCTCTTGCTTGATCTGCGCCCCGCTTTACAACTTACGACATGCAGGTGGGTCTTTGCATATTAATCTTCATTGTATACTTTCCAAGGAAACTTAAACTATACTCGTCTAGAAAATATTAACATTTCAAAATAAGATTAAAATTCTCTAAGCCCATGCTTTTATCCAGGATGGTAGCCATTTATTTCTTTCCATTTGGTTTTCTCGGTTTGGTTTCCCATCATTTATTATTGGGGATGATTGGGATCTAGCTAGAGCAACATCTTCACATTCACAAAAGGGCGATAATACCCAAATTGCTTTTCCTATGTAATAATGGTGTTTTGTTGCTTTTCAAATTAATCTTATCTCGAAGAGTTATAATTTAAATGGTTATTTCTTACAAATTTCTTCCATGGTGATCTAATTGCCAGGAATTTTAGTTGTGAATTCTTGTTATGCAGGAAAATTGTTTTGAATGTTTAGTATTAGATAAATAGTTATCTATCTTGGGACGATGCCCGCAATTACAACTTGGTAGCCTACACTTCCAGCCAGTGGCCCTAGTCAATACATTGCTATGTGATTCCACAAAATACTTCAGATATGGAAGATTGATCTAATACAATTTTTCATTAATTTATGGGTCTTCCCATTTAGTGACACTTTTGTGAGAGGACTGATTTATCTGGAGTAGTTTTTGTTGTCCTTTTGCTTAGGCCTCAATACTCCTTCAAGTAACTTACGGATGATGGATGTAGCCTTTGCAGTTCAAACACTAAGCTAACCTGGGGAAACATCATAGAATGTTGTATTTAATTAGTGATGTTTGATGATTCAGTGTTTCTCATAAATCGATCAAGCACATAGAGAGATGGATACATAGTAGTATTTAAGAAAATAACTTAGCTCTTTCTCTTCCAAAGATTCTGTTGGACGTGTATAGATTATCAATAATTCAAAATGTATTGAGAAAATATTAAATAATCCTAAAAAATTCATCATTGCCTTTTAGCTTAGTGCTTGTATCTCCTAAGTCAGCTCCTTAAGAGCATTTGAAATCAGTCATTGTAGGTGCTCTAGGCTTCAATGCTTCAATCAAAGGCATCATGATCTCGTAGAGAACTAGATCATTGAATGAAGGCTAGGAAATGTGAAGCCATTGGAAACATCAAATTCATTGCTTTTTTCCCTTGGAAATGAATTTTGATGGATAACCTTTAAGTTTTTAACATGTAGAAGAAAATGGAATTGGTTTGTATTGAAAACATAATCAAGAACTTAATGGAATCTATTTACATCTAATTAAGTTCATCAATAGCTATAAAACATTAATTTCTCTTAATCTGTATTTCAAACCTATATTTCTCATCATTATAGTTTTTAATTTTAACAATATACAATTTGTTGGTCAACTTTTTGTAGGATTGAAATACTAGCCTTCCCATGTAATCAGTTTGCTGGAGAGGAACTGGGTGACAATGAGTAGATTGTAGAAGTGGGGTGTACTCATTTTAAAGCAAAATTTCCAATATTTGAGAAGGTTAACATATCACTCCTATTTAGTATTTTGTTATTTTTATGGTTATTTTGTATTGCTATTTATGTGAATTTGATTGTCATAAGAGAAACAATTTTGTATATAACTAGCTTATCTGGTATGCTTATTGGATTTTTTAGTATTTATATTGTAGTTCTATAATGTAGGTTGAGGTCAATAGTGATAATACAACTCCTATTTACAAGTTTTTGAAATCAAGGAAAGGTGGCCTTTTGGGTGACAATATTAAGTGGAACTTTGACACCAATTTTTTGATGGACAAAGATGGAAATGTGGTTGATCGATATGCTCCAACCATGTCTCCCCTGAATGTTGAAGTACTTGAAAATCCCTCTTTTGTAGTTTCAAGCCTTCTCTATATATACTTTCTTATGGTGATTTATTGTTTGGTCTTTTTGCTACATATCAATCATAGTAACACCAAGAGCCTATTTTTGAATAACAAATATTTGTTGTGGTAATAAGATAATCAATAATATTTGCACTTTATGTTTGCAAAAGCATATCAAGAAGCTCCTAGGAACTGGTCGATTCTCCAGAAGCAAAGAATGTACAACATTTCTACTGTGCCCACATTACCAAGGAATAAGATGCAGAAATCCATTTAGATGTTGTTCTAGTTATAGAATGGGATTGCAGTTGGAAATGTTATTAACTTATTAGTTATTTCAAAATTCAAAGTTGTAACTGCTTAAAATTCCACTTTTTGTTGCAGTGACATGAATCTTGTTTCTTTCACATGGTTTGAACTACACCATAAATAAGGACATTATTCCAAATCCCATCATATATTTTCTCAGCATAAGAGCAATTTAATCTCTCAAGGATAACAATTTGTTTTGCTAGTTTTCTTATATGGAAAAAGATGTTTACATGTTTTTCCTAATTTTAACATCAAAAGCATGTTTACAAGTTTTTCCTAATTTTATCATCAATAATTTGCAAGCAGCCCATAGATTCTTCTTAGATAAATGTGTCTTTATCATTTTTTTGTCAAACAAAACATTCATGCAAGATGCCCTAGTGTTCTTTAATCTGAAAATAGCCTTTTAATCTATGATCAATTATGTTTACATTCATAGGTTCCTTATGGTCACGATTCCCAGATATTTAATAATTATTCTTAATCTTTATCAACTCCAAACTAGTTTATCACTGATTCTTTGATTGGCTCGCCCTTGAGATATTTATTTTCGATGTGTTTTCAAGTAAATTATTCCTGATGTCCCTCTATGCCCTCCAACATATATCTCTTGGACTTCTATTCTTGTAGTACTTGTTTAGGCTTGTGCCTTTTGTTGTCTTTTTTATTTTTTCAATTTCTATGGTGATTGCTTTCTATGCTCATCTTAAAGCTCACCAGAATTTGTTTGCTCTTCCCTCTAATAAAGTAGTATGCTAATTTTGAGTCACTAGCATCCATTTGTGATTATGTATAAGTAGATCCAGTGATTAAGATTATTTTACATTTGGATGCAGCGATTGGGATTTTTGAATATAACAAACATTGAGGTGAAATTGAGGTTGTTGAGAACACAACTTCTTAAATCCCAAACTGTGAGAAAACACTTAAATTAATGATCTAAAAGTTTGGCTTCTTAGAATAATTGCTTCCTAGAAATCAAACTCAGAAATATGGAAGGACTTGTCTAATAGATGCTCTTCCATCTATTGTTGGAGAGCAGAAAATATAATGTGAACTGAATTATAAAGGTTTTCTAATATATTTTCCTTTATAATCACAAACCTAGAAACAATTTTTTTTCTCAAAAATTTCTTAGCATTATTTATTGTTTTTAACATTTTAGGCCATCCTGATTGCATAGAGTGGGAGTGAAAGTAAGTGATTTATGCCATGAATTTTGAAATATGGATTTTTTTTCATTAATTTTGAGATTGTTTCTATGTATTAAGACTTGTAAAACTAGGGTCTCAAGCCCTTTACAACAAAAAGAATGAAGAAAAAAACTACGAAAAAAGTAGCAAAAACACAATTGCAGCAAGGCTACTAGGATCAAACAAAACAAAACTAAATAACACCAAATCCATAATTAGCAAATCTCACACCAAAATTAGCAAATCTCACACACTTGATTCATCTCAAACAATACTACCATAATTGAGCAGACTCAGAATGGACCAATCAGCTGCTGCAGCCATTTCCAACACTTTCAATATATAGAATGTGTGATTAAAGTCTTCCTCTATATTAATCAAATTCTTCCTCATGTACAACAAGGTCCAATTTAGCCTAACATAGTTGATATTGGATAATTGTAGATTGAGATTTTAGATTCATCTTTGACTTTTGGAAATCTATTACTGAGCCATGCTTGAAAGTTTAAAACTAAGTTGAATTGGATTTGCTTTCCTGTCAATGTCTTTTCTTTTGTCTCAAGATATTGAAGACTGCAAAAGTGAGTAGGTTCATACTCATGGAGGTGTCGATGAAGAAAGAAGGATTTATGACTACGGGAGATGGAAATGTAAATACTTAGGATATAACAACTAGTCAAATTTTCTTTATAAGGTACCAAGTTGAATTGCTTCACAAGGTAACACACCTAGGCCACTTTTCTTTATATGGTAAAGTAACATGCAAAATATGATAAAATGTTAAGAATGTTGGTCAATTTGATAGTGCGGGCATTTCAATATAGAAGAAATTTAATAAAGTGTGAGCTATGAATGAAAAATTATTATGTTCAAACAAAAGAGCATTTTCAATGAATGTTGGTAGTGTGTAATTTGATGGTATAGTTGCATAGCTGTCATCTATGACAACATCCAGGTCCTTAATCAATACCATATAGCTAGCTTTAGATTTTAAAAGGGAAGTTAATCAATAGTACAAATAATACATAAATAAAGATAGACTTGAAAAGTCAGATGATTTGGGCCTCTAGGAATTTTTTTTAGAGTGACATTCTGGCTTCAACTTTCTCTTTCTCAAGGATTTGGATTAGCATCTCTTTTTTTTGCATAGGATGAAATTTCTGACAAGTCAGTTGATTAAAAATTTACATAACACTATAGTCATGGGAATAATAAAAAAATGGAACAAAAAAATGGGTTTCGGGTATTACCTTTGACAATATTTTGTCACTGGTGGAGTTTACAACAACAATTTCATTACCATCTCTTGTTTTTGCATAGGATGGAATTCTTGACAAGTCAATTGATTAAAAATTTATAGAACACTACAGTCATGGGAATAATAAAAAATGGAACAACTGGGTTTCGTGTATTACCTTTGACAATTTTTTGTCACTGGTGGAGTTTACAACAACAGTTTCATTACCATCTCTTTTTTTTGCATAGGATGGAATTTCTAACAAGTCAATTGATTAAAAATTTATAGAACATTGTGGTCATGGGAATAATAAAAAAATGGAACAACAATTGGGTTTTGGGTATTACCTTTGACATTTTTTTGTCACTGGTCGAGTTTACAACAACAGTTTCATTACCAACTCTTGTTTCTGCATAGGATGGAATTTCTAACAAGCCAGTTGATTAAAAATTTATAGAACACTACAGTCATGGGAATAATAAAAAAATGGAACTAGTTTTCGGGTATTACCTTTGACAATTTTTTGTCACTGGTGGAGTTTATAGCAACAGTTTCAACAATTCCTTTGTATTGTTGGACCTTTAACTTTGTAACACTAAGATATACCATTTGACAATTTTTTTGTCACTGGTGGAGTTTATAACAATAGTTTCAACAATTCCTTTGTATTTCCATTAACATTTATGATTGATGTTGTTACCATTTATCAGCTGTGTGATATTTTTTCAATTGTGTATTTAATTTTGTATATTTTGTGTAAATTAAAAAAATTATTTGTAATATATATGTAAATTAAAAAATATATTTGTAATATATATTTTCTTTGCCATCTCTAAAACAACCCATCTTGGATACTTGGAGAAGCAGTGATATCTATTAGGTTATCTAAAACTACATGAAATTTCATGTTGCTATTGCCTCTTCTAGATCCTTCATAAATGCTCTTATATCTCACTTTCAATAGAGGAAAACAAAGATTACTAAGATGAACCAAATACCAAAGGATCAATAGAGAATTTCTCTAGAGCTAAGGATCATCAAATACTACCCCTTGAGTGTGTAGGCCAACAAAATATAGTTTGGAATCATTGGAGAAGTATATAACCACAATTGTCTTGCGTTCTTATAATATCAAACTATTTGTTGGTTGAAATAAAAGACCAAATCTAATGATGACAGTTGAGGTAATCCTAATTGTGAGAGTTGAGGTAATCCTCTTTATTGGTCAAAATAAAATACCAAATCTAATGACGACAACTCTCAACTGGGATTGAAGGTTTACCTTGTGTTTCTAGGTGTATTTAGTAAATAAAAATTCCTTAGTTATCTTAGTGTCCTAGCTCCTGTAACTTGCCAATAAACGTAGATCCATCTACAAAAAGGATGAAATACAAAAACTTCATGGGAGTATGGAGGTAGAAGTCCTAGATAGGATGGTGGAACCAAAAAGGAAGTATAATTGTAAGTTATTGAGCTATTTTAAAATGAGAATATGGATCTTAAGCACATACATGATTTAATTGAAGACTAATATCAAGAGACAATTTTCCAATTTGAAAGAGGGCGGGCTAAAATTAGAAATCAATGGTTAACTCTTTCATATAGACCCTGGAGATGATTGAAGTCATCGTAGCTATTAATTTTGGTAGTCATTTTTATCCTGTGTTTGATGGCAATTATTAATTTTCCTGCCAGTATTAGTTGTTAGATTGAATGCCTTCATCATATCGAAATGCAGCTTGCATTTCACAGTGGCTATGGCAGCAAGTTGGTGTTTATTACAAAACGACTATTTGCTGGCATGCCTTTAAATGTGCTTTCCCGTGAGTATATAGTTTGATGTGGCTTTTACTGTACTGCAATGAGATAAGCGGTCTTCTATTTCATTTTCTAAAAATAATATGGCTTTATTTATTTCATGTGTTGTTTCTTTAAATAATATACACATTTATCAATTTCAACCGATATGTCTACACAAATTCAAATAAACCCGTACAATTATTCGGTGTACCCCATTGCACACCTAAAGTGTAATAGCTAGTATACACTTTTGCAAAGGTTGTATGACATCTATAGGGAAAAAACTTTTCCTCACTGTATCTCTTTCTGAATTGATTAAATTATATATGGATTTATAAGTTATCAATCTTTTTGGATGCAATGGTATGGTCTATTTTGTGCTAAAGTGCTAAAGTGCAAAAGTCAAAATCAAACCTATTAGTACTCCATAAATAAGATTAGAAAATTGATCTAGGTGCACCATGCATACCAAAGTATGAACAAGAAGTCATAATAGAAATAAATTAAATAAAAAATATGAATAGTTAAAATCAAACACTAAAATATGTGCAAACCTCTTATTGAAATAACAAATGGATTGCTCATGCTCATGGAGGTAGATTCTCAAACAATCATACAAGATTTCTACACTATATAATATATACATTTGATTGATGGATGCAAGATATTCTTCTAGATAATTATTCTTAGATGGATTTGTGAAAGAAGAGGTAGATTTATAAATTTTGGATGAGGCGATAAATGGTTGAGATTAATTTACCTAATCTATTAATTTAATTTATTTTCTTGATTTATAAATAAATAAATGTATTTATATGAGCTTGATTTATTTTATTTAAGAATGTGTAAGAATAAATTAGGGAATTAAAAACTTACATGATTGAATGAGTGAAAGAGATTGACTTTTGAGAGGATAATTTACATAATTAATTAATTAATTATGTTTGCATAAACTTTATCTATGTTATTGACTAATTTATTAATAATGAAGTGATGTTAGTGGATAAAAAATTATCATTAATTTATTTATAAGTAAATTACTTGAGAAAGAACTAAATAACTAATTAATGATAACTAATTAGCTAATAGAATATGATGACATGGTATAATTAAATAATTTAATCAATCAATCAATATAGTCATGATAGAGTAAATTAACTAGAATGAACTAATGTGTATATTTTATGATAGAAAGTGGTAAAATTAGGATGATGAAATCTAAATGTCTACAATATTTTTGATTAACCTAAATGAAGATATTTATATGTTTTCATCTTTTTGCTTATAAATTTTGTTTCCATTCACACAATTTGATGAATGATGTAGTATTAAACAATTAACACGTGTCTATCCTTGGTGTCTTATGTATTAGTCGAATACTACCTTGATGTATATTACTTGATCATAATAGAGGTTGATGACCGACTTATATAATGACATTGTAATTTAGATGGGATGATATTTTGTATAACTAGTTTTGTTTTACACGTTACTTCAAATCTGAATAATACCTTAACGTATGATACTTGATCATAACGAAGGTTGATGACCACCTTAAAATTGAATGACATTGCAATTTGGATGGGGTATGATAGAATTTTTTTTGGGTCATGACGGAGGTTGATGGCTTCTTGTACGTTGACATCACAATTTGAATGGGATTCAGAAATAATTTTGTTTTACTTGTTCGCATGGTTATTGGGGGGTTTATGTTTACCACCACAGTTGATGCCGTGTGGTGTACGCCTTAAAGCATTTGTTTCAAAATTCAAGCAGCTCTTAAATAGCATTTTCAATCAGTTGTTTTCAGTTTCCTGTGGGTCAACCAAAGAGTGTATTTTAGGTGCTCAAGTTAGGGTCGCTTACTCCCTTATACGCCATCACTGATGGGGACATAAATTTTTAATTAGGTGTCAATGAAATTTATTTAGTATAAATAACTAGAAAGTTTGTAAGCATTGAATAATTAAAAAGTTTTTCCGTTTTTAAACTACTACCAAATTGGAAATGAAAGCATTAAACATTTTTCCAGTTTAATAATTAAAAGGAATGCATGGTGATTTGTAATTACAAATAATGTTGATAATTAAAAACTTATGCGTACTTAGTAAATATAAACTTTATTACAATAAAATTTGATAATTATTAAATAGTTTTTAAATATGGTAAATAAACCTTAAGTTATAAGAAATTTGATAAATGTTAATATTTTTTATGTTTTAATATTTAAAATTTAATAACAATAGATTTTGAAAAAGCTAAACAGTGTTTCCAATGTCAAAATTATATGGATGCTTTTTTTTACTTTTGTCAATACATTTTTCACAAAATACAAGTTAGGATTAAAGAATCATTATGAAAATGATGTTGACTTTGCTTTGAGTATGGGCTTGTTGTCTACCTTAGCATTTGTATTTGTGCCTGTAGTAAATGCATTTGAAACACTATGTGAGAACAATTGACAACATTTATCAACATCTATTGGTCTATAGCATGTGCAACAGCCTTTCTTGACATCTATTGGTCTACAGCATGTGCAGTAGCCTTTCTTGACATATGTGTAATGCCCATTGGGCTCATTAAACATTGTAGTTGTATTTCTTGACTTTGTTGTTACTCCCTTGTAAATTTGGAACTCTATATATTGATTCCTTGCCTCTTCTTCATTAAGGAAATTTGGGGCTTTTGTGTAATTGCTTGTTTTGTGATCATCAGATCACTATTGTTGTGTTTATTTGTCTTCATCTGGTATCAGAGCCAGCTCAAGAAAAATCCACCAGTCACTGTAGGAGATCCAGAAGAGATCAGAGTGTAGTTTATTTTGGTGGAGGAAGATAGCTGAACTAAAATTCTAGAAGTGTTGATTGAAGATTGCAGTCCGTCAGATATTTGCCCAGTCAAAGGAAATTGTTGTAAGCGTTTTTCGTGTTGTCTGTAAGTTGAAAGAAGATCCCTGTGAATACACATGCAAGCCGTCAAAGTAAACTTTTCTCTAAAAAATTCCAGCAAGGCTTTTATTTTTAAAGTTTTAAGCATTTAACTTTTTTTAAGTTATTTTGAAAGTTTTGAAGAACCCGTAAATCTCTTTTTAAGTTTCACTCTAATTAAATTATAAGGTGAAATATTTTTATAAGTTTAGGTGAAAGTCTTTTCACTTTTTAAATTTATATATTTAAATTTGTGAAATTTGCTTTTGAAAGTAGAGGGTAAGAAGATAAAACATTTTTCAAAGTTTTTTATTTTGTAAAGTGAATATTTTGTAATTAAGTGTATTATTGGTTGCAATTGACGCTTAATCTTGTAAAATCAATATAATATAAAAAATCTTTTTGGTGTGGGTCCTATTTGAAAGGATAGGGAGAGTATCCATTTGAAAAGATCTCTCTAGGTTTTTTGTGTTGAGTTGTTGAGTTATTGTGCACATTACTCTTATGGCAAATATGGCAGGAAATGTTATGTCTAACATGCTAATTCATGTATTTGAAGGAGATAACTTTACATATTGGTGTACTAGGATGAAAACCCTACTCAAATCCAAAGATTTTTAGGAAATTGTACAAGTAGGGTATGCAAAACTAGATACAACTGCATTTAATGCATTAAATGATAAAAAAGAGAGAATACAAATCAAATGTAAAGAAGGATAATGAAGCCCTATTTCTTATTCAAGGTGCAATTAATCAAGCATTTTTTCCTAGAATAAGTGGTGCTAGTCATTCTCAGTAAGCATGACAACTATTGAATAATGTATATCAAGGTGCACAAACTGCAAAATTACAGACAATGAGGAAAACGTTTGAAAATGTAAAGATGACTACTAGTGAATCTGTGAATGAATTTCTAACAAAGGTAGAGGTCTAGTAAGTCAAATGAAAGTTTTAGGGGAAGATGTCGATGAGAAGCATATCATTGAGAAAATTTTAAGGAGTTTGATTTCTAAATTTGATGGTGTGGTTTCTACAATTGAGATTTCCAAAGATCTCACAACTATGCAAATAGATGAGCTAAGTGGAATTTTATTAGCTGTTGAAGAAAGAATGAAAAGTAATGAAAAAAGCTTAGAGCAAGCATTTTCCTCTAAAGCAAATATAAGAGGAAAAATAAAAACATTCTTCAAAAATAAAAATAAAGTTGAATACAAAGGTGAATCTAGTAATTTTAGAGGAAGAGGTATTAATTTCAGAGGAAGAAGTAGCAAATTCAGAGGTACTAGAAGAGGAAGAGGTAGAAATAATGGGGGAGACTATGATAAAAAGAATTTCCAATGCTTTCATTGAAACAAGTTTGGACACTATGCATCAGAATGTTGGAGTAAACAAGGTGAAGCAAAAAAGGGAAATGCTCACAATACTATTGAAAATAAACAAAATTTGTTTATTTCTTGCTTTAATGCAAATGCCAGTGAAAATAACATATGGTATATTGATTCTGGATGTTCTTCACATATGACATCTAATGAGCATTTATTTGTCAATTTGGATGAAAAACATCAAAGTACAGTAGTACTAGGAGATAATCAATCTCATGGAAGTAAAGGAAAAGGTACAATTGCAGTTACCACAAAATATGGTGAAGTTAAACATATCAATGAAACATTATTGGTCCCAACACTAAAAAAGAATTTGTTGTCCATTGGAAAAATGCTAGAACAAAATTATCAAGTGACTTTTGTTAAGAATGAGTGCATAATAAGAGACAAGTTAAAAAGGAATGCAGTTGTTGCAAGAGCAAGGATGACATGTTATAGGATGTTTCCTCTTCATTTCACTCATGGAAACCAAGCATTGAGGTCTAGTGAAATGAATGAAAGTAAAATTTGGCACCAAAGATATGGTCACCTCAGCTTTAGTGGGTTAATTTTACTAAAGAGATTCAAAATGGTTGAGGGTCTACCTTTCATTGAAAATACAAAAGAAGCGTGTAAAGAATGTGTTGTCAGAAAACAACACAGAGTTAGCTTTCCAAGTGGTAAATCCAATAGAGCTAAGCAGTATCTTGAGATGA
>VDFB02105785.1:218864258-218882124 GCA_007258455.2 Sequoia sempervirens | reverse complement strand
TATGAGATGGAGCACCTCAATTGCTTTCCTTCATCAAATTGATCCCCTTTTGTTTATGTAGGTGAGAGTAGTGTGGGTGCCATAGGTTGGAGAGCCGTTAATGATTTGTTGTTAAAAGTGCGGGGAAAGGCAGGTGTCATTCCACATGCAGAGTTCTGCATTGTGGAACCTACATGGAAATTTTTCTTCGTGGGTTCATTTAACTTTTCTAAGTTGGAACTTGCAGAGTTGGACAATGTGGGATCCAGGCGGCGAATTGTCGCTAAGTTTTGGCCATTAAGGAATGACCTTATGGAGGTGGAGTCCTAACCACGATGGCTTGCATGGGCGGACCCGTAGGGGTCATCTGTTCTCAGCTTCTTGTTAGCCAACTTTTAATTATTAGTTGAGAGGAATTTCTGTCTATGGAACCTATGTAGCAGAAGGGTGTGGACATTTTTCCATTATAGAATGACACTGAGGTGATGATGTCTTGCATGCAATAGTCCGTAGAGGCAGACCCGCAAATTCCATTAGCACCTAGGCTTTGTGTTAAAAATCTTAAGATTTTGCTTGGAGGAAGCATATCACATGGGTCTCGCAAGGCGGAGGGATGCATATGTTTTTCCATTAATCAAAGGAAACAAAGTGATCACCTCACATAGACGATGATCCGCATACCTTGGCCTGCAAGGGTTCCTGACTTAAAATTTGATGATGCCATTAAGTTTTAGCTCGGGGAGACAATGATCATGGTACTTGCATAGCAAAAGGATGTAAGTGGTTTGCCGTTAGAAAACCTCATTATGGAGACAACTTTCTGATGGTAGACACCCGCATGGGCAAGCCCACATGATTTCTTTACTTAGAATTTTGTCACTACGATGTTAGGATTTACGATAACTGAGCATGTGGGGAACACATCGTAGGAGGATTCTTTAGGTATGCCATTGTAAACAACATTGAGGGGATGATGCTCCACATAAGGTGGCCTGCATAGGCGCACCCGCAAAGGCTTAGTAACTTGGCCATTTTTCAAATGATGGAGTAGGGTTTAAGGGTAGGAATCCACGTTATGTTGGCCATTATTTGGTGAAAATGGGAAAGCAGATTCCTGTGCAGTGGTTCACAAGTTAAGAGAGATCCTCATATTTAATAAAATTCTAGATGCGAGGCCGGGGTACGCGGGGTCAATGGTGTTAGTTTAAAACATTATTTCGGGAATATATTGAAATTGATTTCATCATCAGATAAAAATGGGGTTTAGTGAGTGCAGATTTTGAATAATTACAAAACCCTAGCTACAAAACTATTTTCAATCAGTTAAAAAATGCTTGGAAAAGAAAAAACTATGCGGGCTCATACCTTTAGACCACACAAGAAATTGAGACAAGTCCAACCTGAATCCAACGAGCTACTTTATGCATGCGGATGCTCTATCTTCTCTCCTCAAATTTGAAAGTGCCAAATGAAAATGATAGCTAGGCATTGGCATATTTATAGATGACGTGCCATTAATTCCCCCTATTAATTATAGGTACAATAGGCTTGGGTAGGTAGGGTTGTGGAAACTCGTGCCACAAAGGATGCTTAGTGAAGCCCCGAATGATGGTGGTGAGTGCGAGACCTACCATGTAGACAAATGCCAGGGGCTGACCACTATTTAGTGGAAAAATAGGAATGGTGGTCCGCATAAGGAAACCTATAGCTGTGGGTTCGCCGAATTTGATGGACGCAGCGACAAATGGGAGATAAAGACCCACAAGCTAAAACCCGCAAAGGCCAAAAACTTGGTGAATTTTGGATAGGTGATTTTGGTCAAGGGGAATTTGATGACTTTAATGCATGTGACCAATTTAAGCTCATAAATAGGGGCACAAAAAATGAGGCAAGAGAAAAAATGACTTGGCGAAAGTGAAACAAGGAAAGGGGGTCCCCGGTCTGAATGGGGCATGTGTGCTTTAGGAAAAATAGATTGCAATGTGTTTTTTCCTTGAGTGCATCATCATATTCTTTGAAATATTTATGGTACTAGTGTTTCACAAAGACTAGTGATAGGTTCATCAAACTCAATCTTCATTTCCTTTAAATTTTGCTTCATACAAAGCATTTGAGTGCAACATGATGCTGAAACAATGTATTCTACTTCTACTGCAGATAAGGAAACTGATTCCTGATTCTTAGTCAACCAGGACACCAAACTTTCACCAAGAAATAATGCTCCTCCACTTGTTCTCTTTTGGTCATCAACACATCTTTCCCAATCTACATCTATATATGTAGTCAAAGTGAATTTTCACTCTTTGGATACCATAGTCCAAAATATTCAGTAGCTTTCAAATACTTGAATATCCTCTTCACTAATTTTACACGAGTTTCTTTAGGTGCTGTTTGAAATCTGGAAACCATCCAACTGCTTGCATTATATCCGGTCTAATTCTATCACATACAACAAACTTCCAATCATATATCTATACAAATTTGAATCTACTAGGGCAGATTTATCATCTTTACTCAACTTTCATCCTGTAACCATAGGTGTCCAACCGGTTTTCAATCTTCCATTTTGAATTTACTTAACATCTCCTTTATATACTTGTGATGTGCGATAAAAAATTCCTTTGTTTGATTGTGCAATCTATAACCCAAGAAATAAAGATAATTATCCTAGCATTAACATTTCAACCTTATTCTTCATTTCCTTCTAAAACTCCTTGCACATGTCATCACTGCTACTGCCAAAAATGATATCATCTACATAGACCACAACTATTAATAGTTGATATCCTTCTATTTTAATGTACATATTATTATTTTAACTTCCTCTTCAGAACCCTTGCTGCTACAAGGATCCGTCCAACCTTGAATACCAAGCTTTGGGAGCTTGTTTGAATCCATACAAAGCCTTCTTCAATTTGCAAACATAATATCGATTGTTAGAACATTGAAACCCTTCCGGTTGTTTAGTGCAAACCTCTTCTTCTAGTTGTCCATTCAAGAATGCTGAATTTACATCCATCTCGTATACATTGAAGTTTTTGAATGCTAAAAGAGCTAAAAACATCTCGATTGCCTTCAGTCTTTCCATCAAAGAAAATGTCTCTTCAAATTATATGCCTTCAACTTAAGCATAAAGTTTACACACAAGTCTTGCCTTGTTTTGGATCACCTCACCTTATTCATTTAGCTTGTTTATGAAAACCCACTTATTTCCAATCAAGTTCTTGTCTTTAGGTTTTTGGAAAAGTTCCCAAGTTTCATTCTTCATGATTATGCTGTAGAAAAATGGTGTTTTGACATTTTCATGGCCTTTTAGGTCTTGTTTCATGGTGTTGGAACTATGTTGCTTTGATTTTATGCTATATCATGGCTTGAACATGCTTATTTATGTACTAAAACTCAAAAAATGATGTCTTGTGAAGGTGTTGTAAAGTGTTGTAAGACATTTCTACATCCTTCTAGACTCTATTTAATACAATTTACCTAAAAATAACCTCTTTTAACATCAATAAGTCATATATTGAAGTGTTGTAAAGTCTTGTAACAAGCCTTCATGCTTTTCAAGGCACATCTTCACTATTTACACCCTTCTCATGCTTTATTTTCTCTTTTTATACCCTCATATCACTTAATTAAGTGTATTTTTGGATATTATCTTGACAAATAACATTAAATACAACATTTTTCCCGACACTTATTTTTAGGTCGTAGGTGGGACCCATTCGCCATGGGTGGCGAATGAGTCCTCCTTGGCCCCAAATTCAAAATATTTCAAATTTCTTTTTTGGATTTTATTAAAAGTCACTTGATGTCGGCCTATGATGAGGTATGAACGGATAGTAAGGAACAAGAATTGTATAAATAAGTGATTTTCACCTCATTTTACATCTCATACAATACCAATTCATCAAGTTCACTTATCTACCTATTCACTTAAGCATTCAAGCATTCTACAACATCAATTAAAGCACTTATCAAGCACTTTGGAGCTGCCATTAACATTACTTCAGAATTACAAGTTCAAGAGTTAGGTGAGTTGATATAATTTGCATATTATTACTTTATCTTTCTCTTGCATTTCATTATCTTTTCAAGGGTTTAATTACCAAAAGTGGGGTTTGACCAAGGAAAACCCCTATTCACTAACCCTAATCATTTTCCCCCTTTTTGCTTGTGTATTTGTAACATTTTCTTTACAGATTTGATAGGTTATAAGGTGTTGAAGATTGATTTTTATGTCAACTAGGTGCTTCAAGTCAACATAATTCAAATTTGAGCTTTTTCATTTACATGATGCATTTGTCACTTTGTGGATGACATTGGATGTGATGTCCTTCATAAGTGTGATCTATCTAATCATAGTACATTCCTCTTGGTGACTTGATGCGACACATTGCATCCATTAAGTTGAGAATATACTATTATTTGATTTGTCCTCTCTTGGAGACATTAGACACAATGTTCCCTAAGTGATTGACCTTGCATAAACTTAACAAGACTCCTTTGAACAATCTTTCACATTACATTTTTGCATTTTATATTGTTTCATTTCTTGGCAACCTTGCATAACACAACTTGCATGCCTGTAGTGCCATATCATTTACATTTCCTTTTGTCTTTGTGGCACCTTTTTAAAGTTATTGAATGGGTATAGCTTTAGCATGGTTGAGTGGGAAGCCCAACTAGCTGTATGAATTTTCCCCATAGCCACTTTTGCATTTTGTGAGTGCATACCAACTAGCGCATGTATCTTACTTTTTGGGATTTCTCACACCCCAAAGTGAGCACACATTCTCTTTTTCAAACAATTAGCCTAGATCTCTTTTCACAACTAGTTGGATTGATGATCGAAGCTTCATCCAATTCTTTTCAACACTTGTGTGTTCCTTTGTTCTTATGCTTGGTTTTCCATGGGATCTTCATCCTGGGGGCTTGATCATCCCTCTTGATTGTTGTATTCCATCTTGATAATGTAAGTGCATCCAAACCCTCCCCTTCATGTTCATGCCTACTTTAGTGTGAGTTTGAAGTAGGTTCATACTCTCACTAAAGTGGGGGCTAAATATGCTGTAGAAAAATGGCCCTTTGACATTTTCATGGCCTTTTAGGTCTTGTTTCATGGTGTTGGAACTATGTTGCTTTGATTTTATGCTGTATCATGGCTTGAACATGTTTATTTAGGTATTAAAACTCAAAGAACGATGTCTTGTGAAGGTGTTGTGAAGTGTTGTAAGACATTTCTACATCCTTCTAGACTCTATTTAATACAATTTTCATCACCTCTTTTCATCAATAGAGGTCCTATAAGGTGAAGTGTTGTAAAGAGTCTTGTAATGAGCCTTCGTACATCTTCCATAATATTACACCCTTCTCGTAGCTATTTTTCTCTTTTTATGCCCTCATATCCTTAATTAAGTGTATTTTTGGATATTATCATGACAAACCATTAGTAACGTTTTCCCAAAAGCTTGTTTTTTAGGTCCTAAATTAGGACCGGCCATGGGTGAGTGGAATGGAGTCCCATATTAAATTCAAAATATTTCAAATTCGCTTCGAGATTTATTAAAAGTCCTTGAAATTGGTCCTATGATGAGGTGAATGGATGGCAGGGCACAATAATTGTATAAATAAGTGATTTTCCGCCCATTTTGCATCTCGCCTTCAATTCATCAGTTCATATCTACTATTCCTTAAGCATTCAAAGCGTTTTACAGCATCGGATTAGCTTGTCAGCCGCGCGAATGTTGGCATTCGCCGAATTACAAGATCAAGAGTTAGGTGAGTTGATATAATTTGCATCGATACTTTATCCTTTTCTCTTGCATTTCATTATCTTTTCAAAGGGGTTTAATTACAGAGGTAGGAGTTTGACCAAAGGCCTATTCAACCTAATGTTTCCCTTTTTTCTTGTGTATTTGCAACCTTTTGCTTGCAGTTTTGATAGGTTATGAGGTGTTGAAGATTGATTTTTATGTGTTATGAGGTGTTGAAGATTGTTTACTTCTTAAAGAATAACCAAGAAAAATAACATCATCAGATCTAGAATCAAACTTACCCAAATTTTCTTCATCTCTCTTGTTGTAGCACTTGCTTCCAAATATCTTGAGGTGTTTGATTGATGCCGATCTTCCTCTCCATAGCTCATATGGTGTCTTATTAGTCTTGTGTCTAATCTAAAATATTCTCAAAATATATACAACAGTTTATGTAGCTTCTCTCTAGTACATATTCAGTAGATTTTCTTGACATCACATAGTTCTTGCCATCTCCTGGTTAGTCCAATTCTTTCATTTTTAACTCCATTTTGTTGCGGATTTATGGGAGCTAAAAACTATCTCTAGATTCCATGCTGTTCATAGAATTTGTCATACTTATTAGAAGTGAATTATCCACCTTTGTCTGATCTCAAAACCTTGATTGTCCTTCTAGTTTCATTTTCACTAATTCCTTGAATGTCTTAAACTTCTCAAATGCTTCTGACTTCTCCTTCAAAAATGTTATCCAAGTCATCCTAGTGTAATCATCAATGAACATCATGAAATAATCACCTCCTTGTAGAATTTTAGTCCTCATAGATCCACATAGATTTGTATGAAACAAATCTAATGGTTTTGATGTGGAATACTCCTTAGCATGGTATTTTCTTCTTGTCTACTTCCCTTCATGGCATGAATTGCAATTGATTGATTAAGGATTCTTAATCTTTGGAATATCCCAAACCAATCCTCTAGATCTAATCGTTATAATATCATAAAAATTTATATGTCCTAACCTTCTGTTCCAAAGAAAACTTTCATCTCTCTACATAGTGAGACAACCCTATCTATTCAACTCATTAAGAAGACAAATGTCACTGTTTGTCCTGCTTCCTTCCACAACTAGTTCACCATTGTTTGATTCCTTGATTTCACAACCTTCAGCACTAAAAGATAGCTTATGTCCTTTGTCACACAT
Source organism: Sequoia sempervirens (assembly GCA_007258455.2). Taxonomy (NCBI): domain Eukaryota; kingdom Viridiplantae; phylum Streptophyta; class Pinopsida; order Cupressales; family Cupressaceae; genus Sequoia; species Sequoia sempervirens. The sequence continues at coordinate 218,875,191 of VDFB02105785.1, read as the reverse complement.
TTGAATGAAACTTAACATATTATGCTTTAAACCTTCAACATACAAAACATCACGTGTATTTTTTCTACCACCATCAAGACTCAAAGTACCCTTACTAGAAATTTTGGAAATTGAATTATTTCCAAGGGTCAATGAACCACCTTCAAATTTCTTGAAATTTATGAACTTACTTTTATCTGCAGTGATGTGGCTAGAGCAACTGTTGTCTATGATCCATAGATTCCTCTCCTTCTAATCATGTAGTGCATTTTTAGCAATCATTGAATTTTTTGACTTCTTTTTTTCAGGAGCTTTCTTCTAGAATTTTTCTGATTCATGACTTTTTTGATCCTTTTCTTCCAATTTCCTATAGTGGAGGACTCACAAAATTTCTTATGTAGTTCCTTGCAATCTATCCAAAGTTTTTGCATTTGAAATAAATGATATTAAAATTGTATAGAGGTACAAATACATTATTGTTGACAGTTATTTCTTCTTACCAGAGCTTTTCTATAGTCCACAACCTTATGCCAAAAAATATTTCAATTAAAACAATAACTTGAGAAAGGATAATTAAAATTGGTATTGTATTCCTATTTTCTAGATCTTCTTTTTTTTTGCACTTGAATAAAGCCATCATTGTGTGTCATGCTTTCATCACTTGCCATGATTCTTTTAGACTTTGAAATTTTGGAGCATGTCACTTTTGGACTTTCTTTAGCATTCTTCATAGACTGTTTTGTCACCTTTGTCTTCTGATCATCAAAACCTATTCCATTTTTGACATGTAGAGCTCTTTGACTTCCCAAAATATGATCTAGGGTTTTATTACTCTTTCCAAACTTCATTTGCAGCTATTGGTTCACTTTCTCAAGATTTTTCCTTATTGTCACTATTTCTCCTTCCAGCATCTCACACTCTTTATGTCTTGATATAAATTTTTTTTTTTAGAACATCTTCAATCCTTTTTTCTTCTTCTATCTATGTCTTCATATCAACAATCATATTTTCTAATTTCTTTAAATCTTGATATACTTTTTCTTTAGCCCTCACCTATTCTACAATTATGTTCTTCAACCTTTTGAATTATTTTTCATCACACATCAATTCTTCCATAAGATATACCTATTCTTCATTATTTTTGAAACCCATTTCTATATGAAGATTTCCATTGATGATGTTGTAAAGGGGAGATTGTTGGAATTTTGTCATTGATGATGCTGTCTGACAACATGAGCATGGCATATAGCATGGTATGTACATTTTTCATGATCTAGTGTTGTCATTGATGTCAAAATTTTTGTGGATCATTCCAACATGATTTAGAAGTGTTTTTGAAGACATTTGTACAAGATAAGTTGGTCTGAAAAGTATAGCTACAAAGGAAAATGCCTATGTATCAAATCTGTCAGTACTTTGGCTCAGTGCACCATTTTTTGGGTTTGCACTCCATCGCAAATAGAGATATCACTCTATGATTCTAACAGTAATTTTGTGATTGTTAGATGCATCTAAATCCAAGAGTTTTTGTTTAGTGAAGTATTTAGGAAGATATGAATGACGGAGTTCAGTTCTATATATTGTAGTTATTTTCTATACAAAGTGTCAGTGTGGGAGATTCTGTATTCCTTCACAAATAATTATTTTATGTTGCGGTGTAGAAAATAAGCTATTAGATGATAGTCAAAAAATAATTCTAGACAGGATTGTGTTTTTGAATTCCACACGTGGCGAATTGGGTAAAAAAATGAAATCTTTTGTGTTTAGGTCTTATTTGGGGCCAACCTAACATATTTAAAGAGTTAATACATGTTGCATTCTTATGTAAGACCTATATTGGATCCATCCCAATCTATATTGAAGAGAATTCAATTTTGAATTAAGGTGAAAAATGTGGATGAAATGTTTTGAGGATGACAAGTTCAATTTTGTGTGTTAATTCCATTTAGGCTAACATAATTGAAGTTAGAATTGATGTGGATATATATAGGAGATTGATTTCAGTGTTTTAAGAAAGTGGTGTGAGTGATGTGTGAAATATGATATGTATGGTGTTTCACCTACATGTGTGTGATGTGAATGTGATCAAAATTGTGTGAATTCATAGCAGAGCGGTGCATTGATCTAGATTAGTGCATATATTATTTTATACTTCATTGGAACCATAATCTAGCATATTGTAGATGCATTTGTAATAGTTCAATAGGCTGTGAGCCACCCCTTCTTTCTTCTATCTTATTCTCTATGGGTAGTGAGTCCATTGCATAGTGAATCCACCTATAGTGAGCATTTTTGTAATATACTATATCTAGTTATAATATATTGTGAGCTAACCCTCACCGTGGTTTTTCCCATTTTGGGTTTTCCACATAAAAATCCTAGTGTTCATGTTATGTGATTTTTTGGATGTTTCATTCTTTCATTCATTATTGCAGTTAAATTTATTTTGGTATTTGTATGTATAATGTCTAAATGGTTTAAAGGAATATTGATTCACCCCCCTCTTAGTATTCTAGGTGTTCAACAATTAGTATCAGAGCTTGGATCCTTGGAAGGAGCTTAATCACTTTGGGTAGATCTTGGAGATTGAACACACATGGCTGATAGAAAGTTTCCTATTCCTCTGGAAGAGATTATTTTTATTGAATACACAAAATAATATTGCATGATTGAAAAATAAGAACTCAAAGTTTCTCTTGAAGATATTAACAAATTTGAAGATGAAAAAAAATATCTAAAGGAAAATATTAAAGAGGCAAATGAGTGTATAAAAAAACTAAGAGAGCAGATCAAGAAATTCAAAGAAAGGCATAAGGAAGTCAATGAAAAATTGAAGAAAGCAAATGAAGATCTCATTGGACTAAAAGTGCAAGTGGAAGAAAATAAAAGAGTTGAGGAATGTCTAAATGCAATGGTGGAAATAAAATCTAATGAATGCATGAGGCTTGAACAAGAAGTGGAAAATCTAAGATCAGATCTAGAGAAGGAAAGAAGTCATGAAGGAAAATTCAAGACAAGTTCTACAATGCTTGATGAGTTGATTGTAGGTCAAAAAGCATCTAAAGGAAAAGGTGGTCTAGGACTTGAAAAAGGAGAAAGCTCAAAAGTAGCTTAGACATCTAATGCAGGAAAGGAGATCAATGAACTAGAAATGAATGAAGACGAAAAGAAAAATGGAAAGATCTGAAATCAAAGAAGCAATGCTAGAAGACCCCCTATTAGACAACCAAATGCTCAAAGGTACCCATCTTTCAATGGTTTTTTCCATTCTTGCAATAAATATGGAATAGAGTAATGGAATGTAGAAGCATAATGAATCAGAATGCTCCATGCTTTACTGGTCAATGCCTTACATGCAAAAGATTTAGACATAAAGAAAATGAATGTAGAAGTCAAATGTTAAATAGATATAACAATGGTAAAATGATTCAATACTTCAATGGTTACTGCTATACATGCTATGGATTTGGACATAAAACTAATCAATGCAGATCTAGAATGAGTGGAAGGAAAAATGCTCAAATAAATTCCATATGCAACAATTATAGTGGGCCTGGACATATTTCTAAATTTTGTAGAAGCAAAAACACAAGTATAATTCGGTAAAGAAGAATGAACCAATCAAAAAGATTGATCCAGTTGAAGTAAAGAAGGAAATAGAAAGGATATGGAGAAAGAAAGAAGAGACTGAGGATAAGGGAGAATCTGTACCATCCTTTGGTTCAGATGTTTCCTTCGGTAACTAAGCCTAGAGCTATCGATTAAGGGAGCTTTAATGGATATCTTATATCCCCAGCTAGAAAAGAGGTGTTGGAGCTACAAATCAAAGATATGTCACAAAAAATGGAATGCTCAATCTATTGAAGAAGATTACAGAAGAAAATATGCTAATGCAGAGATTTATGGAACCCAAGAAGTTGAAAGTGCATACAGTTTTAGGGTTACTAGCTTTATTGTTTGAAGCATTTATTGTAGAATTAGGTCAAATTAGAGAGTTAAAAGTGTATTTGCTAAGGAAGATTCATTTCATTAAAAGAATTCAAAGGAGAATAGAAGAGAAAGAAGTGAACTTGAAGAGTTCAAAGCATCTCCAAGTTGCAGAGCATCAAAACCATACTTCGTCGAGCAGAGAAAAAGGTATTTAACAATCCCTACATATTCTTGTTTTTCTGGAATTATGATTTCAAAGAAATTTGGATGCAATGGTGACACCAGATGTTGTAGATGTTTCACAAAGAGCACAACCCAAGTTTAAAAGATATTCCACCAGTGCCTTAGAAGATGATCCCTTAGGCATATTTTCACACATACCTTTTGGGATTTTTCCTATTGAAGATATTAGGGCATACATTCTTGGTAGCATGGATGAACACTCCTCCAAAAAATTATTGGACCTATAGGTAGATGAGTTAGTTAGGAATGATTACACTTTAAAGCCAAAGTAAAAAAGTACTAACTAAGAAGAAATTATATGTATGGAAATGGTTTCCAAATTTCAGCTATGAAGAGAAATGCATCAGAAAGGCCCTTCGTATAATTTTCAACCAATTCATATGGATTGATGGTCCACACATGATTACCAAGGAAGTATTTAGAGAAATAACTATTTTATGGTCCACCAGACTAGTTCCAATTTGGGAATCTACCAAGAACAAGGATATAATGGAGGAAATGGGTGTTGCAATAAACCCTATCAGAAGCCCAATAGTCAGATATTCAACTATGGTTATTAGACACAAGATTTATAGAGATAATTTGATCTTTGTCACCAAAATTCATGTGGCATAGGACATGGTTGAGAAAAGTGCTAAGTATGACCTTTGCGAGTTGCTTCGACAATAATTGATGGAGAACCTAAAGGAAATTAGGAAGAAAAAGCATGTATTCAGGTATGAAACATTGGTGATATGTTTACTTTTCTAGTTTTTGAGGGAAGTTCCTATGGTTGGAAAGGTCAATTGGTCAAGTGCATATCCTGCTACACACCATATTGGAGATTATATGAGAGATCTTGGAGATATGAATGCTCAAGGTGATGCCCTTGCATCCTTCTTTGAAATATTCCAAAGAAGAATGAATGGGAGAAAAAGAATACCAAGAAGTATTGTAAATAGATAAATAAATGACATTAAATTTTTGGTCTCTACTGATTTTTTTTATAATGGAAGCAGTTGAACCTAGAACCATTTGGGTTTCATAACTAAGATATGAAGTATTAGAGGAAAAAGCTATTGGCTGTGCAGAAGTGCTACTAAACAATCCTAAAGACCCCAACAGGCCAAGGTATGGAAATTATAAAGAAAATTCAATGGAAGTTCACCTGAAATTTAAGAAATCACAGATAAAGAAAAATGTTGATGCTAAGGTAGATACATATGCCAAAAAGCTTGTCATCTCAAAAGATAAATTTAGATTTTCCATAGAAAGAGCTAGAGCTGATATGAGTGCAACAAAAGCCTCCAATAGCTCAAGAAGATCAGTTACTACATCTCTACTTGTAGCTGGTAAGAAGAGGAAATCCATAGATAGTCCTCTGGTAAGGGAGAAATACCCTTCGGTAGCCTATGCCATCAGGGTAGAAGCACATAAAGCTACAAGAAAAAGGAAATTGGCATCATTGCGGCTTCTAAAGAAGATTTAAATATTGACCCCAGTGCCCGAAAACTAAATATGGAAGGAGATATGCATTTAGATGATGCTCAAAATGAGCATGGGATCAATGAATTAATGGATAAAGCTATAAAGGAATTACAAGAGATAACACCCAGGAATAAACATTGGTTCCTCCCTATCTACAATGACAAACTTCAAGCTAAAAATTGATTCATTCAAGGGATATGCCTTTGGATTGAGAGATCAAGTTGAAACAAAAGTTGAAGCAAGGCTTGTAGAGAATAAATTGTTGGACATTACAAAGAAGTGTGCATCTGCACACAAAAACATTGAAGAGAGTTTGAGGATGTACAAGCCTATGAAGAGGAAGCAAAGACCTTATTTTTGTATTGTTTGAAGTGGCCAAATGCCACAAAAATCATAAAGGATGCCATGGATGCAATTGAGACACAAATAAGTAGTTCATCAAACACTTATGATTTGGTATAGGATAGAAATGATCAAACATGGACTACAATAGTGAACATACATGAACAATACTTTACCTTGTAGAGCCAGAAAGAAGAAATAATCAAACAATTTGAGAAGCTAAGGGACTTGGTGAAGATGAAGTATATACCTATCTCAAGTGCCCTTGCCAATAAAGATAGGAATTTAAGGATAAATATTACTCCCAATACTCTTGAAGAAGGAGAGGAAACCTTGGTGAAGCTTGACTCACAATATAGCACTTGCAGTAAAAAAGAAACATTGGGAAGAAGGAAAATCTAATTGGAAAGTTATCTTACAAAAGCTTCAAGGGTCAACATCTTTGGGTCGACCATTTCTACTTTTTATGCATTTTTCATTTTTTAGATTCTTTCGCAAATATGCGGATGATATAGGAGTTTTTGGTTAACTTCCTAAGGGGAGTTAGCACATCTTTTAGTTATATCTATTTGTACATTTGGGGGGAGTATACAATTTTTTTTCATACCAACACACCCTTTGCCATTGATGTCAAAGGGGGAGAGATATTCAAAAAGTTACTTGGTAAGATATTTGAGGAAAGAAGGTTTTTGGAGAATATTTTTGGTAAGCATATTTCCATCAATGACAAAGGGGGAGATTGTTGTAAGATTATCATTGATGATGTTGTAAAGGGGAGATTGTTGAAAGTTTGTCATTGATGATGCTGTCCAACAACATGAGCATGGTATGTACATTTTGCATGATCCAGTGTTGTCATTGATGTCCACATTGTTTTGGATCATTCCAACATGATTTATAAGTGTTTTTGAAGATATTTATATAGGATAAGTTGGTCTGAAAAGTATAGCTACAAAGGAAAATGACTAAGTATCAAATGTGTCAATAGAGTGGTTCAATGTGTCAGTTTTTGGATCTGCACTCCACTGCAAATAGAGATATCATTCTACAATTCTAACAGTAATTCAGTGATCATCAGATGCATCTAAATCCAAGAGGTTTTGTTGTTTGATGAAGTATTCAAGAAAATATGAATGACAAAGTTCAGTTATGTATATTGTTGTTGTTTTCTATACAGTGTCAGTGTGGGAGATTCTGCATTGAATGATTATTTTATGTTGCGATGTTGAACATAATATATTAGATGATAGTTGAATAATAATTTTAGATAGGATCATGTTTTTGAATTCTACATGTGGAAAATTGGGTAAACAAATGAATTATTTTCTATTTAGGTCTTATTTGGGGACGACCTTACATGTTTGAAGGATTAATATGTGTTGCATTCTTATGTAATACCTATATTGGGTCCATCCCAACCTATCTTGAGGAAAAAATAATTTTGAATTAAGGTGCAAGATGTGGATGAAATGTTTTGAGGATGACAAGTTCAATTTTGCGTGTTACTTCCAATTAGGTTGACCTAATTTAAGTTAGACTTGAGGTGGATATATATAGGAGATTAATTTTAGTGTTTTGAGGAAATGGTGTGAGTGATGTGTGAAAGATGACATGTATGGTGTTTCACCTACATGTGTGTGATGCGAAAGTGATAAGGGTTGTGTAAATTGTGTGAATTCAAAGTAGAGCAGTGCATTGATCCAGATCAATGCATAGATTATTTTGTACTTCATTGGAACTGTAATCTAGCATATAGTAGATGTATTTATAAAAATTCAATAGGATGTGAGCCACCCCTTCTTTATTCTATCTTATTCTCTATGGGCAGTGAGTCCACTAGATAGTGAGTCCACCTGTAGTGTGTTGAAAGAATGAAGAAGGAACCATTTTAATGTGTTGTCATTGATGCCAACATTAACTGTTGATAGTTTATCTAATCTGGTAAACAAAATGAAGACATTAATCTAGTATTTTGATCTAGAATTGCTCATGTAATAAGATCTTCTCACGAGGTTATAATATTTTATTACTAGCTATTATGTGCTTCTATGATCAAGATTTCAATGATTTTGGATAAACAGGTTGAAAGTTACAAGTAACAATAGTTTGACATGAAAATTTGGATTTATACAATGTAAATGGGTAAGTGTAATCTTGTACGCTCTTCTCCAATGATTGGAATCAGACTTTAAAGTTTTGGGAGATTGTCTACAGATGTTAGTACACTATATATTACAAATGGCACATGAATATATGATCAAAAAAATCATTGGTGGTTGATTAGTTGGTTTATTTTGTGATTAGGTCTATTTCCTAGCCAACCTAATGTCTAATGTATGTTGTGGAGATTAAAAATGTATTGCGGATGTTAATAAGATCTATTTTAGGTCCATGTTGACCTAGATTAAGTGTTGCACATTTGGTTTGAGTGTGAAGATTTTTTTGATTCAAGTATGGAGCAGACAAGATAATTTTGGTTTAATGTAGGGCTACATCTAATTAGTCCAACCTAATTGATGTATGCGGGTGTAATTGGGTATATATGTAAGACATTTTTGAGTTGTAGGAAGAGATGAAATGACACGATATGTGATCTAATGAAAACATGATAATTTGTATGTATGTGATCCGAATGATAGCAAAATTGTTGTGAATGTTGAGAGATTGTAAAGAAGAGTAGTATTTTATATTCAAAACTTCAAGGGAATTGAATTCAACACAAGGAAGGTGCATTTTGTATCAATTCATATCTTGGTTGTGTAGCCATTTTTATTTTGTATCTATTTCTAGCTGTGAGCCTTATTGGACAGTGTGTCCTAGAAGTGAGCCTCTGTAATATCTTATTGTGATATAAAAATGTTTAACCTATTATAAGAAATTAAAATGCAATGGAAAACATAATGAAACACCTCATGATTAGCCTAAGGAATTTGTAAAATGCAAAGAGGAAAGTGTTAAATGAAGACAAATAGATATACCTTCCTTCTTGCAGCTAAAACTCCTTGGTTGGCCCTTGATTTGGTTTTATTTGTATGCTCCTTGATGGCTCTTGATATGGCTAAATGCAAGTCTTGACTATATGCTTGAATGTAGATGCAAATGGATGAAAGTTGATAGCTAGATGAGTGCACAAAATGGCAGCATTTAGTTGCAAAATGGATAAGTGTCAGAAATGCCTTAAAGGAAGGGGTATTTATAAAAAAACTTGATTTGTCTAGAGAATTCAATGGTTGAGATTTATCCAACATGGCCAAGATGAAGGGCTAAGGTGAGTTGAGGACTCACAAGCCCTCACATCTTAACATGTGGATTGTGAAGTGGATAAAGGTAGGATGATGTGTAGGTGATGTGGAAGAGAGGTACATGATGTGGAGGAAGGAAAAATACCTTCCAAGTACCTTGGAGAGTGAGAAGATTTCTTTAAAAAGGAACTTCTTATCCCCAAGTGGGAGTGAAAATGAAACTTGAAGAATTTTGGAATTTCTCAAAAATTTCCATGGGAAAAGAGAAAGAGGTTGGAGAAATAAATGTGTATTAAAAATTCACATTTATAGGAGAATCTAATGGATAAGAGAGGGTCTCCAAAAAGGTGGGAATTGGTCACATGTGCATGAGGTGACATGTCAAACATTCTAGAAGCCTTGGAAAGACAAAATGTGAATTAAAAATTCACATGGGGAGGAGAGAGACATAGGATGAATAAATGAGAATTAAAAATTCTCATGGGAAAGAGGGTCAATGTCCAAAAAGGAAAAATGGAAAGATTGACTAAAAAGTGGTTCTAAAAGTGGTTAATGACTTTGATTAAAGTTGTGCAAATACTTGATTATGATAATTAATGGAAGATTAGAGACAAGTGGCAAATGTAGGAGGATGTGACATTAATCCTTGATTAAGAGGATGCACACCCTAAATATGAATTAATTAAAATTAATCATATTAGAGATGGATTATGGAGGATGTGACAAGGAGGGAGAAAAGAAGAATTTTAAATTGATTTTAATTCAAAAGATTAGGATGACTAGATTAAATAAATTGGTGTATTTATTTAATTTAGAGAAGATAAAGGCACTAGATAAAGTGTTTAATTATTAAATTAAATACTTTAAGAGTCTTATGTGGGAAGTGTAATATTAATTAAATAAATTAATATTGACAGAATTGATGAATAAAGAGGTAAATTTGATCATATGGGAGTGATCAAATTTGGGTGTCTATATTTTGCCCCTCTTCGAAATATTGTTAAAATAATAATGTTTCGAAGAAAAATAAAATGTCAGGGATGAAGAAATTGATAGGGATTGGTGCCCCAACCTGAAAGAGGAGAGGGATGCCCTAGTGCCTGCCTCAAATGGATGGAAGAAAGTGATAGGGTATGCCTCCTCGAGAGGGCGGTTGGGGAAGAAATAAGGGGGCCTCAGACAACTTCTCGATAGAAAGAAATAGAGGAGACCATTGGATAGAGGGAAAAAAACTAAGCAACTTTGACTTTTGAACGGAGTTGATTGGACGTACGGTTTGCAAATGGCGGCTCCGGGAAAGAAGGGGATTAGTTGGAAGAAAAAAAAAAGGTAAATAAAAGGTAAAAAATACCTTTTATTTGAAAAGAGGGGAAAAGAGGGGTTAAAAGGTAATTTGAAGAATTACCTTGCCTCATTGTTACTGTAGCAAGTGAGGAAAAGGTGAAGAAAGAGTGAGAGGAGGCGAGACAGCAATGCTGCCGGGATTATGACCGCAGAGATCATTCCGCAGAAGCGGATGACCTATGGAGCGTTGGACCCGCCCAGCGGTGCCCCACAAGGTAGTCTGAAAACCCATGCTATGTATTTTAAATGTTAACATGTTTTAGGATAGGTAAGGAAAAAATAAAATATGGGTTTGGTGGTGAGGAATAGGAAAATGGGTAGGTCGCAAAATTTGAAAAAAACAATGAAAAGTAAATTTTAGGGGGGGGAGAGAAAGAGGTGTACCA
>VDFB02105785.1:218647934-218864158 GCA_007258455.2 Sequoia sempervirens | reverse complement strand
GGGGAGTGGGATGCAGCAGTGGCACAGTGGCAGTCTATGCAGGTTAGTGATGTGATGGGGAGGGATATGCATGGATTATAGGGGGAGAGAGATGCAGCAGTAGCCAAGGTAGTGGCTGCTGAGGAGATGAGAGATCAGATGCAGGCGGAGATGGTGCAGTTATGCCTATCCTAGGAGGCCTGGGAGCAGGAGAGGAGAGTGATTACGAGGGATTAGGATAGGTATCGTTAGGAGCAGAATTTCACTTGGGTTCAGGTTGCGGAGCGAGAGGAGAATGTGAGAGAGGCAGGATTTTGGATGGCTGCATACTACCATGCAATTCCAGACCCGACCCAATGGATATTTCAGTATACCCGACAGGCACCCCAGATGCCAGCACCATCTCAGTCGCTGGGGACACAAACTCGAGGTTACAGTGATTCATCGGGTGTTACACCAGGTAGGAGATCAGTGCCGGATTCTTCACAGAGATCAGATGTGGGTAGCTCATTCGAGAGGTGATAGGTTACTGAGTTTTTGACAAATACAGGGTGGAGCATGTAGGATTTTATCGACAGAGATTAGAGAGGTTCCATATCTCTAGATTTTATAGTTTATTATGGATATATGATAGATTTTGATGTATGATGGACATGTGACACACATTATATTACTTTGACTATGACATGGGACAGTTCTTATTGGCATTATGTTGTATGTTTCCTTTTGTGATGGGTGATTGTATGCATGTGTATATGATATTTCCTGCTTATGTGGATGGATATTTTGGGTTATTTATGCATGTGTATGATATTAGATGCTTATATGGATAATTGGGTGTATGTATTTGTGGGATATGGATGATTTTATTAATGCACACATGTTGTATCTATGATGATTTATATGTATGGATACCTAGTTAACTTATTTGTCATGTATGTATATGTGTATGATGGATTTTGTATGAACATTTTACATATGCAGGATGTGATGTATTATGAGTCTGACACTTTGTGATGCAGGTGGTGATGTAAGCATGGTTCTAACATGTTGTGATGCAGGTGGTGATGTATGCATGGATCTAACATGTGGTGATGTAGGTGGCGATGTATATATGGATCTAACATGTGGTGATGCAGGTGGCAATGTATGTGTGGTTAATAGAATGTCTCTGATATGCAATAATGCTTTTGTAATTTTAGAGGAAATAACACATGGCCATAAGTGCCAATAAGAATTGATAGGATAATGGAAGGTGGGTATGTAATGATTGTGAAGATGGTTGTCATTTGGCATCTGTCAAAAATTATTAGTATCCTGAGAAGAGTGGGAAAGAGTGGGATAAATTATTTGCACAACCAAAATCAGAGGGTGAATGCAATGCAATAGATGATGAAATGCAATCCTAATATGAGTTGCCATCTTTGGAGCATTGATATTTGCTATAGCATAAGATACCGGATACCCTGATATATAAGACCAGGGCCAGTAGGCATCCAATACGTGAAACAAACACAACAAGCAAAAGAGGGCTACCCCAACACCCCAAGGTCACGATGACCTTGGTCAGGCTAGGCATTGGGATAACCACAAACACACAAGGATGCCCCAGTGTAACACAAGACGTCATGGATCTTGGTGGGTACTACATGGGACAACCGAAAAGGAAGCAACAAAGAAAAGACCAAGATGAACCCATATGTCGACTAGTCAGAGCACACCATGATATGATGGACCAAGGTGACCATGACAAGTGTTGATAGTGAGCTCAAATGACAAATAAATTCTAAAACATCAAAAGATCACAATTAAAATCAAAACGTCCTTTGCCATAGGATCAGGGTGGTGGATAGGATCGATAAGGTCTGCTAGGAAGGATGCATCCTGTTGAGACCGATGATGGATACTAAACTAGAATGACCCAGTTTGACACCAGATGCTTTTCATTAACTAAATATTTTGATAATTTTAGGATTTTATTTGAGAATAAAGGGCTAGATGGGGACACAAACTGACACATCCTACAGACTTAGGGGCTCGGGGGCCGATCAGAGATTAGCCTTGCCTATGTGAAAGCGCAGAGCCCTCATAATTCATGAAAATACCATGGATAAAGCGAAAAGAGGATGATGAAGGTGAATGATGGATGACCAAGATGCGATGGTCATAATACCTCAGGGGTAGATCAAATGATCAGCCTTGCCTACGTGATATCGCAGGGGCAACGTAGTTTGACTAGTGATGCGGAAGGATGAGATCTAGATGGAGACCGACACGATGGATGATCCTATATGGTGACACAGACCGACTGACAAAGGGAATGAATGACATAAGCTCAAAGTGGGATACTAAAATGCTTAGGATGAGGGATAGGGTAGATGGGTCATCCAATGCTCAATCAATATATACCAAGCGGCTTAGGCTAAGGTGGGTGAGGACGATAGTGCGGATGAAAGCATAAAATAACTAGGATGTCAGGTAGATAATGATTAAGCCCTCTACGAATGATGCCTGTTACCAGGTTTTCACCATCCATACTTATCCAAGGCACCACCAAGAGGTGGTTTTCACCATAGGATAGATTTATTTTTCTTTACTATTTTTTAGATTTTTTATTATTTTTATATATATATTTTTTGATTTTTTTTGATTAGGTGGGGTTACCAAGCAGACTTAGGCGTAGAACTTCTTGAGATGTATTATGTTGATGGGTTTTTCAAGGGGTTTTCCTTCAAGGGTAGTCAACTTGTAGGCCCCAAATCCATATTTGGTGGCTATGATATAAGGACCTAACTAGTTTGCCTCAAACTTTCCCTTTTTATCACGATCTTGTTGAGTGCGTTGGTTCTCTTTAAGAACAAGCTCACCAACCTGGAATTGTTTAGGACAGACCTTTTTATTGTAATTACGTTTGAGGTGATTTTGGTATGCTTGCAGGTGATCATAGGCTTTTATTCTTCGTTCCTCTAGTAATTCCAGCTGTGCAAGCCATGCAACATGGGCATCTTCTTCGCTGATAAGATTCTTCAGAGAAATCCTCAGTGATGGAAGCTCAACTTCAATTGGCAAGATGACTTCAACACCATATACTAAAGAATAGGGGGTGGCACCTGTCGGGGTGTGGATGGATGTGCAGTATGCCCAGAGGGCAGGATGAATATGGAGGTGCCAATCTCATCCAGTGTTATTGACAACCTTTTTGAGGATGCAAATAAGGGTCTTGTTGGTTGCTTCTGCCTGACCATTGCCCTGGGTAATAAGGCGTTGACCAACGATGCTGGATATGAAAGGTGTTGCAGAGGTGTTTCATGGCTTGGTTTTTGAAGGATTTTCCGTTATCAGAGAGGATGGTGGATGGGATACCATATCTGCAGAGAATATGGTAAAGGATAAATTTTGGGATTTGAACACTGGTGATTTGTGAGAGTGGTATTGCTTCCACCCACTTAGTGAAGTATTTAGTGGTGGTAATTATGAATGTATGACCGTCGGATGATGGTGGGTAAATCTTGCCAATCAAGTCAAAACCCCATTGAGAAAAGGGCCACAGTGCTAGGAGGGGCTGAAGATCTTGTGCTGGGGCGTGAATCAAATCTGCATGTTGTTGGCATGGAAGGAATTTCTTCACAAATTCACAAGCATCATGTTCCAATGTAGGCCAATAATATCCAGCTCGTAGGATCCTTTTGGCCAGAGCCATACCATTTGAATGAGCTCCACAAATACCACCATATACTTTCGTTAGTGCCGCACAGGCCTCAGTCTCATTCAAACATCTAAGGAGGATTCCATCATACCCGTGACGATAAAGCATATCACCAACAATGATGTATTGGGAAGAGCGATGAATAAAGGATTTGTGTTGGTTGCATGTAAGTTCTAGGGGTATGATATTATCATGGAGATAGGTGTATATGTCCTGGTACCATGGGGAGGCGGGACCTACAATATCGCACACCATATCAGTCTCAAGAATATCATATGCTGGGATTAAAAGTTGTTCAACAAGAAACTCACATTCTATTCGATCTTTAGGCATGTCAATTAGGGAACCAATAGTGGCCATTGCATCTGCCGCTTTATTCTATACCCGAGGAATTTGATCAAACTGTATGAAAGTGAAGTATAAATCATCCACCATGTGTTTATAGGGTAACAATTTATCATCTTTTGTGAGGAATTCATCATTAACTTGTTTGATGACTAATAATGAATCACCAAAGACTTTTAGGTGAGTTATATGCCACTATTTTGCAATTCAAAGGCCGGTGAGGAGGGCTTCATACTCTGCGATGTTGTTGGTACATGGGAATGCTATCCTGAATGATTTTGGGATGTAGTCACCTTGAGGGGTAATTAATAAAATTCTTGGTCTAGATCCACTATGAGTGTATGAGCCATCAAAATATAGCGTCCAAGCTGGTGCTTCTGTAACTGTGTAGACTTCATCATCTGGGAATTCAGTGTCTAGCGGGTAGGCATCTACTAATGGTGCCTCTACCAATTGATCAGCTATGACCTGTCCTTTTATGGCTTTTCGCTCTACATAATCTATGTCAAATTCGCTTAGGATCATGACCCATTTGGCCATGCAGCCAGTCAGAGTGGTTCTAGATAACAAATACTTCAGGGGATCAATTTTAGCGACTAATTTGATTGGATGGCTGAGCATGTAATGACAGAGTTTCTGTGTGCTGAAAACTAGCGCAAGGCAAGCTTTTTCCATAGGGGAGTAATTTAACTCATAGCCGACCAATGTTCGATTGATGTAGTAGATTTCCCTTTCTTTCAATGACTCATCATGTTGTGCCAATAATGCCCCCAACATGACTGAAGTAGCAGAGATGTAAAGCAGGAGGGGTTTTCCTGGGATAGGTGGCATCAAGATCAGTGGATGAGCTAAATATTCCTTAATTTTATCGAAACCCATTTGACACTGTTGGTTTCATTGGAAGGTGGAATCTTTCTTCAGAAGATGAGTGAATGGCTGACACTTATCTGCTAGCTAGGCTATGGACCGATGGATGGATTGCATCTTCCCTTGGAGGCTTCTTAACTGCTTCAGATTGTGTGGAGGTGGCATGTCCAGAATAGCCTTTACCTTGGTGGGATCAACTTCAATACCCCTTTGGGAGACTATAAAACCCAACAATTTTCTTGATGTAACCCCAAAGATGCACTTTTTTGGATTTAGCCGCAACTTGTAATATTCTAACCGTTCAAAGATCTACTTTAGGATAGTAGGATGTTCAGCTCGTGTTGTAGATTTCCCTAATAAGTCGTCAACATAATCCTCCATGATGATATGGATAAGGTCATGGAAGATGACCATCATTTCCCTCTGATATGTTGCCCCTGCATTTTTGAGACCAAAGGGCATAACATTGTAACAGAAAGTGCCCCAAGGTGTTGTGAAGGTGATCTTATGTTGGTCCTCAGGTGTGATTCGAATCTGATTATAACCAGAGAAGCCATCCATAAGGGAGAGCATATCATGTCTTGCTGTGAGCTCAACCAACATGTCAATGTTAGGCAGAGGGAAGTCATCTTTTGGACATGCCTTGTTAAGGTCCCTGAAGTTTGTGCAGATCTGAATATCTCCATTTGGTTTGGCAACTGGTACTATATTGGAGATCCATTCAAAGTAGTCAATTGGTCTAATAAAACCTGCCTCTAGTAACTTTTCCAATTCCTTTTTGACTAACAATGCTACCTGCGGGTGCATCTTACAGAGCTTTTGTTTGACAGGTTTGGCATCTGGGTGAACGTCTAGATGATGAACCACTAAGGCGGGGTCTAAGCCTGGCATGTTTGAATATGACCAAGCAAAGTTGATGATTCCCTCTTGGAGTAGCTGTACGATGACTGGATACTCTTGCTCTGAGAGTGACTTAGCCACATAGGTGACTTTAGGATTTTCTGCAGTACCCAGATTAACTTCTTGAGTCTCTTCAATTAGAATAGATGACCGAGCAGATAACTGAGTTCCTACAAGGGGAAGATGAACATCTCCATCTTCCAGTGCCTCTTCGAGGTTTTCACCATCGGATGCGTCCTTTATTTTTACTTTTTCAAGGTCAGGAAGCGCCTCAGGGAGGTTTTCGCTAGATGACTACTTTTTAATTTTCTTATTTTTATTTTTGCGACTAGAGTGTTCATCCTCCCCCAATCCCATAAGGTTGACATATGTATCCGTGGACATATTGATAGGTGTGCTATTACGTAGGTCCCAATCAATAAGCTCAGGGTGACAAAGGGATAGGCTAATGGTGCAGACAGATAGGCATTCGAACATGGATGATAAGTCTGTGTGATCGATGTCATCGTACACACGTATGATGGATTCCTCCTCGGGTATATCTTCCAATGAGCCTTTGTCCATGGTGACACTATAGGAGGTATTAGATGATGTTACAGGGCCTTTCTATTTTTTATCGTATCCGATGCCTATGTTCTTTGGTAGCTTTGGTGTATCAATAGGTTGCAACTGCCCTTGTTCTTCTTTACCTAGGCCCCTACCTTGGTAGTTATATTTTTCTACAAACTTAGCTGACCACGGATATGCTTCCTGAAAATATTCCTTTAGAGGAGGATCTGGCTGGGGTTCTTCTCGGTAGATCCATTGGCTTATGTCCTCTTCTGGTGCATCTATCTTGACAATTGGGGATCTGAAGGTGGTGGTAGGGATGTTTTTACCACTGAAGGTGACGGTCTTATCTTCCTTTGGAGTAGCATGTGAAGGTTGACCATACTTGTGTGGTGACAATGGCATGGTTGTGACATTGAGAGCAGTATGCATTTCGTATTCACCACACCCTTTGTCAATGATCTGGACTTTGGTGACTGTAGGATCAGTGGTGGAAGATGGAGTGGTTATCGCGATGGAGGGTGGATTAGTGGATGATGACTGGGATGCCCCCATTTCAACCCTGGGATAATAATGTAAATGGGGAAATGACGCTTCTAAAGCATGGAAATATTCAAATGGTTGGGGGTCAGCGTAGATGGTGACTTCTTATCTGTTGACGGGGAATTTTAGGCACCGATGGTACATGGAGGGGATGACTTGCATAGCATGGAGCCATGGGCGGCCAAGGAGGAGATTATATGGGAAGTCCAGATCAAGGACATGACAGGTAGTGTATTCAGCACAAGTCCCACTTGGATAGGAAGACTGATAATTCCCTCTGAATTTCTTTTTGCATTATCATAGGCTTTGATTGTGATGATCTGATTACTTAAATCCGCTTGAGTATACCCCACCTGTTTTATGAATTTCAGAGTACACAAATTGAGGGCAGAGCCATTATCTACCAAGACTCTTTTTATTTTATGGCGAGCAACCACAACTTCGATATGTAAGGGGTGATTATGATTGACATCGATGTTTGGCATATCATTTTGGCTGAAGTGCAGTTGATGAGATAAAGCCAAGTGTCCCACCAAAGCTTGGAATTGCGTGGGGTCAATGTCATTTGGCACACGGGTTTCCTGCAGGGCTTTGTTGAGGATTTCTTGATGTACAGGGGAAGACTTAAGCAAATCCAAAATGGATATATGAGTAGGGGTCTTTCCTAAGTGATCAAGGATATTGTACTAAGAGCTTACAAGAGTTGATTGGACGGGTGCAGAGGCTACAGGGACAGTGATGCGGGCTCATCATGTAGTAACAACACACTGAGGGTCTTTGGCTTTAACATGTATCATGGATACATGGGGTTCCACCTGCTCAATGTAATGAATAACACCCTCGTAATTGAAGGGTTCATTCTTGTAGCTCACATTATTTGTGCTGTTTTCTTGGGGATGACTGCTAGAAGTGCTTGGGCCTTGATTATGGTTTGGAAAGGCGTTCTGATATATCTGTAATTGAGCATTGGATGACGAAGGTTGACTAGGGTCAACCTTGATATCACCTCGATCAATGAGATCTTGGACATAGTTTTTCAGACCCTGACACTTGTTTAAAGAGTGTCCTTTGATTTTATGGAACTCACAATACTCATTTTCCTTAAACCATGCGGGCTTGGGTTTGGACTCATCAAATGGCTTGGTAACAGGGTATGTGATGGGATAGTTGATTTGTAACAACTTATTAAAGACAACACTCAGAGGTTCTCCTAATTGAGCGTATTGACATTTGGTGTTCCCTTGATTATTCTGGTTCAACTGTTGAGGAGGGCGAGGTGTCCCCTGTGGTACAAAGATGGCGTTAGGTACAGACGATTGTTGTTTTTGGGATGTATTAGCCACTTGGATGTGTTTAGTGTCCGTCACGCCATCATTCACTGCATTCTTGTTCTTGTTCCAGAATCGTGGTTTATCGCCAAATGACTTCTCTTTATCATGACTATGTATTTTGATGTGTCCCTTGGCAATAAGGGCACGTTCAAGGATGGGTCCCTTTTCCACTATCTCTGTGAAAGTGGTGACACAATGTAACCTAAAATTATGGGCGATGTCAGGATGAGAGTTTTCCACGAAAAGAGTGACCATGTATTTTTCTTTGAGAGGTGTCTTCATTCGGCTTGCTAATGCACGCCACCTTTGTAGGTAGCTAGTAAAGGTTTCCCCCTCACGTTGTTTCTCTTTGAGGAGATCTAAGGTGTCTGTGTCCTTCTCCAAATTGAAAAAGAGGTAGGATAAAAATTTTTCTGACAGGTCCGCAAAAGTTTTTATAGACCCTTTTTCGAGGGTCATGAACCAATCTAGGGTGTGGCTTGTCAGGCTTCGTGGGAATAGGCGCAAGAGATAGTTGTCATTGTGCATGACCTCTTGACATTGGGAGTAAAATTCCTGCAAGTGAGCCTTAGGATCTTTGTTTCCCTTGTATTTGTCAAACTTTGGTATTTCAAAATATTTAGGAAACAAGATTAATGAGATGGAGGGATCAAATGGATATGGGCATATCTCTTCAAATTTGAATGATTGTTTGGCAGCCCTGGCTTGGAGATCTTTCAGAGCAGCTTTGATTTCCAACAGATCCGAGTTGGCCGGTGGCGGGTTGGGGGGATATTGATGATAGGATGATAAAGGATCTTGCTGAGAGAGCGTCATATTATTGAAATATGGATTTGGATAGTTGGATGATGACATGCCTTGTTGGTAAGATGGGGGATTTTGTTGGTATGGGGGCTGTTGTTGTGGGGTATAGTACGGATTTGTTTGATAAAAGTGTGGGGTGAGCTGTGGAGGAGCTTGGATGGGATGTTGCGTATTGGTTTGTTGGTGTTGAAGGTACTGTTGTGATTGTTGGGAGGTCGCATAAAGAGGTTGTTGGTGAAATTGCTACTAATTGTGATAATAGTAGTGTTGAGGGAGTTGTTGTTGTGATGTCAACTATTGTATGGGTCGAGATGGGATGTTGTGTTGCGGTTGAGCCTGTAGACACAAAATGGATGTGATAAAGGGGGATATGGTCTGAGCAATAGGTCGAGATGGATTTCCTTGTGGTTGGTAGGGTGGCTATTGTGAAGAGACCAAAGCATTATGTATAGGTTGTTGCTGATGAGATGGCTGAGGTAGCATAGAAGCGTTTTGTTGAGGGGGTTGTTGGGTACCACCCAGAACGTTCAGCTAGGATGTGCCTTGTGGAGGTAATTGAGACAAAATGTTGGATTGGTGAAGCTATTGAGATTTATATGAGGATGATGGTATATGTGTGGCCCCAGGAGGTGGAGGCAATGTGGAAAAGGGGGTTCCCCCAGTGTTGACTGTAGGTTGATTCGAAAGAGGGGGTGCTATTAACGTTAATGGCAGAGGTTGTGGAACATTTTGTGGGATACTATAGGAAAAAGGATTATTGGGATCAGGCATTTGAGGGCCTCCCATAACTGAGGTTGAAGTGTGTGGGGGATGGTTAACCTAATAGAGAACAACATTTCCAAATTTAGGTTGATGCCAACCCTCAACTGGAGGAGTATTGGGGAAGTATGAACCTTCTGGTGCATTTTGTGAACCTTGGAGTACGTTAGATGGGGAACTCCTATATTTGGACAAGTCAACACTCGAGGGGGGTTTGACACCGTTCTCAATTAGGTGGGCCAAAATTTCTTCCCCATGTTTTTTGAACAGACGGTCAGTCATTTGCACATTGGCGGGATTACTAAAATTTTCCTCAAGTGTGAGTTCAGGTTGGTTAGCCATACTCTCTTCACCATGTGGTGAGTTGTTCTAATTTTTGGTGTTGGAGTGTGATGAAGTACCATTATGAGGATCTTGGGGGACGTTGTTAGGATCTTGAGCAATATTTGCACCATTGGTGGGATTTGTATTGTTATTAAGATCTTGAGACATGTTCGCTTGGGAATTTTGACCTTGTTGTTGTTCCATTTGTCTCTTAACTTGTGACCTAGTTTGAACGGGCATGCAAATGTGCTATGGATGGATTATAAAGATGTTTTCGATGAATGATTTGATTGTGATTGGATGAGATCTAATTTTTATGGGATTTGGATCTAGGTTGGATTTTTTTTGGATATATTGGATTGGATCAGATTTTGATGGGATCGGATTTTGATTGGCTAGATTGGATTTTGATTGAATTGGATTGGATTATTAAGATCAATAGGACTGCATTGGTTGAATGGATATGATTTGATTGATTGGGTAATTTGATCAAATGATTGGTTTTGATAGATTTGGATGATTGAATGGGTATGATTGGATGATGAAGGATGTGAGAGACCCTGAGTTTAATCAAAGAAAGTTACCCTTAGTGACCTAGAGCTTTGATTGATTAAGAGGATGATCACGACATCGAATCCACCTTGAGATTGAAAATAGATTGATTGGGCTGATGATAATGATAACTTATGACACCGAATTCACCTCAAGATGGAAGCAAATTGATTTGGGTCGAAGTTAATGACTAATAATCAAATGCAAGTGCTATGGTCAATTTGGGTAACCACTTTGTAATACAAGGTTAAAGTGGTTTGGTTATGGGCGGTGTTTGGTGATGTAAATGGTAAAATTATGATGTTTGCTAGGTAAGGGTATGGACTTTTGAATGGATTATGGGGAAATTAAAATGAATAGGTGGATTGAGGGTGATTGTGGAGAATGAATGGGGATTTAGAACGGTTAAAAAGAGGTTTGGAATGATAATATGGAGGTTTAAATTGATCAAATGGGGGTTTTGGGAGACTTAGAGTGATGAAACAGAGGCTTGGGATGATGAGATAATGGTTAGGAATGGTTAAATGATGGTTTAGAGGCTAAACGGATCCAAATGGGTCGATTTCGGGTGTTCAGGAGGGAAAATTCACTCCTCTGCAATAAATCAGGGGCGTAATTGCCTCACTGTGGTAAATCAAGGGTGCAGTCACCTCACTACGGTAAATTAGGGGCATAATCACCTCACTGCGGTAAATCACGGGCGTAATCGCCTCACTGTGATAAATCAGGGGCACAGTCACCTCACTGCGGTAAATCAGGGGCGCAGTCACCTCACTGTGGAATATCCAGGACTTGGTTTGATGAAAATGACTATGGCAAGGACTTAAAATGACAAAATGTGATATCAAAATGTTTAACCTATTATAAGCAATTAAAATGCAATGGAAAACATAATGAAACACCTCATGATTAGCCTAAGGAATTTGTAAAATGCAAAGAGGAAAGTGTTAAATGAAGACAAATAGATATACCTTCCTTCTTGCAACTGAAATTCCTTGGTTGGCCCTTGATTTGGTTTGATTTGTATGCTCCTTGATGGCTCTTGATATGGCTAAATGCAAGTCTTGACTATATGCTTGAATGTAGATGCAAATAGATGAAAGTTGATGGCTAGATGAGTGCACAAAATGGCAGCATTTAGTTGCAAAATGGCTAAGTGTCAGAAATGCCTTAGAGGAAGGGGTATTTATAAAAAAACTTGAATTCTCTAGAGAATTCAGTGGTTGAGATTTATCCAACATGGCCAAGATGAAGGGCTAAGGTGAGTTGAGGACTCACAAGCCCTCACATTTTGACATGTGGATTGTGAAGTGGATAAAGGTAGGATGATGTGTAGGTGATGTGGAAGAGAGGTACATGATGTGGAGGAAGAACAAGTACCTTCCAAGTACCTTGGAGAGTGAGAAGATTTCTTTAAAAAGGAACTTCTTATCCCCAAGTGGGAGTGAAAATGAAACTTGAAGAATTTTGGAATTTCTCAAAAATCTCCATGGGAAAAGAGAAAAAGGTTGGAGAAATAAATGTGTATTAAAAATTCACATTTATAGGAGAATCTAATGGATAAGAGAGGGTCTCCAAAAAGGTGAGAATTGGTCACATGTGCATGAGGTGACATGTCAAACATTCTAGAAGCCTTGGAAAGACAAAATGTGAATTAAAAATTCACATGGGGAGGAGAGAGACATAGGATGAATAAATGAGAATTAAAAATTCTCATGGAAAAGAGGGTCAATGTCCAAAAAGGAAAAAATGGAAAGACTGACTAAAAAGTGGTTCTAAAAGTGGTTAATGACTTTGATTAAAGTTGTGCAAATACTTGATTATGATAATAAATGGAAGATTAGAGACAAGTGGCAAATGTAGGAGGATGTGACATTAATCCTTGATTAAGAGGATTCACACCCTAAATATGAATTAATTAAATTAATTCACATTAGAGATGGATTATGGAGGATGTGACAAGGAGGGAGAAAAGAAGAATTTTAAATTGATTTTAATTCAAAAGATTAGGATGACTAAATTAAATAAATTGGTGTATTTATTTAATTTAGAGAAGATAAAGGCACCAGATAAAGTGTTTAATTATTAAATTAAATACTTTAAGAGTCTTATGTGGGAAGTGTAATATTAATTAAATAAATTAATATTGGTAGAATTGATGAATAAAGAGGTAAATTTGATCATATGGGAGTGATCAAATTTGGGTGTCTACACTTATAATTGATTATAATTTATTGTGAGCTAATCCTCACCATGGTTTTTTCCTTTTTGGGTTTTCCATGCAAAAATGCTGGTGTTCATGTGTCATTTGATCTTGTGGTTACTTCATATTTTCATTTATTTCTATAGTTAGATTTGTATTGATAATTGGATGGTTTATGATTAATTGGTTTAATAGAATATTGATTCACCCACCCTCTCAATATTTTGGGTGTTCAAAAATTGGTATTAGAGCCTGGTTCCGTCTGAGAATCCTAGCAACTTGAGGAAGATCTTGGAGATTGAACAAAAGGTTGATAAAAAGTGTCCTATTCCCCTAGAATAAATATTTGCAATTGAATACATAGATGAAGGTGAAAACAAAAGTCCAAAGGAAAACCTAGAGGAAGCAAATGAATGTATCAAAAAGTTGAGAGAACAAATCAAGAAATTCAAAGAGAGACATAAAGAAGTCAATGAACAATTGAAGAAAGAAAATGAAGACATCACTGGACTAAAAGTGCAAGTGAAAGAAAAGAAAATAATTGAGGTTTTCCTGAATACAGTGGTACAAAGTAAAATTGATGAATACAAAAGACTTGAACAAGAAGTAGTAACTTTGAAATTTGATCTAGAAAAAGCAAGAGCTCATGAGGAAAAATTCAAAACAAGTACTACAATGCTTGATGAACTAATTGCTAGAAAAAAACCATCTCAAGATAAAGGTGGTTTGGGACTTGAGGAAGGAGAAAGGTCAAAGGAAAATTAGACTCCTAACAAGGTTGACAATCAAAAGAAGACTCAAGACAATGGAAAATAGTTTAGAAATCAAAGAAGCAATGCTGGAAGACCCCCTATTAGACAACCAAATGCCCAAAGGTACCCATCTTTTAATGGTATTTATTTTTCATGCAATAAATTTGGGCATAAGGCAATAAATGTAGATATAGAATGAATTATAATGTTGGATCCTTCTTTGGAAAATGTTTTGCATGTAAGAAATTTAGACATAGAGTTATTGAGTGTAGAAGTCAGATGATGGATAGATATAATGTTGGTAGAATGATTTAGTCTTTCAATGGTTATTTTTATACATGCAATGTATTTGGACATAAGGTTAACCAGTGTAGATCAAGATTGAATGGAGGTCAGTTTAGTTAGAAAAGTGTTGTATGCGATAGTTGCAACAAACCTGGACACATTTCAAGATTTTGCAGAAGTAAGAATGGAAGGTAGACTAATCTGGGAAAGAGGAATGAAACTATGAAGAAAATTGATCCTACTGAAGTAAATAAAGAAATGGAGAAGATTTGGAGAAAGAAAGAGGAACCTGAGAACAAAGGTGAATCAAATGAATCTGTACCTCCCTCTAGTGTAGATAATTTTATTGAAAATTAAACCTAGGCATGAGCTTAGGGGGAGAAATAACAAGAAAATCAAACAACCCCCTGGAAATATGAGGTGTCAAGACACAAAGATATATGATGTAAAATGACATGGTTAAGATTTTGGAAAAGAAATTGACATAAAATATTGAAATATGAAGAAATGCAAAGCATTTTAGGGTTTACAATGTATTAGTGAAGTTTTTACCAAATTTTTGGAAATTGAATCAATTAATGTGAAATTAGGGAAAATAAAAAATGCATCACTTTTGTAGATTTGGTGAAAGTAGAGAAAATTGAAAGAGTGTTGAAGGTGATTCAAATCAATTTGGTGCAAACCCTAGATCTCGTTGAGTGCATAAAAGGTATTTATGACTATCTATGCTTTGTGGGTTTGAAATAGAAGTGATTTTATAATCATTTGAGTTTGAATTGAAGTTATAATGGCTACACCAACCATCATCAACATCACTGAGAGACCTAGATTGATATTTAAGAGGTATTCATGGAAAGTCTTTGATAATGAACCTGATGGTACTTTTTCAAAGATTCCTCATAGCATTTTACCCATAGAGGACACTAGGGATTACATACATGGAAATTTGGATGAATAAAATCAACCAAAGATTAAAGATCTATGGTCAAATGAGCTGAATGGAGATGATTTCTTGAGAAAAACTGAGTACATTAACCTAGTGCAAAAGAAGCTTTATATTTGGAATTAGTTCCCTAACTATAGAAATAATATGGATGCTAAGTATGCGAGGAAAGAATTGATTAGAATGAATGACAAATTTATGTGGACCAACATGTCTAGATTGATTTCTAAAGAGGTGATTAAGGCTATGACTCAGTTGTATGATATTGGACTTGTACTAGTTCTTAAAGCTGTAATGAACAAAGTGGTTATGGAGCTAACTGGTGCTACCTTTGATAGAAGATCCCTGACAACAAAACCCATTAGGAACCTTGCCATAAAATATGGTACAATAATGATAGGTCACAAAATTTACTTTACAAATAGGGATAATTCAGTTTTTGCAACTAGTATTTATGTTTCTCATGATATGGTTTTGAATGGAAAAGACTATGATCTATATGAGTTGCTCTGAAAATAGCTTTTGGAAAACCTAAAGAAAACTAGAGAGAAGAAGTATGCATTGAAATTTGGAACACTAGTTATGTGTTTGCTGTTTTACTGTTTAAGAGAGCTACATGGTAGAAAAGACATTGTATGGGATAGAAGCAAACTGGTGGGACATAAATTTTTTGATTATATGCACACCATAGGTGACTACAAAGCTCAAGATGATGCACTTACTACATTTTTTTCACTATTTCAAAAGAATATGTATGATACAGAAAGGATTCCCCAAAATATAGTGGAGAAGTATGCTAAGGAAATCAGTTTCCTTGTTTGTACTAATGAATGCATTTGAGGGTGTTGAACCAAGGATAGTATGGATTGAGCCTATCAGATATGAAGTTACTAAGAAATATGTTGAGGGATATGTTGATTTGTTGCTAAAGAGTTATAAGGACCCCTCTCTTCCAAGACATGGAACATATGAGGAAAAATCATTGGAAGTTCATGAGGAACTATCAACACCTACAAGGAAGAAAAGCCTAACAAAGAAAGTAAATGAATACTTTGTGAAACATGGACTTTCAGAAGAAGTAAAGAGGTTAATGGAAATTGCCACAAAAAGAGAAGCCAAAGAAACTGGTGAGTCCTCCTAACCACAAAGATCAGGAAGAACAACTTCCACTCCTACCTCTACATTACCCAAATCCTCTGGAGCTACTACAACTAGTGGTAAAGAGAAGAAGGTGGAGCCTAGTGCTCCGGTAGTTGAAGTATCTACTCCCTTTGGACCAAACACAAGAACTACTAAGAGAAAGAATGTACCTCTGGTAGTAGCCCTTGCTACCTCTCAAAAAAGGAAGAAGGAAAAAGCATTCAAGGAGAAGAACTTGAGTATTGTTGTGAAAGAATAAATTAAGCTTGGACTTGAGCATGAAGAACAACTTACCAAAAAATTGAGTAGTTCCACCACAAGCGGTGAAGGTGCCTCACAAGAGGTGAGCACCAGAACAAAGATTTGAAGAAGAGGAGATAGAAAAAGAAAAAGAGGCTTTCACTATTCACATCCATAAGAAGCTTGAGAAGAAGAAGGAGAAGAAATCAAAGGAAGGATCTTTGAAGCATGAAAATAAAAAGAAGACAAAAAATCCTCCAATAAGAGCTCATACTCCAATAAAATTAAATGTTTTGGTTAGTAATATGTTAGAGCATGATTATCTATTAGAAGGAACTACAAAATTATATGATGAAGTGGGTGAAGATGACAAGAAAACAATAATTGAAGCCATCATATAGTACATTATCATTTTAAATGTAGATATGAATAACATTAGGAAGAAGGTTCCTAGTATTGTGTGGGAGGCCTTGGTGGAAAGAAGGTGTGAAGCAATTGAAGCTGATGACAAGATGAAATCTAATGCTTTAGAGGAAATTAAATCCTCTCTATCTGAAAATGACAAGTCTAGATTGATTGAAGTGTACACTAAAGAATTCAGGGTTAAACAAAGAGTCACAATACTTATGGGTAGAGAAAATGATTGAGTAGACAAGTTAAAGCAAGATATAGTGAATATTGTTAGAGATATAGTCTGGTACTACTCAAGGAAAGGAGCATGATAAAGATAAGGTCACTGATGCAGAGGAAAATATTCCCCCAATTACAAATTTATCTATTTTTAAAGAAGTTTTGGAACAATTAAATATTCATATTGCAAAAGAAACTCCATCATTTGATGATACAAAGAATGTGGTATCCTCACCACCACTAGTAGTTGAAAAAATGCTTCCCCAAAGACATATGCTCCTATGGAAGACACTGAAAAGACCACCGGTGCTGATAATGAAAATCATAATGAAAAACAAGGACAAGAAAATAAAAAAGAAAAGAATGATGCTAATGATGGTGTTGAAGACCACCTTGACAAGAAGAATGAAGATACTGGAAATGAAGGTGAACGAAATAAAAATGGAGAAAAATAAGAAGGTCAAGGAGAAAAGGACAATAATACAAAAGATGATGAGGATAAAAAGGAGGATCAAGACAAAGATAAACAAAAGGAAAATCCCTCCATCAAAGAAGATGAAGAAGAGAAAGAGAAAAATAAATAAGAGACTGTGGTTGGAAATAATGAAGAAGAGTCTCAAAAGATCACGGAGCTACCAAAGTCATCCATAGAACCTTTCAATAAAACACTCAAGGGTCTTTTGACAAAGAAAATAAGATTCCAACTAGCAATTCCATCTTAGTTGATACAAATCCCTATGTATCAAGGTAGTGTGGATCTTGACAAGATCTCACTGATTCAAAATTTAGAGCTTGAAGAAATCTTCCATGCCTCTGATAGAAAATAAATTATAGAAACACACCAAAAGAGGACATAAATGATTAATGATGCTATCAGGTCTTTGCAGGATGCCACTCTCGGTGCCATAATTGATAATTATTTGAATCCTATTAAAAATTTAAAGTTTAGAGTTGATTCAATCAAGGAGTATGCCTCTAGTATGAAGGAGAAAACTAAGAGGTTACTTGAGTTGTAGGACAGATGTGCATCTGCACATGAGAAAGTGCAGAATTTCTTAAAGGATGTGAATGAATGTGAAGATGAGGCTAAAACCTTGTTTTTGTATTGCATGAGGTGGCCAGATGTCACTCAAGGCATTAAGGACTTAGTGGAATCTATTGAGTCACAAATAACTAATGCCTCCAAAGATTATGACCCCGTGCATGACAAAGACTATACCTCTTGGACTACCATTTTTGATCTGCAAAATAAGTTTTTCACTCTATAGCGACAAAAAGAAGACATTATAAGGAGATTTGGATAGCTTGGGGAGTTCGTGAAGACCAATCATATAGCGGTATCCAATGCCCTTGCTGATGCAAAAAATCTTACAAAGATTAATTTGAATCCAAGTACTCCAGAAGAGGGAGAGAACATTGTAGAGATAGAATCAATGTATAAATCTTTTTTGTTGCAACAAAAAAGATTTGGAATGAAGGAAAATATTCCTGGCAAGAAATCCTTTAGGAGTTAGAAGGTTCCTCCTCCTCCAATTGAACACTCTTCACTTGTAAATTCTTTCATTGTTTCAATTTTTTTTAGTTTTTCTTTGTACACATGGTCAAATCAAGTTTTTTTTAGGATAACTCCTTGAGGGGGAGTCATTTCATTTCATTTCAGTTGTTCATCTATACATATGTGTCAATTGTGAAGTTCATATGTGTGTTACTCACACACCCTTTGTCGTTGATGTCAAAGGGGGAGAAGAATTAGATAGAAGTTTTGGTGCTGAAGAAGTTGGGAAAAATGAGAAGTGAGAAGTTAAGTGATAAGAGATATTTTTGGGAGAAGTTTGATGATTGAGATGATGTATGTTTGAAAGGGGGAGATCATGCAAGTTTGAAGTTTTGAAGACAATTAATGATGGCGTATGTTTTGAGTTTTGGAAATTCATTTTTGGCACATGTTGCCATCAATGAAAAAGGGGGAGATTTTTGAAAGAATGAAGAAGGAACCCTTTTAATGTGCTCCCATTGATGCCAACATTAACTATTGACAATTTGTCTAATCTGATAAACAAAATGAAGACATATTGTAACACAGGGAAAATTCATAGATTAGCAGTACATGCATAACTCAAACTAAACCTACGCTAACAATAAAGAACAATGGAATATAAAGCATAAAAAAAAGAATGATCTCACCAAACTCCTTATGCATTTCATAGATCACCTTCATTTCACTTATCCATTTCATCGTTTGTATGATACTTGCCCTCAGATTTCTCTTAAGTATGCAAGTATAGCCTCATGATAGTGTTAATAGCAAAATATCAAAGATTAAGAAAGTTGCTTCCAAAACTAATAAGATTTTGGGAGGAGTAATAATGATGAAGGTAAAGCCAATTTATAGAAAATATGATTTTCGAATGACAGACTCAGATTAAAGATAATTAATTGACGATTTAGATTAAATGATGTGACATGCAATAGGATTAGTGTAAGTAATAAAGCATAAATGGTGAAGATTAAATTAAATAATAATTTAATCATTGGTGGAAACTGGTTGAGACATAGAAGAATAAAGATGGAATGTAAAAGATAAAGATTGACATGGATAGAAGATAAGAATAAATTAATTAAATAATTAAAGTTATTTAATTAATAGAGGTTTGCACATAGAAGATAAGAACTAATCTAGATAATGGACTGATTAACACAAATAGTCTGTTCGCTAAAGATAATCAAATATTATCTCACCAGATAACTGAATGATCTAATTATATCTAGACTTAAGTGATAAATGGCTAATTAGATAACAAAGAGATTATCTAATTATAGAGAAATATGCTATGAATAAATCTTTTTATGAATTAAATAATGATTTAATTCAACATTCAAGATTTTAGATTAAATTAAATAAATAAAGATTTATTTAATTAAAGAGAGAAAAGGCTAAAGCAGAGCAATATTTTGTATTCAGAGCTTCAAGGGAATTGAATTCAACACAAGGAAGGTACATTTTGTATCAACTCACATCTTAGTTGTGTAGCCATTTTTTTTTTGTATCTATTTATGGCTATGAGCCTTATTGGATAGTGTGTCCTGGCAGTGAGCCTCTATAATATCTTATAACTAGTTATAATATATTGTGAGCTAATCCTCACTATGTTTTTTCCTTTCTTGGGTTTTCCACATAAAAATCTTGGTGTTTATGTGTCATTTGATCTTTTGGTTACTTCATGTTTTCATTCATTGCTACAGTTAGATTTGTATTGATAATTGGATGGTTTATGATTAATTCCAGTTTAATAGAATACTAATTCAATCCCCCTCTATATATTTTGGGTGTTCAACATAGTGAGCATTTCTATAATATATTATATATCCAAATATAATATATTATGAGCTAACCCTCACCATGGTTTCTCGCATTCTAGGTTTTCCACATAAAAGTCTTGGTGTTCATGTGTTATGTAATTTGGTGAAAGTTTCATGCTTTCATTCATTATTTTAGTTAAATGTATTTTGGTATTTGAATGGATAATGTCTAAATGGTTTGAAGGAATACTAATTCACCCCCCCTCTTAGTATTCCGGGTGTTCAAAAATTTCTACATCCCCTTCAACCGTCTCAAAAGCCATGAATACAATTTTTTCTTATTCATCTTTAGAGACATCATCTTCTTCTTCAGTGGAATAATCTTTTTCCTTATTAGTGTAGAAACTCTTATGCTTCCTATGACCTTTAAACTTTCTCTAAAATGATTTCTTTCCATTATTTTTCTTAGCATTGTTAATATTCTTATTGTTGAACACTTAGAATATTGAGAGGGGGGGTTGAATCAGTATTCCTTTAAACCAATTAAACATGTAAGCCATCTAATTATTAGGGTAAATATAACTACAATGATGAATGAAATAATGAATACATCCACAAAATCACATGACACATGGAAAACCCAAAATGGTAAAAACCATGGTGAGGGTTAGCTCACAATATATTATATCTGGATATAAGATATTACAAAAAGGTTCACTGCCAAGTGAACTCGTTTCCCATAGAAAGTAATAAAGATAGAAAGAAGGGGTGGCTACACAACCAATTTGAACTGATACAATAACATCTATCATATGCTGGATTACAATTCCAATGAAGTGCAAAATTATCTTCACTCAGGTCTGAATCATTACTCTATTCTACTCACAATATGCTCAACTTTGATTATATTTGTATCACACACATGTATGTGAAGCACCATACATGTCATGTTTTTCAATACTCAGATACAATCTGCTCTCTCTATCACACCATCATCAACAAAAAACAACCTTCTTTTTTCCAAACTCCAAAATTAATCTCCTATATGTTGGAATAATGAGTCTCAAATTCACTGGTGGAATCCCAATGTTGGTCATCGTCAAGTATAGTTACACTAACTTAAGTATTCTACCTTTACCGCTGACCTGCAACAGTGGTTAAAGATGTTGGTGGTAGTGCGACATCACTGCCACCCTGCAGCTGTGTTGAAGACCGCTGACGGTAGTGCGGTGTTACCACAACCCCATAGTTGTGTTGAAGACCTCTTGCGGTAGAGTGGGATTCACAGCCACACCATGATAGGAATTGGAGGAGCTTGCAGTGGTGCGGTGTAGTCACTGCCACACTACAAGGGTATTTGTGTCTTGGCTACAGTAGAGCGATGGACGTTTGGATCTGTTTGGCTAGATGAAGGATGTTGATTGGATGACTTGGCAACTATTGGACCAATATGGTAACTGTTGATTGATGGTTTGTCTGTTGTTAAGTATGGGAACCAAATTGGTATGTTTTAGACTATGGGTTTGGTGATGAAGATTGATTGTGGAATTCTCTTAGAAGGAAAATGCTATAATGTGTAATGCATTGAAATAGTGTTTTGGAGTTGAGTTGTGAGTATGATGAGAGAGAACGTGATTGATCAAGAAAATTGTAATGTTTCCTGTGTTGAGATTGTGAATTGACATCTCTGGAAGCACGAGTTTGTAACTTTGTATGTGAACATTATTTACTATAATACAAAGTGACTTTTGCTTGGTGTGTGGGTTTTTCTCCTGTAAGGGTTTTCCCACGTAAAATATGGCATCTACTCCGTGTTTCTTAATTTGTTCTTATTTGTTCCTGCTAATGTGCATCTTTAGTGTACTGTAATTGAAATTTGAACCTTAATCTGCATTCTCTTCTTAGAATTGTCATTAGGAAAGTGATTCCGCACCTCTGCTTTCCTTACACTATATATATCCATATCAAGTGTAACTTCAATTAGGTCAGCCTAATTAGAAGTAACACACAAAATTAAACATGTCATCCGCAAAAATTTATATCCACATCTCATGCCATAATTCAAAATTCAATTCACCTTAAGATAGATCGAGATGGACCTAACATAGATCCCACATAAAATAAAATTACTTGCTTGTTCTCCACAAAATAACAAACATGTTAGGTTAGCCAAAAAATAAACCTAAACATTAAACCTTCATATTTATATACAATTCCCCATACATGTGACTTCAAAGCTCAATCTTCCTATGAATTCCCACTTAGCTAAAATCTACTAGCTTATCCTCATCATCATAGAACAAAACAATTATCCACAAAGAAATGTGGAATCTCCCACACTTGATACACTGTACAAGGAATGGTTGCAAAATACATAGCTGAACTCTATTGTTCACATCTTTAAGAATACTTCACAAAATGTCACCAAATATTGAATGTAGATGCATCTAATGATATCAAAACTATAGTTAGAATCATAGAGTAATATATCAACTTACGGTATAGTGCAAACCCAAATACTAACGCATTAAACCATAATACTATTAGAAGAAATACTTAGCCAAATTCCTTTATAACCATATTTTATGGATCAAATTTTTTTGTATAAATTTCTTCAAGAATTCTTCCAATCCAAGATATAATGATCATAACAATGTTGACATCAATGACAACACTAGATCATACAATATATGCACCTCATGCTCATGTTACCAAACAACATCAACAATGACAAACTTATAGCAGTCTTCCAACAATCTCCCCCTTTGTCATTGATGGCAACATGCATATCAATTTTTTTTCAAAAACTTGTCTCTCCCCCTTACACATATTTCTCCCCCAAAAAGTATTTCTCAATATCTCTCCAAGTGTTTTCAAGTATCTCTCCCCAATTCTCCAAATTTTTTGATCTCAAGTATTTCTCCAAAATATTTTTCAAGTATCTCTCCCCTTTGACATCAATGGAAAAGGTTGTAATGGTATTAAGAAAAAAATTGTATACTCCCCCTTAGATATATATATATACTGCTCAATGCCATTCTAATACACTTCTCTTCATTGCTAAAGTTTGGAAACTAGTGCCAAAAATCTAATTTATTCTCTGTCAAGATATTGTATTTTGGTTTCAAAGTGTAATATTCTTTGACCAAATCATCTACCCATAGATGGAATAATTTCCATAGGTGTGCTCTTCCATATTCCCATGAATATAAGCTCTAATATCTTCAGTAGGCACAACCCCAAGAGGTATATGTGAAAATGCACCTAGGGGATCAACTTCTAAAGCTTTGGCAGAGCATCTCTTAAATTTGGGTTACAGTCTTTGAGAAATATCCATAATTTATGGTGTTGCCATTGTATTCAAATTTAGAAAATTAGAATGTTCAAAGATTGTTAAATAAACTTTTCTCTTGCATAATGAAGTAGGGTTTTGGAATTTTGCAACTTGGAGATGCTTCAGACCCTTCAAACTTGCTTTTGGCTCCTCTACTCTTCTTTGAATACATTCAATGAGATGGATTTTTCTTATCAAGCACACTTTTAACTCTTTTATTTGACCCATTTCAACAATAAATGCTTAAAAAAAAAGTTGATAACCCTAAAACCTTGTATGCATAGTCAACTTTCAAATTTCTACAAATTGCAGCATTATAATATTTTCTTCCACAATTTTCTTCCTCAGATTAAGAATTTCATTCTTCAACACATATCTTCATGCTATGTTTCAAGCACCTCTTTTATTTTAGGGCACACAATATATTCATTAACGACGCCCCTAAGCCATAGCAAGTAAAGTATTGACTAGTAAAAAATGAAATATTTTGATTTATTCTTCTTTTACACTCCTTTTCTTTATGTCTAAATTTATTGCAAAAATAACAAGTACCATTGAAAGATGAGTATGTTTGAGCATTTGGTTGTCTTATAGGAGGTCTTTTGCATTGTTTCTTTGATTTCAGAACTTGCCATTGTTGTTCTTATCTCTAGTTTTCTCTGCATTGTGATTTTCTTTCGAGCTTTCTCCTTTTTCAAGTCCTAAACTACCTTTGTATTTAGATGCTTTCTGTCCTACAATTAACTCATCAAGCATTGTGGAGCTTGTCTTGAATTTTTCTTCATAACTTCTTTTCGTCTCCAAATTTGATCTTAGATTTACCACTTCTTGTTCAAGCCTCATACATTCATCAGATTTTCTTTCCACCATTGCATTTAGACATCCCTCAATCTTTTTCTTTTCTTCCACTTGAAATTTCAATCAAGTGATATTCTCATTTTCTTATTTTAATTGTTCATTAACTTCCTTATTCCTTCCTTTAAATTTCTTGATCTTCTCTCTCAATTTTCTGATACATGAGTTCATTTTCCTCTTTAAGATCTCTATTTTTAGTTTCAACTCTATTAAGATCTTCAAGAGAAAATTTTAGTTCTTATTTGTCAACCATGCAGTCTTCTTCAATGTATTCAATAGCAAGAATCTCTTCCATAGGAATATGATACTTTCTATTAGTCATGTGTTCAAACTCCAAGATATTCACAAAGCAGTCAAGCTCCTTCTAGGGATCAAAGCTCTGATATCAATTGTTGAACATCCAAAATAATGAGGGGAAGGGTGAATCAATATTCCTTTAAACCAATTAAACATAAGCCATCCAATTATCAAGATAAATATAACTACAATGATGTCTAAAAGCATGAAGACATCCAAAGAATTGCATGACACATGAACGCCAGTATTTTTACATGGAAAACCCAAAATGGGAAAAACTATGGTGAGGATTAGCTCACAATATATTATATCTAGATATAAGATATTACAAAAAGGCTCATTGCTAGGTGGACTCACTGTCCAAGTGAACTCATTTCCCACAAAAAGTAAGAAAGATATAAAGAAGGGGTGGCTATACAACTAATTTGAGCCAATACAATAACATCTATCATATGCTAGATTATAGTTTCAATGAAGTACAAAATTATGTTAACTCAGGTTTGAATCAATACTCAGTTCTGCTCAACTCTGATTATATTCACATCACACACATGTAGGTGAAGCACCATACATGTCATATGTATCTCAATACTCACATACAATCTACTCTCTCTATCAAACCATCATCAACAACAACAACCTTCTCCTTTTTTCCAAACCCCAAAGTTAGTCTCCTACATATATCTATATCAAGTGTAACTTCAATTAGGCTAGCGTAGTTAGAAGTAACACACAAAATTAAACATGTCATCCTCAAAACATTATATCCACATCTCGTGCCATAATTAAAAATTCAATTCACCTTAAGATAGGTTAGGATGGACCTAACATAGATCCCACATAAAATAAAATTACTAACTTGTCCTCCATAAAAAATCAAACATGTTAGGTCAGCCCAAAAATAGACCTAAACATAAATCCTTCGTATGTATATAAAATTCGCCATACATGTGACTTCAAAGCTCTATCTTCCTTTGAATTCCCACTCAGTTAACATCTAATAACTTATCCTCATCATCAAAAAACAAAATAAGTATCCACAAAGAAATGCAAAATCTCCCACACTTGATACACTGTACAAGGAATGATTGAAAAATACAAATCTGAACTTTGTCATTCATATATTTTGAAATACTTCATGAAATGTCACCAAATATTTAATGCATATATATATGATGATCTAAAAACTATATTTAGAATCGTAGAGCAATATATCAACTTACGATGGAGTGTGGACCCAAAGACTAACACACTAAACCACAACATTGTCAAAAGAAATACTTAGCCAAATTCCTGTATAACCATATTTTCTAGATCAACTTTTTCTATAAAAATGTCTTCAATAATGCTTCCAATCCAAGCTATAATGATCATAACAATGTAGACATCAATGAAAAAAATGGATCATAATATATATACACCTTATGCTCATTTTTCCAAATAGCATCAACAATGATAAATTTCTAGCAGTCTTCCAACACTTATGGGAAACTTATCTATAGATGTCCTACTTCACCACAATTGAAAAAATTGAAAGGTAACTTGCCTTTGTACTTTGTTTAGTGCTGGAAATTTTTTCTTCCTCTAGATATGATCCAATATCAAAATCTTTATCAACTCGATTCATAGACACTTTGAAAGAAACCTTTTCCTTATAGAATATTCACTTTTAAACCTCATCTCAAATACAATTAGAGTTCCATGCAGTTCATTCAACTTTAAAGCATTCAGATCCTTAGCTTCTTCAATAGTTGATATTTTAGAATCAAACCTTCTAGGGAGAGATCTGAGTACCTTTTTCACAACAATTTTCTCTTCCAAACTCTCACTAAGCCCTCAAATAGAGTTGTAAAATTCATCAACTCACAAAAAATTAAATAGAAATAAACAAAAATATCATGCATACCACAACACAATGATTTACATGGGGAAAACCATTTCGGGAGAGAAAATCCACACTCCAAAAGTCGCCCAATATATTATTAAGAAATCAAAAGATTTTAATATACTTGCAAAGCAAGCTTCTCACATGAGTATCACCACTAGAGAACAAGAGAAAACAAGACCACTATTAGACTCTCAAAATACACCCTCATCTACATACATCCCACTTGCTTATAACAAGATTTTTGGAACCTTCTAGAATTAGGGTTTTACAAGGTTGTTTTTCATTTGACGTGTTAATAGAAAAAAATTGATGTGTCAGTGGGAAAAAACCTTGACGTGTCAGCGAGAAAAAACCTTGACGTATCAATGATTTTTTTTCGAGGTGTTTCCCTGAACCCTGTGTCTTGTTACAAGTGTACAATATTTGCATGATCAGTTGCCACATAACACCATACATCTCATCAATAAATTGTATATAATTCACTAGTACAAAGACAACAATATATGACTAAATAAACTACTAAAAATTGCATATAAATGATCAATTTTGGTCACATGACCATTAGTAGTTTATTGCCAGTTATTTATAACGCGACCAAAGTTATGACTAAACTATTTTAGTCATTTATCTAGTGATTGATTTAGTCATTGATTTGGTCATTGATGTGGTCATTGATTTAGCCATTGATTTAGTCATTGATTGTTGTTAACTGGTCATTTATTTAGTCATGGTAGTGATTTATTTAGTCATGGTAGTCATTTATTTTAGTCATGGTAGCCATTTATTTAGTTATTGTAGTCATTTATTTTAATCATGATAGTCATTTATTTAGTCATAGTTTAGTCATTTATTTGGGTGAATCAATGATTCAAATTACAAATCAAATTTAATTTAATTAATCCTCACAAATTTATGTAAATAAACTACAAGTATCATATATATTCAAATGTTGTGAAAATCATTATGAAATGAAGACTAAAATGCTTGAACAAATATGATTGATCACAAATCAAAAGAGCCACAACACAATATTTATGAGTCTAAAAATTTACTTCATTAAGCCTCATTGGAAAATCAAAACCTCAATGGTTACAACCTCACTAACAAGTCATTCTCTCACTAACTTTTTACAATGAATTTATTTTCTTGTAAGTTTTATTTGGATTTGAAACTCAAAAACCAAATGAAACTCAAGAACATTTACAACAGTTACACTTCGCAATTTTTACAAATCAAGGTTTATGTTTTCCATATATTCATACACCAGAAGTCTTTCTAGGCCTTGAGAAAAACATCCCAGTGAACGCAAAATATTTTGGTGATGAATAGTTGAGATGATTGTGCTACAATATGCTATTGTAATCCTTCTTTTGTGATTTCCAAAGAAGCCTTCAGTTTAGGTTTCTCTGCAACAAAAAAGAAAACAAAGAATTTTAACTCAATGCCATAAAATGAAACCTTGCAAAACTCTTTAGTCAAATTAATAGTGAAGTGCAAGTTCTAGGGGAAGTTTACAAAGGGATAACTCAAATCTGCGTAGTTTACCCAATCAAAAACAAATTAAATCCAAGTGTAAACAAAAATTAATGTGCACAAAACCAACAAAAAATACAACCACAAACAACTAAAGATGTCTGCCTCTACTTTTCCACATTTCAACATGCCTTGCAACCAAACAAATCATAAAAAAATGGACCCTTTATATATGTAAATCTTCTATTCATTTGAAAAATTCACTTAATTTTGTATATTTTATGTAAATTACAGTATATTTTGTTAGAAACCAAGATCTGATTGCAAACCAGAAAAATCACCTTCCACAGAAGAGAAAAATGAAAAAGCAGAGATTTGCAAAAGATGTGCAAATTGATATATTCAAAGTACCAATAATTACAAGAGATAATTTTCTTTATAAAAGAAAAGATGCATAAACCTAATCTTATCTTGAGCAACAAGATAGCTAAATAAGATAAAGATAAGAACCTATAACTTAGGAATTAAATATGCCTAAGTAAACTTATGCAAAGTGTAATTAATAATTAATTACACCAACATATTTATATGAATATGAACAGACCCAACCATGCCCTATCTTAACCTATATATTAGTTATTCATTGTTGAAGATTAAACTTAACAAAAATATTTTTAAGGGCATTTAAGTAAAAATTTATAAGCACTTGAGAATAAATTTTAGGATTTATATTATTTGACTCTAATCTAGAATGAATAATATTTTCTAATACAGTAAGTTGTTGTCAAGTGATAAGTTGAATCTTCAATATTTTTCTTCTTATGTCATTCTCAAATCCAAAAATGTGTTTAGTTGAGTACAATTGGTCATATATGTTGGCATACATGGTTCTTCAATTTTGTTTATAGAAATCTCATAATTAGTTATATGAAGGCAAACAAAAATCATATAAAACTAACCCGTGACTTTGCTTCTAGTTACTTCTCTTCAATCTTTCTCCTTTTTGACACCTCAAATTCATTTGCTTTGTCAAACTGTGATCTGGTCAAACTTAAAGTTATAGAAATCTTAAGAAGCAATTAATTTCATTCCCCAAGACCATGAATGTTCAAGGATAATTCCACACAAAAAAGCTCCTATTTGAAAATACCTCTTATTAGAAAAATTATTTATAGTTTTTAACAATGCTTTCATTTGATCAAGCAAAATATCTAAATCCTCCTATACTTATAATACAAAAACTTGTCTCTCCCCCTTACACATATTTCTCGCCCAAAAAGTATTTCTCAATATCTCTCCAAGTGTTTTCAAGTATCTCTCCCTAATTCTCCAAATTTTTTTTATCTCGAGTATTTCTCTAAAATATTTTTCAAGTATCTCTCCCCCTTTGACATCAATGGAAAAGGGTGTACTAGTATTAAGAAAAACTTTGTATACTCCCCCTTATATATATATATATATGTAAGAGAAAGTAGTTGGAAGAGTGTGCTGAATCTCCCTCAGGGAGTTACCAAAAACTTCTATACCTTCCACATATATGTGTGTTTCCAAAAAATGTATAGTTGAAATTTTTATGCTCACTTGAGTCTTTCTAATGGACTTTGGCTTGCTTTTTCCTAGGTATAATGTTGTAATGTGATCAAAATATTCACATTAGGGCTTAAACATTCAAATTATGATGTCTTGTGAAGGTGTTGTGAAGTGTTGTAAAACATTTCTACACTTTTCTACATTCTATTCATACAATTCACCTAAAAATCACCTTTTCATTACTTATTAAGTCCTATTTTGGAGTGTTGTAAAGTCTTGTAACAATATTTCACACTTTTCTAGGCTTAATTTTATTAATTCAACCCTTTCTCATGTCTAAATGACCCCTTAATACACTTTCTGACTGTTTTCAAGTGTGTTGTTGAGGATATTCCCATTGGAAAAATTTTAATGCCATGAAATTCCCGACACCCACTTAATTTTCTTAAGTGGGACTAAGTTGCCAATAGGGGCGACTTAGTCCTTTTTGGCACAAAACTCAAAATAATTGTAAATTTCTAGTAGGATTTTGTCCTCTAACCCTTGAGGTCGGTCTGTGATGTGTTACTTTCGTGAAATTTTTGTAAAATCAAGTATAAATAAGGGTTTTTCACCTCATTTTAAATCTCCTACAATCATCTATCTCCAAATCACATACAATCTCTTGCACTCATAAGCATTCAAGCAAATTAAGCATTATCAAGTCAAGCTATTGGAGTTCTTCATTGCACATCTTCAAATTTGAGCATCAATGGTGTGGTAAGTTTATGAAATTTTCATTTGCATGTTATCTATTTATCACTCTATTTTCATTCCATGTCATTGTTTAGGGTTTGATTACCAAAGTGGGGTTTGACCAAGGCAAACCCCTATTCTCTAACCCTCAACCATTTTCCCCCTTTTTGCATGTGACTTTTGTATGTAGATTTGTCAAGCAATAGGTGTTGAAAAGTGATAAAAAAGTCTACAAAGTCAATCAAGTCAAGACAATCCTAATTCAAGCTTGTAGAGACTTTCCATCCCATTTTCTGCAGAATAAAGTGCAGATACCTATCAGAAAAGGAAGTGCAGACCTGAGACTACAAGATTTTGTCCCGAATTTCCAAAAATATGTAGGAGGACTAAGTCACCACTAGTGGTGAATTAGTCCTGCTTCCAGGTCTAAAAAATTATTTTGACATTTCTAGATACCCATTTGGTAGATTCCTATACTAATAAAGTTTCTCGAAACTGGGACTAAGTCACCCAGACTAGCACAAGTGTCCCGATCAACATTTCAGTCATTTTTTTCAAGATTCTAGAATCTTCCAACATCAAACTTATGATTCCTGGTGTGCCTCTTTCATTTTGTTATGTTATTTCATCATTTAGCTACATTTTTAGGCATTTCTACATATCACATTGTTTTTTCCATCACTTCACATTTTCATAGTTTTGCATCATTAAATCATTTCAATTTCAGATTAGAGCATTAGGAAATTTTAAT
Organism: Sequoia sempervirens; assembly: GCA_007258455.2. Taxonomy (NCBI): domain Eukaryota; kingdom Viridiplantae; phylum Streptophyta; class Pinopsida; order Cupressales; family Cupressaceae; genus Sequoia; species Sequoia sempervirens. Next base: position 218,833,143 of record VDFB02105785.1, on the reverse strand, counting down.
TGGGAATAATACATCTCATTAACATTAGTCTTGAGTGTAAACCCATGCATTTTGGTCCCCATCCAATCCCCTTTCTCCTTTTAGGTGAAAACCCTAGGAGGAGCAAAGCATTGTGAAGGGTCAAACCAAAATCACCGTTTACATTTTGGTGAACCTGCATCTTTTGAACATTATTCCTTTTTGATTTTCAAGTGCATCCTAGGTTTCATTTTCATTGCATCTTGCATTAATTAAAAGTGCATCCTAGGGTTTTCAATTGCATTAGTGAAAATTTCATATTAGCTTGCATTCTTTCATCATTTTTACATTGAAAAACATGAAAAATTTGCATTTACTTACTGTAGTTGCATTTGTGCATTTGAAAGACATAGAATTGTATTTAAAAATTCTAAAAAAACACAAAAAAATCATTAGTGGGACTAAATTGCCACCCTGGGTGACTTAGTCCTTTTTTCAAGCAATAGGTGTTGAAAAGTGATCAAAACGTAGATACAAAGTCAATCAAGTCAATACAATCCTAATTCAAGCTTGTAGAGACTTTCTACCCCATTTTTTGCAGAATCAAGTGCAGATACCTGTTAGAAAAGGAAGTGCAGACCTGAGACTACAAGATTCTATCTCGAATTTCTCAAAATATGTAGGAGGACAAAGTTGCCACTAGTGGCCAATTAGTCATGCTTTCGGGTCTAAAAATTGATTTTGACATTTCTAGATACCCATTTGGTAGATTCCTGTTCTGACAAAGTTTCCCAAAACTAGGACTAAGTCGCCCAAACTAGCACAAGTGTCCTGATCAACATTTTAGTCATTTTTTTTAGGATTCCAGAATCTTCCAACATCAAACTTTTGATTCCAGGTGCACCTCTTTCATTTTTTTATGTTATTTCATCACTTAGTTACATTTTTAGACATTTCTACATATCACATTGTGTTTTCCATCACTTCACATTTTCATAGTTTTGCATCATTAAATCATTTCAATTTCAGATTAGAGCATTAGGAAATTTTAATTGGGAATAATACATCTCATTAACATTAGTCTTGAGTGTAAACCCATGCATTTTGGTCCCCATCCAATCCCCTTTCTCCTTTTAGGTGAAAACCCTAGGAGGAGCAAAGCATTGTGAAGGTTCAAACCAAAATCACCGTTTACATTTTGGTGAACCTGCATCTTTTGAATATTATTCCTTTTTTATTTTCAAGTGCATCCTAGGTTTCATTTTCATTGCATCTTGCATTAATTAAAAGTACATCCTAGGGTTTCCAATTGCATTAGTGAAAAGTTCATATTAGCTTGCATTCTTTCATCATTTTTACATTGAAAAACATGAAAAAATTGCATTTACATACTGTAGTTGTACTTGTGCATTTTAAAGACATAGAATTGTATTTAAAAATTCTAAAAAAACACAAAAAAATCATTAGTGGGACTAAATTGCCACCCTGGGCGACTTAATCCTTTTGCATACTTTGCACTGTATTTTTTGGTAATTTCTGGGTAATTTTTGTACTTCTATTTTCTGGTACTACATCTTTGTTTCAATTTATAGAATTATTGCTTTTTTCATTTTATTCATCCTAGATTGCATTGCATTTGCATCCACCCTATCTCTTGTGGTACTTGTATGAGTGTTTGGTGCCCCATTGTTAATACTTTAGTGAGATTAAGTTCTAGACTCATGGCTTCCCGCGATAACACTTTTGTAGCGAACCTTGGGATCTCAAGAGCTCCTACTCCTAGTATGGACAATGGTGCATTAGGCATGGATACTACCACTCACTTTCCTTCACCTTCTCACCCCATGAATGTTGATACACAAGCTAGTGCAATTCCACAAGATAAAGTCATAAGTATTCATGAAGATTTTGCACATTTACAACAACACTTATCCCTTGAAAACATTTCCACCACTGCCATACCTGCCATAGAAAACCTTCATCGTTTGATTGAAAGTGATGATGGCTTACAAGTTATGAATTTTTTTCTTCTGAGATATACAATAAACATGCTCCTTCCACATCCCAATCAACAAACATAGTTGCAAGCCAAGGAGGATCTCACATTCCTCCCCCTTCAACCATAACATCCATCCCAACTTATACCACTCCTCAAGTTACAACAATTATGCAACAGGTTAGTCATGTGACTCCTTTCACAATTCCAACTAGCATTCCTAGTTCTTTTGTGGCATCGAATATTCCATCTTCCACCTTAACCCCTCTTAGTGTCCCTTTCACTTCCCCTAACATTACATACACTCCATCACCATTTTCCCTTCCACCTCATACCACTTACACCTATCCCATCATTACACAACTCTTTAACACCGTTTCATCCATGCAACAACAAATCTCCACCATTAGCCAAAGTCAAAATGCTCCACCTACATATCATGTCCATAGTAGTCCATTATCCCTTGAAATATTATGCACTCAGATGCCACAAGGAATTGAAATTCCTAGGTTTGAGAAATATGAAGGTAAAGGAGACCCTACTAATCATGTCAATGCTTATACAACCTTGTGCATTGATTTTGTTCTTGATGACAAATTATTAGCTAAATTTTTTCCTTGTACCTTAAAAGACACTGCATTGGAGTGGTTTTCCAACCTACCCAATCATTCAATCTGATCATTTAATGAACTTGTGGATGCCTTTATAAGTCATTTTCAAGTCCATATGACTCCTAAAAAGACTATGGCTGATTTAATGCGATGTAAAAAAAATGCCAATGAAAAAGTTACTGATTTCATTTCATGTTATCAGTCATTATATGCTCAAATTAATGTTAAGATTCCTGATTCACATTTGAAAAAGATGTTTATCAAAAACTTGCATACTCACCTTCAGGATAAGTTAACTATGATGAAATTTCCTTTGTTCTTGCATTTATGTACCACCCTTTGTGACTATCACAGCTCGATTTCTAGTCGTGATTCAAAGTTCACTTCTAATCAAGCTGAGAAGTCTGAGAAAACCACCCACAACAATGCACAAAACTTTAGAAAACCCAAACAGGGATTTTTACAGTTCAATATGCCTTCTCCCCAACCACCCCAACCTGTTCCAAGTCAAGTGGCAACTATTAAAGCAGCGGTACCCTTTTCCCATGGGGACCCGAAGAGACAATTTACACCCTTACCCAATACTCTCCATAACACAATGAATCAACTGCTACAACAATAGATGATAAATTTGCCTATAATTAAACCACTTGATACCACCAAGCCTTTACCACCTACCTTAAAAAAAAATGATTATTGTCATTTTCATTGCCAAAATGGACATGACACCGAACAATGTAAGCGTCTCAAACATTTAGTTCAAGACCTCATTGATTCGATCCGTTTATCCATTGTGGGTGTCAATGATCAAGACAATAAGTCCGTTGCACCCCCTAACCAGAATTTACAAATCTTTACCAACCCCATGCCTAAACACAATATTTCATTTGTTAAGGCTAGTGAACCTTCAAACCCTCAAGTCATGAACATTGATAAAAATAATGAACAACATGATATAACTCCAAATTTTACCCAAGTTACTCCTATGGATGAACTTGTGGGTACGATAGATGTTATCCCTTGTAAGGGCCCAATGAAAAAAAATCTTGATATCACTTTTTCTTCTAAAGATATACTCAAAAAGCTTCCTGATGGTCCTCTTTACATAGCCGACCAAATCTATGATGAGCCCACTAATGGGATATTAATAGATCCCACCTGTGGCGAGAATGTGATCACAGAAGAATTCTTAGTATTAAATGAGTTGTATCAAGATGATTACAATAAACCAACTACATGGATTAAAACACATACTGGTTTTGCGTTCCCTACGATCAGATCGATCGTACTCTCCTTACTAGTAGGACCTAAGACTTTGGATGTAACATTTTCTATTATTTCGCAATTGGATCAATTTCATCTGTGGCTAGGCCATTCTTGGCTTTGCTCTATGAAAGTGATCCCTTTGATTGTTCACAAATGTTTGAAGTTTCCACATGGAAATGAAATATTTACCATACACCATAGTGGCTTTAATCCATTATCCTCTAAAGGTAATTTTTCCTTAGAAGCCTTTTGGCTTGAGCCTATGGAACCCATCATCCCTTGTAAGGATTTCTTCTTCATAGCCTATCAAAATTTCAAAGCCAAACACATAGCCAAATTTTATTTTCATAACACATTCCCATCCACTTCCACTCCTCCTATCTTAGATGAGACTATGCTTCAACCTGAGTCTGACATTGAACAAACAATACAACCTCATGAGTAACCAACCATTGACACCTCCCCTTCCTCGTATAAATGTCCAAGAGAAACTGAAGTTAATCCCGTCTTGCCTCCCCACATTAAACAAGTTTATAAAGCCAAAGAAAAAGTGATTGACCCATCTTCTTTGGCTCCTTTCGTTCTTCCCCCTCTAGAAGAAAATGAGGAACCTATGATGGATCAATCCACTCTTACACCTTGACAAATTCAAAATAAAATTAAAATAAATCATGGTGCTAGGGAGCATAGGCATCGTCGTCGTCTCCTTGGTCATTAAATGAAAAATGAAAATAACAACGCAAATCAACCTCTTCCTTTGACAAAAGCAATAGATGATCACCCTCTGCCTCTTGACCCACCACAAGGTAACATAGTCCAACCCTCACAACAAAATGAACCAATCCAATAGCCACAACTCTTGATACATCCTTCCTTGGAAATAACCCTTCGTCCTCTCGTCATCATCAATCTTGATGATGACGATGATGACGATGATGAGGAGATCACAAGAATAGATGAAGAAATGCATAACGATCTAAACTCTTTATTTTCATCTACCATGAGCTTAAATGATAAATCTTCTACACCAAGTGAAGAACCTGGCACATCTCCTAGTTCTACACTTGCAATTCTTCCTTTGGACAATCAACCGTCCTCACAATATACTGAACATGATTGGGAAGAAAATGACTTGTTAGATGGTTGACTTGTATCCACCTTGCTAGCCTTTTTTCATTTTTCTTTTTCTTTAGTGCACTTTTGTGCATCATGTGTTCCCCCATAATGTGCATTTGATGTTCTCTTTGTAAACTTCTTCTATTCATACCTCTATTCTTCTATATTTCGTACTTTGTCCTTTTTTGCTTTTTTTTGTGTTTTCCTTTTGGGGATGACACAAAGTGTTGAGACGCCCTATGTATCTTCCATTTTGACCCAAAAGGTCCTTTTTCACTTTTTGTTTTATGTTTTCCTTTTGGGGATGAGGCAAAGCATTGAGACACCCTATGTCTCCATCATGTTGACCAAAAAGCTTTTTCCTTTTCCTTTTCCTTCTTATTTCCTTTTTCACTTGTGTTTTCCTTTTGGGGATGATGCAAGGTATTGATACCACAATGTCTCCTTCATGTTGACCCAAAAGCTTTTTCCTTTTCTTTTTCCTTCTTTTTTTCTTTTCGCTTGTGTTTTCCTTTTAGGGATGATGCAAAGCGTTGAGACAACAATGTCTCTTCCAATTTGACTCAAAATGAACTCATTTTTTTTTTCTCTTCTTGTGATATTCTTCCAGTTCTATGTATTCAGGGAATGATGATAGTTCTGAGCTCTTTAATCAAAAAATTGCAGAAAAGAACATACTGACCCAAAATCCATAGATCCCTTATGTGTTTGGTGTGTTCCTTTCTGAGGGGAAACTCCCCTTTCTCTTGTTTTCTTTCTTCTTCATTTACATGAAGCAACCTTACTTAGAAACATATAACTTGGCATAAGGGATTTCCAAGTTGGCTCTCATGTCTTGTTTTCTTTTTTCATTTTCTTTCCTTCGCTACTTTAAAGTAATTTCTCACAGAACAATGTGTAGCAATTCCTTTAAAGTGGGGGCATACATTGGCATCATTTCATTTGCATTCTTGTATTCTTAGTGTAGCCTTTTCACTTCATACAATTCATTTGTCACTTTGTGGATGACATTGGGTGTGATGTCCTTCATAAGGGTGATCTATCTTAGCATATTACATTCCTCTTAGTGGCCTGATGTGACACAACGCATCCCCTAAGTTGTGGATATTTTATCCTTTGATTGGTCCTCTCTTGGAGACATTAGACACAATGTTTCATAAGTGATAAACCTTGCATGAACTTAACAAGACTCCTTTGAACATCTTTTGCATTTTACATTTTACCTTTTACATTTTTACCACCTTGCATAACACAACTTGCATGCCTATGGTACCTTTGCATTTGTTCATGAGTTACAAGCATACAAAGCTTTGCTTATCTCATGAAGCATGAACTGACATTGTCTTTGTGGCACCTTGTTAAAGTTATTAGGAGGTATAAATTTAGTATGGTTGAGTGGGAGTCCCATTCAACAACACGACTTTCCCCATAGCCACCTATGTGTTTGTGAGTGCATGCTAACTAGTGTATGTACTTCACCTTCTTGGGTTTTCTCACCCGACGGACCACTATGAGTTTTGTTACCCTAGAGTGAGTATGCATTCTCTTTTTCAAACAATCAACCTAGATCTAATCCACAATGAGCTGGACAGATGATCGAAGCTTTCATTCCTTTTTATCATCATGTGTGTTCCCTTTGTTCTTATGTTTGGTTTTCCATGAGATCTTAATCTTGGGGGCTTGAGTATCCCTCTTGGTTATTGTTGTTTCATATTACCAACATGAGCACATTGGGATTCCTCTTGATATGCATGTTGAGCTACTATAGTGAGATTTTGAAGCAAATTAATCCTCTCACTAAAGTGGGGGATTAATGTGTTGCCAAAAAATGTATAGTTGATGTTTGTATGCTCACTTGAGTCTTTATAATGGACTTTGGCTTTCTTTTTCTTAGGTATAATGTTGTAATGTGATCAAAAAATTCACATTAGGGCTTAAACATTCAAATTATTATGTCTTGTGAAGTGTTGTAAAAAATTTCTACACATTTCTAGACTCTATTCATTACAATTCATCACTTATTAAGTCCTATTTTGGGGTGTTGTAAAGTCTTTTCTAGGCTTAATTTCATTAATTCAACTCTTTCTCATGTCTAAATGAGACCTTAATACACTTTTCGACTGTTTTCAAGTGTGTTGTTGAGGATATTCCCATTGGACAACTTTTAATGCCCCAGAATTTCTGGCACCCACTTAATTTGCTTAAGTGGGACTAAGTCGCCAATAGGGGCAACTTAGTCCTTTTTGCCACAAAACTCAAAATAATTTTAAATTTCTATCGATATTTTGTCCTCTAACCCTTGAGGTCGGCCTGTGATGTGTTAATTTCATGAATTTTTGGTAAAATCAAGTATAAATAAGGGTTTTTCACCTCATTTTACATCTCCTACTGATGCAGGAGCATCCTTGGTTCTTGGCAATCTTGCATCAACCAAAAATATTTTCTTTCAATTTTTGTTCTTGTTTTGTTCTTGCTTAGTTCATGTTGGTGGATTCATCATATTTGCTCACCAGAACTTGTGGATCTACATTTTCATTGTGGACATGTTCATTTTCCTTATTCCAAGATTTGAGCGCAATTGGATCTTTTTCAGGAAAGTTATCACTTCCGAATTTTATGGTAGTTTCTTGAATCGAGACCAAAATAGTTTTTCAAGCCTAATGGCTAGTTGGATCGCTTGTGGATCTTTCTCATAACTTGCGGATCTCGATGATGTGATTTGAATTGTTCTATGGAGTGACCCCGACCTTAATTATAGGTCCACACTTCATCCTATGCACCTGTTGATGGAGTAATTCAAATTTGAGGCCGACCTATTCATGCACATGTTACATTTTCCTTCATTGGAGATTGTGATGATCTTTGGCCGGTGCAGAAGACTATAGATCTATGGATATGGTATAAAGCTTGTAATAGATCATTAGAATATAGTGAATAATAGGTAGATAAGTTTTGGATTGGACTTGTAAGATTTTAGCTTGCATTAAGGAGCATATAGGAATATGATATTATGAGCATGTTGAATCAAGCTTGTGAGCCAAATCTGTAGGCCCGAATGTTGCCAGCCGATTGTAATTGAGATTTATGTTAATGAGAATGTTTGTATCTACATTTGCATCCAATTTCTATGTTGCTTCCATTTTGTGACTCTTGCTGCATAGTCTAGATTTTTCTCTTTGAGAACCCTCCTACCGTGGCTACGCCAGATTGGTATCAAAGCGAGATTCGATTCGTGAGAGGTCATCAGAATTTTCAGAGTCATGTTGAAGATTTGTTGTAGGGTGGGGGATTGAGGATCTGACTTGCATCTGTAGAGGACTTGTGTAAAGATGGTGGTAAGAAGAAATGGTAGAGGAAATGGAGTGCGTGGAAATGCAAACCCAACTATGATGGAAATGTTGAGAGGTATTGCTGCTAGATTAGATGCAGTTGAAACAACCCAGAGAAGAGGTTGACCAATTGATGATGTGAGTGTTGAAGAAGTAGAATTACAGGAAGGAAGGGAAAGAGAAGATCAACCTATTCTAGATTAGGGAGAAGAGAGGTTCATAAGAGCCCTAACTAGAGAAAATACAAAACCACATTTCAATCCACTAGATTATAAGGGTAAGTTGGATTCAGATGAATTGCTTGACTAGATAACAGAGATGGAAAAGTATTTTGATTTTGAAGACACCACTGAGGACAAGAAGGTGAAATTTTCTTGTACAAAGTTGAAAGGACATGCATCCCTTTGGTGGGAACATTTGCAGACAGATAGGCGAAGAAGAGGAAAAGAAAAGATAAGATCATGGGATCAGATGGTGAATACGTTGAAGACAAAGTTTATGCCTATAGACTATCAGATCAGTTTGTTTTGAAAGTTGCAAAATTTGAAGTAGAAGGAGTCAAGTGTGATAGAGTATACTGAGGAGTTCTACAAGTTGAATATCAAATCTGGACATTTGGAGGATGAGATCAAGCAACTAGCCATATATGTGAACAGTTTGAGGTCATCTATAGAAGATGAGATTAGTTTGATCAAGTTGCAGAATGCGGAAGAGGCATATCAATGTGCCCTAAAATTAGAAGAGAAGTTGAATAAAAAGACATGAGTAGAGACAAAGAGGAAGAGGTGAAAGATTTCAACGAGGAAGAACTTTTACTGGAGGAGGAAGAGGATATTTTATAGATATGGACAAAGATAAGGAAGTTAGTAAGAATGATAATTCATACCATAGAGGTGATGGAAACTCTTATAGGAGAGGAGGATATGGTGGTTACTAGAATGAGGGTTATAGAAAAGATTATAGAGGATAGGAGAAAAGAGTATTCAAGGGAACTTGTTTTAAATGTGGTGGAGAAGGACATAGAGCATTTGAATGCAATCAAGGAGAGACAAGCAGAAAGACAAAGAACAATAGGAGAACAACCTTTGTTGAGGAGGATCATGATGGATCATCTAATAAAACAAAATATGGAGAAGTGTTGGTGAATAGAAGAGTATTGTGTCAAAGTGAGATGGCTCAAGAATCATTGTAGAGAAATAATTTGTTTCAGACCAGATGCAAGGTAGCTAGTAAATGTTGCAAAGTGATTATTGATAGTGGAAGCTTATAGAACCGGTTTCTAAAGAAATGGTTACCAAATTGAAGTTGGAGAGATTGAAACACCTGAAGCCCTATCATATAGCATGGATTCAAGATGAGCATAAGATTCGGGTAAGTGAACAATGTTTGGTGAAATTGAAGATAGGAAATTACCATGATGAATTTTTGTGTGATATCATGCCTATGGATGTATGCATCTTTTGTTGGGAAGACCTTGGTAGTATGATAGATAAGCTATTCATGAGGGAAATAAGAATACATATACCATTGTTGCTAATGGGATGAAGTAGACTTTGTCGCCATTGGAGGATATTCCTAAAGTTGAGGTTTGTATGAATGCTAGGGTCTTTCTGGTTGATGGAAGGAGATTCCTTGATGGATTGAGAAATGAGAACATGTGCTATTCCTTGGTTCCTAAGAAGGCCGAAGACTTGAAGAATGTAGAAGAACAACCTGAGGAGATAAAGAAGTTGCTGATAGAGTATGAGGAGATCATTTTATATAATGAACCTGATGGATTGCCACCTGTGAGGAGTATTAGTCATTGCATTTATTTGATTCCTAGAGCTAGTTTGCCTAATAAAGCAACACATGAGATGACACTGATAGAGAATGAAGAGTTGAATAGATAAGTGCAAGAATTTTTGAGGAAGTGTTTGATTAGAGAAAGCTTAAGTCCATGTGTAGTACTTGCTGTGCTAGCACCTAAGAAGGATGGAGAATGGAGGATGTGTACAAAATTTAGAGCCATAAACAAGATCATAGTGAAGTATAGATTTCCTTTGCCCTGGATGGATGACATTATGGACTATTTGAGTGAAGCTAGATACTTTACAAAGATATATTTGAAGAGTGGATATCATCAGATCAAAATCAGAGAAGGGGATGAGTGGAAAACAACATTCAAGACAAATGAAGGATTGTATGAGTGGTTGGTGATGCCTTTTGGACTAACAAATTCACCAAGTACTTTCATGAGGTTGATGAATGAGGTATTGAATAAGTTCTTGGGTAAGTTTGTGATTGTTTACTTGGATGACATCTTGATTTTCAGTAAGAGTAAAGAAGAAAATTTGTTGCATATAAGACAAGTTTTGCAGAAGTTGAGAGAAGAGCAGTTGCTGATAAACATTAACAAGTAACAAGTGTAGTTTCATGAAGGAAGAGTTGGTATAACTGGGATTTGTGATATCTTTGGATGGATTGAAGATGGATCCTGAGAAGGTAAGATCATTTTTTGAGTGGCCTACACTGGATAGCATTGGATAGGTAAGATCATTTCATGGATTGGCTAGTTTCTACCAAAAGTTCATTAGGAATTTTAGTTCTATTTGCAGTCCTATGAAAGAAATAGTGAGAGAAAATAAGAAGGATTTTAGGTGGACATCTAGAGTAGACCAAAGTTTTGAGTTGTTGAAGCACAAGGTGACTGAGCAACTTATATTGGCTTTACCAGATTTTAATAAGGTATTTCAAGTAGACTGTGATGCAAGTGGAAATGCAATTGGAGTAGTGTTGAGTAAAAAAGGGAGACCTGTAGCTTATTTCAGTGAGAAATCAAATGATGGTAGGAGAATATATTTAGTGTATGATCAAGAGTTTTATTCCATAATTCAAGCCTTAAAGAAGTGGAGACACTATTTTTTTCCTAAGGAGTTTGTGTTGTATACAGATCATCAAGCATTGCAATATTTGAATAGTCAAGGTAAGTTGAATCAAAGACACATGAGATGGGTATAATTCTTGCAGAGCTATACTTTTGTTTTGAAACATAGGAGTGGAAATTCAAATAGAGTTGTTGATGCTTTGAGTAGGAGAAGGAATTTAATGGTAGAGATGAGGGTGGAAGTATTAGGCTTTGATGAATTGAAGAACTTGTATGAGGAAGACCCAAATTTTGTAGAACCTTGGAGAGGTTGTAAGGAGCTAGTCTTGGAGGATAGGATTCAATGGTTGGATTATTTCATTCAGGAGGATATGATGTTCAGACAAAATTAGTTGTGTATACCCCAGAGTTCAATGACATATAACTTGGTGAAAGAAAAACATAGTGGAGGATTGTCAGGACACTTTGGAATTGATAAGATAGTAGCATTAGTAAGCGAGAATTACTTTTGGCCACATATTCATAAGGATGTTAGGAAATTTGTGCAAAGTTGCATAGTTTTTCAAGTTGCAAAAGGAAGTAGTTAGAATGTTGGATTGTATAAGCCCTTGATAGTTCTAGAGAGACCTTGGGAGGATATCAGTATGGATTTCATACTTGGTTTGCCGAAGACACAAAGAGGTAATGATTCTGTATTTGTGGTGGTGGAAATATTTTCTAAGATGGCACATTTCATACCTTGTACGAAGACAATGGATGCAATACATGTAGCAGATTTTTTTTTCAAGTGGTCAGATTGCATGGATTACCTAGGAGTATTGTTTCAGATAGAGATACAAAGTTTGTTGGTTATTTTTGGAGGACACTTTGGAAGAAGTTAAAGATAGATTTGAAGTTCAGTTCTACTTTTCACCCATAGACTGATGGACAGAAAGAGGTAGTAAACAAGAGTTTGGGGAATTTGCTGAGATGTTTGGTTGGAGAGAAGACTAGAAATTGGGATTTAGTCCTTGCACAAGCAGAGTTTGTTTACAATAATTTAGTGAACATGAGTGTTGGAAAGACACCTTTTGAGATTGTTAGTGGAGTTCATCCTAGAGGTATATTAGAGTTGAGAGACATCAGTATGGAAGATAAACAGAGTGTAGAAGCAAAGGAATTTGTAGAACATATGAAGAAAGTGCATACTCATGTGAAGGAGCAATTGGAAGATATGAACCAAAAGTATAAGGAGCGAGCAGATGAAAAGAGGAGACATAAGGAGTTTGAAGTTGGAGATGAAGTGATGGTTTATTTGAGGAAGGAAATATTTCCTATTGGCACATACAATAAGCTAAAGATGAGGAAGTTTGGACCTTGTAAGATTTTAAAGAAATTTGATTCAAGAAATGCATATGAAGTAGAGTTACTGGATGACATGGGTATATCACCTATATTCAACATTATAGATCTACATCAGTACCATGAAGCAAAATTCAGTGAGTAAAATAAAGAAAAATTGGAGAATTAGTTTCCTAAACAACAATCAGATGATATTGAAGAGATTTTGGATATCAGAGATGGGAGGAAAATGCGTGGAAGACAATACAAAGAATATCTTGTGAAGTGGAAAGGTAGACCAGTGGGGGATTCTTCTTGGATTTCTCAGGATGAGGTAGACCATCTTGGTTTTCCTTTAGCCCCAACAAAGTGAGGGACTCACTTTTCAATAACCTCGAATGTCTAATGCAGGAGCGTCCTTGGTTCTTGGCAATCTTGCATCAACCAAAAATATTTTCTTTTAGTTTTTGTTCTTGTTCTGTTCTTGCTTAGTTCATGTTGGTGGATTCATCATATTTTCTCACCAGACCTTGTGGATCTACATTTTCATTGTGGACATGTTCATTTTACTTATTCCAATATTTGAGCGTGATTGGATCTTTTTCTAGCAAGTTATCACTTTCAAATTTTGTGGAAATTTCTTGAACCAACACCGGAATAGTTTTTCAAACCTAACAACTAGTTGGATTGCTTGAGGATCTTTCCCGTAACTTACAGATCTTGAAGGTGTGATTTGAATTGTTCTATGGGGTGACCCCAACCTTAATTGTAGGTCCACACTTCATCCTATGCACCTATTGATGGAGTAATTCAAATTTGAGGCTGACCTATTCATGCACATGTTACATTTTCCTTCATCGAAGATTGTGATGATCTTTGGCCAATGCGAAAGATTCTAGATTTGTGGATATGATATAAAGCTTGTAATAGATCATTAGGAAGATAGTGAATAATAGGTAGATAAGTTTTGGATTGGACTTGTAATATTTCAGCTCGCATTAAGGAGCATAAAGGAATATGATATTCTGAGCATGTTGTATCAGGCCTGTGAGCTAAATTTGTAAGCCTGGATGTTTCCAGTCGATTCTAATTGAGATTTATGTTAATGAGAATGTTTGTATATTCATTTTCCTCCAATTTCTGTGTTTCTTTCATTTTGTGACTCTTCCTACATGGTCCAGATTGTTCTCTTTGAGGACCCTCCTACTGTGGCTGCACCACCTACAATCATCTATCTCCAAATCACATACAATCTTTTGCACTCATAAGCATTCGAGCAAATCAAACATTATCAAGTCAAGCTATTGGAGTTCTTCATTGCACATATTTAGATTTAAGCATCAATGGTGTGGTAATTTTATGACATTTGCATTTTCATGTTATCTATTTATCACTCTCTTTTCATTCCATTTCATTTTTTAGGGTTTGATTACCAAAGTGGGGTTTGACCAAGGAAAACTCCTATTCTCTAACCCTCAACCATTTTTACCCTTTTTGCATGTGACTTTTGTATGCAGATTTTTCAAGCAATAGGTGTTGAAAAGTGATAAAAATAATTCTACAAATTCAATCAAGTCAAGACAATCCTAATTCAAGCTTGGAGAGACTTTATGCCCTGTTTTCTGCAGAATCAAGTGCAGATACTTGTCAAAAAAGGAAGTGCAGACTTGAGACTACAAGATTTTGTCCCGAATTTCCCAAAATTTGTAGGAGGACTAAGTCACCACTAGTGGAAAATTAGTCCCGCTTTTGGGCCTAAAAATTGATTTTGACATTTATGGTTACCCATTTGGCAGAGTCTTGTTCCAGCAAAGTTTCCCGAAACTGGGACTAAGTCGCCCAGACTGGCACAAGTGTCCCGGTCAACATTTCAGTCATTTTTTTAGGATTCCAGAATCTTCCAACATCAAACTTATAATTCTAGGTGCACATCTTATATTCTATTTTTCTATTTCATCATTTAGTTACATTTTTAGGCATTTCTGTATATCACATTGTGTTTTCCAGCACTTCACATTTTCATAGTTTTGCATCATTAAATCATTTCAATTTCAAATTAGAGCATTATGAAATCTTAATTAGGCATAATACATCTCATTAACATTATTCTTGAGTGTAAACCCTTGCATTTTGGTCCCCATCCAATCCCCTTTCTCCTTTTAGGTGAAAAACCCTAGGAGGAGCAAAGCATTGTGAGGGGTCAAACCAAAATCACTGTTTACAATATGCAAAAAGAATCTAAAATTTTGAAAAATGCATAAGAGTGAAAATTTTCAACCTGAATATGTTGACCCTTGAATATTCTGCAAGATGACTTGCCAAGTGGATCTACCTTCTTCTCACTGTTCCTTATTGCTCCAAGTATTTTGTGCTGCAACTCAAGCTTCACGAAAATTTATTTTCATTCTTCTAGAGTACATGGGTTAAGATTTATCTTTGAAATTATATCTGTTCTAGTAAGGGCACTTGAGATAGGTATATGCTTCATTTTCACCAAGTTCCTTAGCTTCTCAAATTGTCTGATTGTTTCTTCCTTCTGGTTCTGCAAGGTTAAGTATTCTTCATTGAAGGTCACTGGAGCAGTCTGGGTCTGATCATCTCTATCTTGTACCAAGTAAAAAGTGTTTGATACATAGATTATTTGTGTCTCAATTGTATTCATAGAATCCTTTATGCTTTGTGTAACATCAAGCCACTTCATGCAATAAGCAAGAGATTCCTTTCTTCCTCTTCACATGCATGAACATACTTCAAATTCTCTTCCACTTTGTTGTGTGTAGATGCACACTTTTTTGTGATGTACAATAACTTATTTTATACAATCCATGCTTCAATTTCTATTTCAACTTGTTCTCTAATTCTAGAGACATATTCCTTGAAGTTATCTATTTTCTATTGTCCTATCTTCACAACTTCACTATTCTCATGCTCATGTTGAGCATCATCTATATCTTCTTTAGTGATACCTGCTTCCTTTCTCCTCATGGATTTCTACTTAATTATCCTTGTGGGTTTCTTCTCATTTTCCCTGATGGCATGGACTACCAGAGGACCACCTATGGATCTCCTCTTCTTACCGGATGTAATAACTGATCTCCTAGAACTACCAAAGGCCTCTTCTATACTCATGTCAGCTTTAGCTTTCTCTATAGCTACCTTAGCAAAGTCCATTGAAATTCCAAACTCTCTAGCCAATGATTCTCCCTCAACATCAATGTCTCTTTATTTATGATTTCTTGAATTTTTGAGAAACTTCCATTGTATTCTCTCTAAACTTTCAAGGATCCTTAGGGCTGTTCAACAACACTTCAACACAACTAGTAGCTACTTCTTCTGTCACTTCATAACCAAACTTTGGGACCCAAATAGTTCTGGGTTCAACTACTTCCATTATGCAATAATCAATGGAAACCAAAAATTTAATGTCATTCATGTATTTTCTTACCACATCTCTCAAAATTCTTTGTCTCATATTCAATATCCTTTGAAACATTTGTAAAATAATGTCATAAGGGCATCACCCTAAGCATTCATATCTCCCATATTTCTTATATAGTCTCTTATTTGATGAGCAACATGCTTTTCATTTGATCAAATAACCTTTCCAACTATTGGAACTTCCTTCATAAAGTAGAAAACCAAACAAATTATGAATGTTCCATACTTGAATGCATGCTTTTTCTTCTTGATTTGTTTAAGGTTCTCCATCATTTATTTCTAGAGCAACTCACAAAGATCATATTCACTATGATTCTCAATCATATCCGCTACGACATGAATTGTGGTGGAAGAAACTAAATTTTCTCCATAAATCATCTCCAATAACCATTGCTATATATTAAATTGCTGGATTTTTGATAGGGTTCATTGAAATACCTGTTTATAACATTATCTCTTTGTTCTTGGCGGACTTTCAAACTAGAATCAGTCTGGTCGACCATAAAACAACGATTTCTTTGACTACTTCTTTAGTAATCATGTGGGGACAATCAATCCACATGAGCCGATCATGTATTCTTCTCAATGCCATTCTAATACACTTCTCTTCATTGCTAATGTCTAGAAACTGGTGCCAAAAATCTAATTTATTCTTTGTCAAGATATTGTATTTTGGTTTCAAAGTGTAATCTTCTTTGACCAATTCATCTACCCCTAGATGGAATAATTTTCTGAAGGTGTGTTCTTCCATATTCTCGTGAATATAAGCTCTAATATCTTCAGTAGGCACAACCCCAAGAGGTATATGTGAAAATGCACCTAGGGGATCAACTTATAAAGCTTTGGCGGAGTATCTCTTAAATTTGGGTTACAGTCTTTGAGAAATATCCACAATTTATGGTGTCACCATTGTATTCAACTTTAGAAAATTAGAATGTGCAGTGATTGTTAAATAATTTTTTCTCTTGCAAGATGAAGTAGGGTTTTGGAATTTTGCAACTTGGAGATGTTTCAGACCCTTCAAACTTGCTTTTGGTTCCTCTACTCTTCTTTGAATACATTCAATGAGATGGATTTTTCTTATCAAGCACACTTTTAACTCTTTTATTTGACCCATTTCAACAATAAATGCTTAAAAAAAGTTGATAACCCTAAAACCTTATATGTACATTTAACTTTCAAATTTCTAAAAATTGTAGCATTAGAATACTTTCTTCCTCAAATTTCTTCTGCAATGTTCTTCCTCAGATTAATAATTTCATTCTTCAACACATATCTTTGTGCTATATTTCAAGCACCCCTTTTATTTCAGGGGACATAATATATTTATTAAATATCCCCCTAAGCCACAGCTCTAGGCTTAGTTACTAGAGGAAACTTTTGCACCAGAGATTGGTACAAATTCTCCCTTATCCTTAGCATCTTCTTTCTTTCTCCATATCTTTTCCATTTCCATCTTTAATTCATCTAGATCAATCTTCTTATCTGGTTCATTATTCTTCATCAGACCATTCTTTCTTTTGTTTTATTTTTGCAAAATTCAGCAATATATCTAGGCCTTTTGCATATGTTGCATATGATATTCCTTTGAGCATTATTATTTTCATTCATTCTAGATCTACATTGGTTAGCCTTGTGTCCAAATCCATAGCATGTATAGAAATAAACTTTGAAAGATTGAATCATTCTACAATTGTCATATGCATTCATCATTTGACTTTTGCATTCACTTGCTCTATGTCCGAATTTCTTGCATGCAAAGTATTGACTAGTAAAAAATGAAACATTTTGATTTATTCTTCTTCTACACTCCTTTACTTTATGTCTAAATTTATTGAAAAAATAACAAGTACAATTGAAAGATGAGTACCTTTGAGCATTTGGTTGTCTGATACGAGGTATTTTGGCATTGTTTCTTTGATTTCAAAAATTTCCATTATTGTTCTTATCTTTACTTTTCACTGTATTGTGATTTTCTTTTGAGATTTCTCTATTTTCAAGTCCTAAACCACCTTTGTCTTTAGATGCTTTCTATACTACAATTAACTCATCAAGCATTGTGGAGCTTGTATTGAATTTTTCTTCATAACCTCTTTCATTCTCCAAATATGATCTTGGATTTACCACTTCTCATTCAAGCCTCATACATTCATTAGATTTTCTTTCCACCATTGCATTTAGACATCCCTCAATATTTTTCTTTTCTTCCACTTGCAATTTCAATCAAGTGATATTCTATTTTTCTTATTTTAATTGTTCATTAAATTCCTTATGCCTTCCTTTAAATTTCTTGATCTTCTCTCAATTTTTTGATACATTCATTTTCCTCTTTAAGATTTTCTTTAAGATCTCTATTTTTAGTTTCAACTCTATTAATATCTTCAAGAGAAATTTTTATTTCTTGTTTGTCAACCATGCAATCTTCTTTAGTGTATTTGATAGAAACAATCTCTTCCATAGGAATATGATACTTTCTATTAGTCATGTGTTCAAACTCCAAGATCTTCACAAAGCGGTCAAGCTCCTTCTAGGAATCCAAGCTCTGATACCAATTGTTGAACATCCAAAATAATGAGGGGAGGGGTGAATCAGTATTCCTTTAAACCAATTAAACATAAGCCATCCAATTATCAAGATAAATATAACTGCAATGATGAATGAAAGCGTGAAGACATCCAAAAAATCACATGACACATGAACACAAGTATTTTTACATGGAGAACTCAAAATGGGAAAAACTACAGTGAAGATTAGCTCACAATATATTATATCCAGATATAAGATATTACAAAAAAGGCTCATTGCTAGGTGGACTCACTGTCCAAGTGAACTCATTGTCCACAAAAAGTAAGAAAGATAGAAAGAAGGGGTGGCTATACAACTAATTTGAGCTGATACAATAACATCAATCATAGCTAGATTATAGTTCCAATGAAGTACAAAATGATCTTCACTTAGGTTTGAATCAATACTCAGCTATGCTCAACTCTGATTATATTCACATCACACACATGTAGGTGAAGCACCATACGTGTCATATGTCTCTCAATAGTCTCACATACAATTTACTCTCTCTATCAAACCATTATCAACAACAACAACCTTCTCCTTTTTTCCAAACTTCGAAGCTAATCTCCTATATATATCCATATCAAGTGTAACTTCAATTAGGCTAGTGTAGTCAAAAGTAACACACAAAATTAACATGTCATCCTCAAAAAATATATCCACATCTCATGCCAAAATTCAAAATTCAATTCACCTTAAGATAGGTCAGGATGGACCTAACTTAGATCCCACATAAAATAAAATTACTTTCCTGTCCACACAAAATCAAACATGTTAGGTTGGCCCAAAAATAGACCTAAACATAAAGCCTTCATATGTATATAAAATTCACCATATGTGTGACTTCAAAGCTCGATCTTCCTTTGAATTCCCACTCAGTTGAAATATAACAACTTATCCTCATCATCACAAAACAAAATAATTATCCATGAAGAAATGCAAAATCTCCAACACTTGATACAATGTACAAGAATTGATTGAAAAATATAGAGTTGAACTCTGTCATTCATATATTTCAAAATACTTCATGAAGAGTCACAAAATCTTGAATGCATATACATATGATGATCTCAAAACTATAGTTAGAATTTTAGAGTAATATATCAACTTACGATGGAGTGTGGACCCAAAGACTGACACACTGAACCACAATACTATCAAAAGAAATACTTAGCCAAATTCCTGTATAACCATATTTTCTAGATCAACTTGTTCTATAAAAATGTCTTCAAGAATGCTTCCAATCCAAGCTATAATGATCATAACAATGTTAAAATCAATGAAAAAACTGGATCATAATATATATACACCTCATGCTCATTTTTCCAAATAGCATCAACAATGATAAATTTCTAGCAGTCTTCCAACACTTATGGGGACACTTATCTATAAATGTCCTACTTCACCACAATTGAAAAACTTGAAAGGTAACTTGCCTTTGTACTTATGAAAACCTCTTTGTTTCTTGCTAACAAAATTTTCTTCTTCTAGATATGATCCAATATCAAAATCTTTATCAACCCAATTCATAGACACTTTGAAACCAAGCTTTTCCTTATAGAATCTTCACTTTCAACCTCATCTCAAATACAATTAGAGTTCCATGTAGTTCATTCAACTTTAAAGAATTCAGATCCTTAGCTTCTTCAATAGTTGAGATTTTAGAATAAGACCTTCTAGGGAGAGATATGAGTACCTTTTTCACAACAATATTCTCTTCCAAACTCTCACTAAGCCCTCAAACAGAGTTAAAAAATTCATCAAATCACAACATAAATGTAGCAATATTCTCATATTCTCTCATTTCTAGACCTTCAAACTGAGCTCTGTAAGTTTGCAGCTTTACATCTTTGAATTTTTCACCACCTTCATATATTGTCTCCAATTTATCGCACATGCCTTTTTCTGTTTGACACTACATCACTTTCCAAAATTCATAATAAGTCAATCCACATAAAATAAAATTCCTTGTCTTAGCTTTGAGATCACAAGCCCTCTTTTTGGCTTGATCCCTAGGAGGTTTTTCAGGAGGCTCATATCCTTCTACTACAAACATCCAAATGTCCATTCCTAAAGCCTTCAAATTGGAGCCCATCCTAACTTTCCTAAAAGAAAAATTAGATCCATCAAAGATTGGTGCTTTATTTCCAAAAAAAATTTCTTGTGCCATCCCGAACCTACCTTAAGTTGTTAAGCTTACTCAAAGGAACTTGGCTCTGATACCAACTGAAGGGTACACAATCTACTGAGGGGGGGTGAATCAGTAGATCTAAAAAAATTTAGAATTCTTAACTTTTTCCACAATTATATAATTTTTCACAAAAAAACCCCACATAAGCAATTAAACCCAAACAAAAAAACATAACAACATAAAGAACATAAGAGAACACTAGATATACGTGGAAACCCAAGATGGGAAAAACCACAGTGAGAATAGTTGCTTGGATCTACTACCCAAATCCAACCTCACAATGTAAAAATGTACAAGTGAATTTTACACACTGAAGTAGGCACCAACCTACTGGAGACACTAATCCCCTAATGTTATTATAGGAACCAGCCTATAGGAGACACTAATCTCCAAAAGAAATAATACAATAGGTAGAACACCATGTAAGGAAGCTAAGGTAGCAAAACAACTTCCTACACTAACCTTGAGAGGAGAATAATGCAAATTTTTTACAGATCTTTAACAGTTACAAAAAATTAAATAGAAATAAAAAAAAATATCATGCATACCACAACACAATGATTTACATGGGGAAAACCATTTCGGGAGAGAAAATCCACACTCCAAAAGTCGCCCAATATATTATTAAGAAATCAAAAGATTTTAATATACTTGCAAAGCAAGCTTCTCACATGAGTATCACCACTAGAGAACAAGAGAAAACAAGACCACTATTAGACTCTCAAAATACACCCTCATCTACATACATCCCACCCGCTTATAACAAGACTTTTGGAACCTTCTAGAATTAGGGTTTAACAAGGTCGTTTTTCATTTGACGTGTTAATAGAAAAACCTTGATGTGTGAGTGGGAAAATACCTTGACATGTCAGCGGGAAAAAACCTTGATGTATCAATCAATTTTTTTTTCGAGGCGTTGCATTGAACCCCATGTCTTGTTACAATTGTACAATATTTGCATGATCAGTTGCCACATAACACTATACATCCTATCAATAAATTGTATATAATTCACTAGTACAAAAACAACAATATATGACTAAATAAACTACTAAAAATTGCATATAAATGACTAATTTTGGTCACGTGACCATTAGTAGTTTATTGCCGGTCATTTATAACATGACCAAATTTATGACTAAATTATTTTAGTCATTTATCTAGTCATTGATTTATTCATTGATTTGGTCATTGATTTGGTCATTGATTTAGTCATTGATTTAGTAATTAATTTAGTCATTGATTTAGTAATTAATTTAGTCATTGATTGTTGTTAATTGGTCATTTATTTAGTCATGGTAGTGATTTATTTAGTCATGGTAGTCATTTATTTTAGTCATGGTAGTCATTTATTTAGTCATTGTAGTAATTTATTTTAATCATGGTAGTCATTTATTTGGGTGAATCAATGATTCAAATTACAAATCAAATCTAACTTAATTAATCCTCACAAATTTATGCAAGTAAACTTCAAGTATCATAGATATTCAAATGTTGAGAAAATAATTATGAAATGAAGACTAAAATGCTTGAACAAATATGATTGATCATAAATAGATTACAAATCAAAAGAGCCACAACACAATATTTATGAGTTTGAAAATTTACTTCATTAAGCCTCATTGGAAAATCAAAACCTCAATGGTTATAGCCTCACTAACAAGTCATTGTCTCACTAACTGTTTTACAATAAATTTCTTCTCTTGAAAGTTTTATTTGGATTTGAAACTCAAAAACCAAATGAAACTCAAGAAAATTTACATCAGTTATGCTTTGCAAATCTTTACAAATCAAGGCTTCTGTTTTCCATATATTCATACACTAGAAGTCTTTCTAGGCCTTGAGAAAAACATCCCAGTGAACGCAAAAGATCTCAGTGATGAAAATTTGAGATGATTGTGCTACAATATGATGCTGCAATCCCTCTTCCAAACCCTCTTTTTTGATTTCCAAAGAAGCCTTCAATTTAGGTTTCTCTGCAACAAAAAAGAAAACAAAGAATTTTAACTCAAAATGCCATAAAATAAAACCTTGCAAAACTCTTTAGTCAAATTAATAGCGAAGTGCAAGTTCTAGGGGAAGTTTACAAAGAGATAACTTGAATCTGCGTAGTTTACCCAATCAAAAAAAAATTAAAGCCAAGTGTAAACAAAAATTAATGTGCACAAAACCAACAAAAAATACAACCACAAACAACTAAAGATGACTACCTCTACTTTTCCACATTTCAACATGCCCTACAACCAAACAAATCATCAAAAAATGGACCCTTTATATATGTAAATCTTCTAGTCATTTGAAAAATTCACTTAATTTTGTACATTTTATGTAAATTAAAATATATTTATATGAATATGACCAGACCCAACCACACCCTTTCTTAACCTATATATTAGCTATTCATAGCTAAAGATTAAACTTAACAAAAATATCTTTTAAGGGCATTTAAGTAAAAAGTTATAAGCACTTGAGAATAACTTTTAGGATTTATATTAATTGACTATAATCTAGAACGAATAATATTTTCTAATACAATAAGTTGTTGTCAAGTGATAAGTTGACTCTTCAATCTTTTTCTTCTTATGTCATTCTCAAGTCCAAATATGTGTTTAGTTGAGTGCAATCGGTCATATATGTTGGCATACATGGTTCTTCAATTTTGTTTATAGAAATCTCAGAATTAGTTATATGAAGGAAAACAAAAATCATAGAAAAATAACTTGTGGCTCTACTTCCAGGTACTTCTCTTCAACCTTTCTCCTTTCTGACATCTCAAATTCATTTGCTTTTTCAAATTGTGATATGTTCAAACTTAAAGTTACAAAATTTTTAAGAAGAAATTAAGTTCATTCCCCAAGAACATGAATGTTCAAGGATAATTCCACACAAAAAATATCTTATTTGAAAATACCTCTTATTAGATAAATCATTGATAGCTTTTGAAAATGCTTTCATTTGATCAAGTAAAATATCTAAATCCTCCTGCACTTATAATATAGATCATAATTAAAATATTCTATGAAACTATACCTTCACACAAATGGTTAAATGCAGAGATACCGAACCAAAACATATTGGATTTGCATGTTACTCAAGTAAGGGATAATATTTCTTCAGAATGAAAATCTGATATAGAAAACTTTGAAATGAAAAATTGCAAAAATTGTCTGTTAGATTCCTCCAAAGTATCCCTTTTTACAAAAATACAATAATGATCAGTTATCAAGTCTACAAAGATATTCAAGTGCTTAATAATTTCTGAGTTCCACAAACAATATGCATTGCCATTTTCTAATGCTTGGTTTAAGATAAAATAATTCATGCAGAAAGATCTCATTATCTTATAGGTGAACAATACATTGTTTGCTCCCTACTTACTTTAGCACCTGTTCTTTTTGTTGACTTTGAGAGGACTGTAGAATCCATGTATCTTCAAGAAATTTTTTCCATGTATTCACTACAATAGCTTTGGTCTTGCGTTGAGCCACTGACCTCATCAATTCATCTTCTTGCACCCATACTACCCTTTGGATTAAAATTCAGAGTTTATTAATGTTCATGAAGCAATGCAATGGTCATACTCCTCATTGCCTCACTAAACTATGTCAAATGGTAATTCATCATCTTAGTTTTGAATCTTTGATCTGTCAGTGTGAATCCACATAATGGAGTCCACAAAGTGTCGAGCTGCAGCCTAAAAATAAGGTTTTGACAAGGGTTTTAGAGCATGTTTTAAAAATGAAAATTACGGCCAAGATCCTAATACTGAGCACATTTAATTGGTGAGACCACAAAATGGTAGGTCACACTCCCATCAAACAATACACTAAACAAATGAACATTAGCTGTCGTTGGAACCACCACCTGTTGATGGTTCAGAGGAGCAGAGCAATAGTTAAGCATAATATTACTATTCTACTCTCCTGAAAGAGAAAGAATAACACATGGATATCTAACTCCCAAGGTCTTTGTAATCAGTTCTTGACTGTGCTAACTTCACTCAATGGTTGATGTGAACTATAATGTTCAAGGGGCCTGCTGGTGTTGAGCTTCTAGATTGTTCGAAGATCAAACATAAATTTAAACCTACTTTAATTGGGGGGTTTAAAGAAATAGAAAAAAGATAAATCAAAGCTTTAGAATTGAAAAGAATAATAATTCATCCAACTTAACCAGACTTGTTACCTTTCAAGGAATTGCTAACTAAAACTGCAGAACAAAATTAACTTGTGATTAAAACACAATTTCATTCATTCATAGTGCTAACTTCAACAACAGATTTTAAATCACCATTTAAACAAAACATAAAATAAAACTTCATTCCTTGAAAGATTTTCAAATCAACTGATTAGCCCAAGATAAACACCATTCAGGAACACAATATAAAGTATATTTAAATCTAGTTGCTTCTACTGTTAGTGAAACAGATAAGCAACATTTACAAATCTGGCACAATCACCAGTGTACAGAAAACCTTTGTCTTCAGATTGTTTCCATCTATACTAAGAGAACTAGAAGGATACATTACTACCTTCTATCGAATCTAACTCCTATTCTACTGCTACTCTTAAGTTTTTCTACTGCTACTGGTTTATGAAAAATTTCTCTTTTTTTTTAGAAAAAAAATCACACACCCTTTTACAAAGAGGCCAAAAGTGCCATATATACCACGTGCCAAAAAGAAAGTCACCCCCTATTTTTAGGGTTTATAAAATATCATTTGGTTCCAGGAGGGTCGACCATTAGATATTTTTGGAATGAAGTTAATATTGCATTCAATGTGTATCCCCGTGTCCATGTTGGTGAAGGATCACTCCAGGAATGGCCCCCAAATCTTTTACAACCATAGCATTAACTTCTAGCCTCCGTGTCCACTTTCAAACTTCCATCATAGCTACCTTGAATGTCCTGGAGCATTATCATTAATGTTGATCTACCTTTGCTAGTAGACACCACAGCTGTCCCTGAGACTCGCGGCCTCTTCTTCCTTTCGGTTTTCTTCCTGCTCTAGATCTTTTTGTATGTTGACCTACTCTAGAAGCAGCATTAGACTTCCCATTAGATCTCCACACCATTGTTCACCGAGCTACTCCATCACTATTGATATTAGAGTAAATCCATGTCATTTATGCTCTATTGATCCTCCTTGCAAGAATAGTCAATTAGTCAAACTTTCACTAGCCCACCCCTTTAGTTTCTTCTGATTGGTGGAACATATGCCACACAAGCTTCCCAGATGATCAAAATCCATTCAGATAGAATTGCATGTCGGTGAGACACCTTCCGTGTCTCCTCAATGCGATTATACTCCACAACAGTGATCAGG
Organism: Sequoia sempervirens; assembly: GCA_007258455.2. Classification (NCBI taxonomy): domain Eukaryota; kingdom Viridiplantae; phylum Streptophyta; class Pinopsida; order Cupressales; family Cupressaceae; genus Sequoia; species Sequoia sempervirens. The sequence continues at coordinate 218,807,158 of VDFB02105785.1, read as the reverse complement.
ATAACATACAACTATCGGTGAGACCTCATATCGAATGCAAAAGTTATATCAATATCACAAAAACCATCAGCAAGACAATCGTTATCGGTCAGAGGTCATAGCGAGTTCCCATCGGTCACACCAATATTCCCTTTCCATTTGCAATTCCATCACTATCGACAAGACTCCCCTTAGTTGGCAAGATATCGTAGCGAAGCCACAAGACCTTCAGTGAGACATACCATCATTCGACTCTCATAGGGATGATGCCTCCTTTCGGTGAGCTCATTTCATTTCGGGGAGACCCCATCCTATCGGCCAGACATAACAGCGGGAAACCAAAGTTATAGCAATATTCCCTTTCATCGCCGAGACAATAGCACTCAGCAAGACATCATATCAAGCTCAACACGTTACACTGAAGGCAAAAAACATGTCGGCGAGAATACCACCAGTCGACGAGATATCATGCCGAGCTCTGCCATTCTCCCCAAGCTCATTTTGTTTCGGCAAGACCCTGCTTGGTCGGAAAGACCTTTCACCGAGCTCAAAACACTATGTTGAAGGGAGAATCCCTAAGCGTGACTAACAACCATTGGCGAGACATCTCCTTGATGACACCTCTTTTCACCGAGACCTCACCCCGTTGGCCAGACCTTATGTCGAAGGCATAACCTTTCACCGAGACCCCCATTTGTTGGCAGGACCTTTCATCAAGCGCAAACCTTCTCCCCGATGCCAACTCCTTTCGGCGAGACCTCAGCAGTCGGGGAGACATATAAAAACCCACGGTGATTAAAATGTCTGGCCGACCGGTATATTTCAAATGAATAGAACCACACTGCTAGTCGGCAAGACAACAAGCTAGTCTTAGCGACTTTATCCTTTGAATATTTTTATGCCAAATGTGACTGAGGTATGCTTCCCAACTGAGTTCCTTGAGAAATATCATCAGGTGCATGATTTAATCCTACAACACAAATGCCCCCATTAGTCCTCAAAGCATATAAAATACACTATTGTTCATCATGCCTTCAATTTTAACAAAAAGAAACCCAACTCTGGCTGAAGCAGAACCAAATCAGATAGAATGAAAGATAGACTTAGGAGGGAAACAAGAGAACTCCTAAGACCAAACCAGACAACTAAAGGCATAGAAAACAAAAGAAAAAGGGGGGACCCATTTTGTTCTAGAATAAAATGGGGTGGTTATGCAAGGCATAACACCACCCAAGTCCCAGCGACAAGCACAAATTCCACCAATGACATCCCCATTGGACCATCGCAGGAACAAGAGACCTCATTCTACCGATAGAAGGTCCTTACATCGATGAAAAACCAGAAGACAAATTTGGCCAACGAGAAAAACATACACCAAAATCTTCTCAAGGACTTGTCAAAGGATTTTTTTTTGCCAGCATACTCCTTGCCTATCATAAAATGGGAGTTTTGGACAGGGTATGTACATCCATCAAAGCATAACAAAAGGTGGATTTCTATTAGATATTATGGTTGGAGATGCTTTGGTAGATATGCATGCAAAACGTGGAAGCACATGAAAGGCATGCAAATTGTTTGACATAATGCCTGAAAGAGATGTCATCTCATGGAATGCAATGATTGCAGGTTTTGCAGAAAATTATTTGTTGAAAAGGCTTTCAAAACTTTCAAATGAATGCAATTGGTAGGTATAAAGCCATTTTTTTTGCCAGAGTCCTCCCTTCCTATGCCAAAATGGGAGCTTTCGGACGGGCTATGAACATGCACCAAAGCATAATGATAGGGGAATTTTTGTCAGATGTTATAGTTGGATATGCTCTAGTAGACATATATGCAAGATGTGGAATCGTAGACAAAACACCTCAATTGTTTGACATAGTGCCTTAAAGAGATGTCATCTCATGGAATGAAATGATTGATTGCAAAATGTGCACAAAATGGATTTTGCAAGGAACCTCTCAAAATATTTGAATTAATGAAGCACTCTGGAACACATCCTAACATTGTAAGCTTTGCTTGGGTTCTAGGTACATATAGTCATGCAAGTTTAGTGGATGAGGGCTGCACATACTTCACACGTTGGTAACCCTTATTGCATTACAATTTACATATATAGTTGATCAATAGGTGTGCATGGTTGACCTTCATGCCCGTGTTGGCTATATTGAGGACACCATAAGCATTATTACTAAGATGCTAATTAAATCTATGGTACATGTGGATCATCTATGAATATAGGCTGAGTATTTCCAGCAACACTACTTTTTTAGTTGGATCCTAAAAATGTTGCAACTTATGTTCTTCTCTAAAACATCTGTACAAGGTTCAAATAGTAGAGAGATTGATGAAAGATAGAGGAATTAAAAAGATACCTGGATGTAGTTGGATTGAAGGCTATAAATTGGTACATGTTTTTTGTGTAGGAGATAGATCACATCCACAAACATGGCAGAACTATCCAAAGTAGGAGAAATTGGCTTGGAAAATGAAGGCAACAGGGTATAAAAAATCATTTATCTGCCACCATAGTGAAAAGTTAGCAATTGCATTTGGTTTGTTAAACATGGCCCTTGGTACAATTATTAGAGTTGTTAAGAACCTTCAAGTATGTTCTAATTGCCACACTGGATCTAAATTCATCTCCAAGATTGTTGCAAGAGAAATTGTTCTGAGGGATGTGAACCATTTCCATCATTTTAAACATGGACAACTTTGGATGAACTAGAATAATATTATAGTTGAGGGTAGAAAAGGGCCCTACAAGCTTCATTCATGAAATCATGTACAAACCCATTATTGTACAAGATTCTATTCAGCTGGAGAACATTACCGATCACATGTTGCACCTCTAAGAGTGTTAAAGAGGTTACTAAAGAAGAAGCCTCTTTCCAAAGACTCAATCTTACACAGACCTACAAGAGGAAGGTCCATTATTGAAAATAATGTTATAGCAACTTCTAAGAAACGAGGAAATTGATTCAGAGCTGCAGAAACTCTTTCAGGTGAAAGAGAACTATCTAAAGCTAAAAATTTAGGAGATCCCTGGTCCTTTCTTTTTTCTAAAAAATATGTATCATGTATCTGTAGGACACCTTATTAAATAATATATAAGGTAAATATTAAAATTATCCCTTAGTGGAATACATACTAGAGCCTCATATGCCTAATAGTGGCTAGCTTGATGATGACCTAGAAAACATACCATTCCCTTTTACCTTTCTCATTAACATTAAGGAATGCTTATGGTAATATATTTAAGGTGCATTAAGTGACAATTTCATTCAATGCCACTATTGCTTCACCTTTCTCAACACTTACATGATATTCCTATCATATTTTTTGGTATATTATTACATGATAGATCTTTGAGACCTATTGTAGGTGTTTTCATCTATATATATTTTCAATTACAAAGAAAAAAGATTAAGTTTTGGTATAGTTAAGTTTCATAATTACAGCAGTGATGACTAAACTGAATTGGACAATAAAAAGGACATAGTAAATTTTAAATTTGGATTAAAAAGTAGATAAGAAACAATTAAAGTGAAAAGAATAATGCAAAGAAAACCACCCAAGAAAGAATACAACCAAACTACTCCACAACTAATACAACCTGGAAATGGCCATTACCTGTGACTAGTAATTCTAAATGCATACACTTCTAGAATAAAGACTTGCAAGCATCCTACATGAGGAGCAACAAACAAAATAGTTAGTTTACTGTGGCTAAAATATTACAATTTTTTGTTCACTATAACATTGCCTAGAAATATTAATTCTTAACTATAGTATTCAAGACAAAACAAATCACACAATATTCTAGATTTTAAAAACTAATGATGGATGTTTGAAAAAATTTGAGCCCGAGAAAAGTCACCATATGTCCTTTAGAGTTAGAATAAAGAGAAAGATGCTTTTAATGTTGCTTACTCACGAATAGAAGCAATTAGAAGCCCACCTTTTGACAGGGGATAGACATAATTGCAGTAATTTGAAGAACTATATAGTATACACACAAAATTCAAGGTTAACAAAATTCAATCTCTGAGATAATTGTTCATTACAAACTTGACTATGATATCCAGGTATGCTATGTTTATAGAAAATAATTAATATATTTAAGAAAAAGAGCTACTATAATGCACTACAGGAATTGTGTAAGAAATTCTTAAACTTGTCATGTGATGATAAGAGATTACAACCTATAGGAATTGATGACATATAGTATAGATTTGAAAGAATAAGTAAAGAAGATGGTGCACAAGTGGACCTGCATTTATTGAATGAAATACATATCAACAAATTAGTTAGTACCAGTAAGTGAACCATAGTAGTGATTCAACGAGAACCACCTTTTGGAAGGTGTGTTAATAGTTTCTAACATAGTAATGTAATAGATGTTTTTCCTTCTATCTTGGTAACACAAAAAATGTAGTAGACATATATGATGATGTAAACCTAAGCAATAACAAATTTTAGGTGAATTTTATGTCAGTCTAAAAATTTGGAAGCCTTTGGAATATATGATATATCAAAAAACAAATTCTTACTTTCCATCTGGCAGCATTAGCAATTCTCCAACTTAAAGCAACAAAACATTCTTTAGTTGTTTGAACTTTACAGACATCAAAATATTTTATGGACAAAGTACAATATTGATAAAATGCATTATCTAAATGTAGGTTTTCAAGTAAATCAAGCTCTGAACCCCTAACACTTCACAATTTCAATAAGAAAAGGTGCAATTATCATGGATTTTTTGGATGAAGATCTACTGATTTCACATGTTCAGATCTTTGGGCAAGTTTCCTCTGACAAAACAAAAAAGTAAAGGCATATACTCATTAGTAAACATTCCTGAAAATTTAAATCAATGCTCTTCTCTTAACTTATTTTTTCTGTCATTTGCTCTAACAATGCACCAATGTGCAGTAAACATCATATATCCATTAAATCAAACATAGATGCATATAGGCATTAGCATACCCAATAAAACATTAGGAACTAAAGCATAAACCTCACACTTTCTAGTTTATATGAAGCTAAATAGTAAATACTCTACACAGATAATTGACTTGGTTGGGTGTGGACATGACCTTTGAAGGAACCTGAGAATGGCAGGCCAATTAGCATGCTTTGTAAAAATATATAAATTTAAGAAATAATCTCAACAATTCTTCAAATTTTCATGCAACCAAACATGGGTCAAGAAGTGGAGATCCAAGATATGCACCAAGAAAGCATAGAAGCAGGAAATTCACATATAACAAATGAATAAATTCAATGAATAAAAATGAAATTATTAATATTTCTAATCTTATCAAATTGGATGTGCATTGTGGGATCAAAATCTCAATAATAACATGCCTGGGTTCAATACCCTGCTGGATAGGATTTCCTTGTCACTACTATGTGCTAACAAAAATGCCTAAAATGCAGGCTAGATGGGAAAGAAATCCAAAGTGAATTTTCATGGAAAAAATATATATAATTTGTGGTTAAGAAAAGCAACTTTTTTAGCCTGGTGACACATTCTTCATTGTATTATTTATGGTGGCAGGTCATTAAGTTTCCTAACATTACTAAGCAGAAAGAAACACACAACAATTAAATTTGCAGTGCCACATGCTTGACATTAATTTACTAAAATTTCCCTCCATTTTCAATGCATTAAATAAATAATGTGTCATGAAGTTTCCCAATATTACTAAACAAAAAGAAAAGCACAACAATGAATTTTTTGTGCCACATGCTTGACATTAATTTACTTAAATCACTTTTCCAAGCAAGCCCATCATTTACAATACTTCAGAAAAGGAAGTAAGTGAGAACCAAACAGTCCTACAATAAATTTATCAGTCTCTAGCATCTGTAAACAACCCACTAATAGCATTCAAATGTATATTGAACCTTAAGCCCCATCAAGATTGACTGAACAAAATGCCATCTCAATAGAGAGCATGGAATTCTAGATCAAAAGACAACTATTATGGACAAATATCAAAATAGTTGCACGAAGGTAAAGGATGGCCCGAGAATCAACAATTTCTTAAAAACAAGTTAGTGAATATGGTAATCCTTTGCTGTTATGTTTCTGTTAACATAGATTTGCACTATTTGCAGTGCTAGGAGGAGAAGCCAATACATAATTTAGTTGAATGAGTTGTGAAAGTGATTAAAAGAGTAAAGGGTCATTTATTGAATGATAAGGAGCCACTTGATGTGACTTTCAGAGTCAATGTTTGAAGAAAAACTAGACAATAGAGAAAATTGTATTATGACACATAGATGCGCCATAAGCAAATGAGTTATTGCACAAGTTGTAGAGAAACCCTATTTTCTTACAAAAATAGAATCCCCTTTGTTAAGTAATTTTGAAAAGGCTACCCATGTCATTTAAACACCTGAAATGAAACTCTTAGGCATTAGCTTCAGCACATACTATTATTTCTATTGTATTTTGGTTAGATGACCTAACTCAATAGGCATGGGGAACCCCAACATAGGCTGCCCCACTCATGGTATTCCTCTCATACATACTGGTCGATTCCAAAAAAGGATATAAAAGTCATGGAAAATCCTAACCTGGGAAATGGACATTCCAGCAGGTGACTAACATCTTCTTATGGTCATTCATTTACATTGTCAAACCAGGGAACGTATACTTGAAATGGAGCGGCACTGTATGTGCACTAAGAACTAGTTTCAGTCACAATTTACCAGAAATACATGCTTGCAAGGAATTCTACTTATGTTGCAAGAATGTAATATAAAGTCTTCTTAACTTAACCATAACTTAATCAAAGCATAAATCATGACAACTATTACTAAGAAACAAACTATGAACTGGCCTTATGCTGCAGGAATAAATACAAGGATGGATTCCCGATGCTGCACGAATAATATAAGACTGAGTTTGCGCTGAAACCTTCAAGAATGAAATCTAACTTATAATCAATAGAAGATAAATAACTAACTACAAATACTCACTAAGTGGGCCCCCTTAGCAAGCATCAACCAGTTTATGCAAGAATTGAACTCAAAACTTCAGCTTTTATTCATAAACTTGGAATCATATACTTTGATTGTTCTGCTTGTAAGAAAACTAATACAAAACACTGTTTCTCATTATAATACTAACTTTAACACACTCTATTGCTCACTCACGCAGGAGGAACACTTATTTATATTAGAAAAGCAACTAACTACCTAACTCTAATAGAGAAAGATGTGGACATAAATGCATCCTGAAACTGAGGAACAAACTTCTCATAAATGAAGGCATATCTGTTCAACACGATTCAAAGAGAATTTAGTATTCCACTCTTCCTAGATTAATGATCATTTAGATTTATTCCCAATGACCCAGTCAGAGAGTCTTTGCTGGAACAACTTCCTTGATGTCATGCTAGAAATGGACTTTACTGCAGGGCTGAGATCTGCTATGCTTTGACTCATTCATGCTTCCTTCAACAACCTGCAATGCACATGGCGACAAAAGAAAAAGAAAGCACGCGTGGAAAATAACACGATACACATTCATTAATCACATATTAAATCCATTTCATTATCCAAAAACCACATGCATTATATCAGTCATTTGGGAGGTCAAATAGGGTAATTAATAGAGACACATAGAGATGTTAGCTGCAAGAATATAGGAATATGTTACTACAAGATACTACCCATTTTTAGATAAAAATCCTTTAATCAAAGAGTTAAAACAACCATCAGGAATAAGAGTAAGGATATTAAAAATACATCATAATATTCAAATTATGAGCATATTTTGAGCTCATCATTTTTCCCCTACTTATCCTAATGATGGTCCTCTAGCATTAAGCTTTCTAATTTTTTCTCTGAAATCAGTAGGAGTAGTATGGCCCTATAATGAAGTTCCAAATTTGTAGTAGAAACCTCTAAAACTTTGCCATCTCTCATACCTGCGGGTTTCTGCATCCTCATTAACATCTGTAGCCCCATAAGGGTAAAGTGCCCACATCAAAACTGGAGGTCGAAATGTTAATGGTAACTGTTGACACCAAAAATTAACGAGGTAACAGAGTCTTATGGGAAACTCAGTTTAAGGGGGACCTTTTGTGCTAAATTGAGTAACCTTCGAATTTTAGAGAAGCCGACTTCTTCTATAATGGGGTTTGGAAAGGGAAAAGGAAGCGGATATAATAAAGTAAAGTCTAACCTAAGGCGATGTGCCAATATTTATTGATGGGCACGATAAATCATATATTTAAGGGCCTGAATAGTGTTGTATTCCAAAACATCAAAGACTTAAGATTATAGTATAGACAATTCATTTATTGACTTAAAATAATGTTGCATACATTCTCACTACTAAGAAGAGTCATTAGAAATGATTTAGATAAGAAAAATTGTATCCAACATATATAGAAGTTCTTCAAATGAAGTGTCAAGACAATATAAATCACAGTTCACAGTTTAATCAAAAGCATGAAAAATAAAAAGGCTGAACAATTGGCACAGTTTGAAAGTCACAATCTAAATAAAACAGTAATAGAGGCCTGAAGTCTTTTGCTAAAACTAGCGTGTTTTTCTCCAAATTCTGGACCCTTTCTCATCAACAGAGAAAGTATATATAACAGGGAAAACCTCCCACTGCTTCAGAGGACAGCAACATAAAAGATCTCATAATCTTCCGCAATGATATCTGAATTAGAATATTCCCAAGGCCGTTACAACAACATCGAGCTGAAACACAACATCCAGTCATCCTAGGCACAGGTGCATCCTCTGTAATGATGGCGGTGGTCACAGCCAGGATCGATCAGACAAGTGTCATCCATTGCTATGAATGATTATGATAACCAACAATCAATACCATTATTTCGTTCAACTAGCTCATCGCTTGCATAACAGATCAGCCGCTAGGCATGTGGTAGCCCTTTGCTGCCCGTTTGAACATTTCTCCCATCACTGCCGAGGATTTGCAAAAATGTGACATGTGTCGAGTGGCCTAAGGACTTTATCACAGCAGAGGGAATGCTCCATCAGCCAAGCGTAAAAGACGCGTGGTAGCATTTCACTGCCTGTGGTTGCTTATTTCATCCCCATATTAATATATTTGCGATCGGCTACCATGTAGCAAGATGTGGGGCCCTCTGACACTTTTTAGGAATGAAGGCTTCGTGGAAGCCTTTCGCAACCTGATGAGGCCTCAAGGAAATAAGAAAAAAAACATCCCGTAACTGCGACATGTAGATGCACAATGCAGTTCCCCAGGATTTGAATGGAAAGCCGTTACTTGAAGCTACGAAGAGTAGGTATGCAAAGTGATAGATCAAAACTTTGATAAAAAGTTGAACAAACTTGGTGATGCATAGACTGGCGCATGCATAATGCAAATATAAACCTGAAGGGAGTTGCTCATAAATTATTTAACAACTTTTGGTGACTATCAGGGGCATTTCAACTAAGGAATGAATAACCCAAAAAATTCTCTGGTTTTGCAGACTAGAGTCTTATTCAAAGGGCTAATGGAGTCAGAGATTGGAAAGAGCTGCCTACAAAGGCAACCACTCATCTTCAGATGGCTTCACTATGTTGCACAAATTCTCCTATGCTCCACATAGGTCAATAGTTTCTTTGTGAGGCAGCACATCGAGTAAACTGGCCCCTGCTTGTATATAAAATAGCAGCTAAGAGAGCCGATGAATGACTGCCTCAATGTCAGCTACCATTGGAGGATGGTTGAACTCTCTGAAAGCCTTCAGGTCGCCTTCCTTCTCTTCAATAATTTTTGCAATCTGCGCAGTCATGGAAAAAGAGCCATCCTCGAGGAACGGGGATGGAAGTCCCATCCTGCCTAACTCAGAGAAACATCCCCATATGCTATCCAAATTTTTAGTTAGAATAGCCGCAGCTGCCTTAGTGCACTAGAAGGCAGAGTGGCAATGGATAAATTTGTTTGCCATTTGAGCAGTAGCGTCCCGATCTTCAATACCCGCTCCGGCAAGGTGCTCGTCAAAGACGGAGTATAGCTTGTTGAGCAAGTCTTTCGCCTCAAGAAACTTTTCCATGATGAATCATAGGAACTGCTCAATAGTATCATGGGCCTCCTGGCTGAGCCTTGATGCCTTGTCGATAAATCAGAGGGTAGGCTGCAGTGTTAGGAAAAAGGTTTTGATTTTCTCTCAGTGAGAAATGTATAATTGCCTAACCAGCAGAATGATATTAGGTCATGCAGGGGAAGGCAAGAGAGAGGCTTTAAGCGAAGTAATCTCTGCGTCTCTTGAAATAAGGGCCTCAGCTAATTCTTCCTTTTTCCTTTTCTCGGACACCAGCTTCTCCACATAGTTACTCATTTCTTTATTCCAAGTTTGCTCGGCTTGGGAGTGATTTAATAAGTGCTCTTCTAGAGAAGCCTTTTTCTCTCAGAGTTCTTCCTCTATTTGAGCCTTTAGGCCTTTAAATTCAGCCTCTTTTTCTTGCATTCCTTGCTCATATTGAGTCCGTTGGCATTCCAACTCTTCCCCTTTTTGTGCCATCTCCTTAGTATACTCAAGGCAGAGGCGCTTTAGCTCTTCATCTTTTATTTGTAGATTTTGTTGCACTTCCTGGTTCTTGCTTTGTAGCTCTTTTATTATGTTAGGGTCAACAACCCGAATCTTCGCAATTTCGCTTTGAAGCCTATTTCTCTCATCCTCTGTTGTTAGCATCCTTTCGGTCATGCGGGCAATATCTACCTCCAAGGATTTCTTCTTCCTTTCTAGAAAATTAACCCTTTCCCTAGCTGCCTTGAGCTACTCATCCTTCTTTTTCAGCTGGCGACCTGTTTTGAGGAAGTTGGAAGTGACTACCCGCTACATTTCCTCCATGATTTCAACTTTATCCTGTGGTCGGGCTACCTTCATGTCGAGTCCAACTGCATATATCTTATAGTCTTTTGGTTGCATCTCTCTTTGAGGCTTGCTTACCCTTGGGTACATGGTTGCGAACTTTAATTCTTGTCGGGCCTCATCGAACAAAGCTTGTACTCTTGGCTTAGCAGAAACACTGTCATCCTTTTCCTTGCGTTTCTACATTCTATTCGCGCATACCTCCCTTCCATAATCTATTTGTGCTATGAATTCAGCTGGTGATGAAACCAATCCACCTGCGAAAGGTGCACCAGAAGGAAGGGCATAGGGATAGGTAACCTTCATAGGCACAGGCATTTGTTTCTTTTGGAGAGTGATAGTTTGTGGAGAGAAATGAGGCACGTTCCATAGTTTGGTTTCAAAACCAATAGCAGGGCTAGTCTTTTGTAATGACTAGGCTGGGGAATCAGCCGTAAGGCTCATTGGTTGGAAAAGGGGAGTTGTTAATGGAGTGTTAGCCTGTTGCAATGGAAGAGGATCCGTAATCATAGCGGAAAAAGAATGGGTGCTCACAAGGGGAATGCTTTCCAAAAGTGAGGCGAGGAAGGTCTGAGTGGCAGTGACAGGTGTAAGTATACATGGAGGAATAATTATGAGTAGGGTGGCCTGTGAAAATTGGGCAAAGCCTACCGAATATGTCAGACTAAAAGCAGAAGGTTGAGGGCCAATTTTTATGGTAGGGATCATTAATGAGGTAGGAACAGATACTAAGGAATGAGATGTAAGCAAAGAAGGAGAGAATTGTACCTGTTGATTGGTTGCTGGCATCTCCATAAATGTTTGTGACTCCCCTGCAAACTCTGGTGTCTGGTTAGTAGCAAGTACTCCTCTTCCGGCAGGTTCTTGCGAATCCTCTCCGATAATACTCTACACGCGCTGCTGTTTTGCAAGCAGAATCTCACTAGCTTTGGCAGCCATCTCCTTCTACTGAAGTGGTAGCTTGGCTAGTTTAGCAGCCCAAGTGAGTGTATGCAAGCCCCTTGATATATTAAAATGTATGTTTGTGGCCACATAAGAGGCCTGCTTGGAGACTTTCTCCTTTTGCGCAGAGGAGGAAGATGTTGTCGCTTCCTCTTCTTGCTCCTTGGATTCCTCCCCCTCTTCGCTCCTATCAATGCTAGAGCTCAGGCTGGGATGGCCTTCCTTCCACCATCTTTCAAACTTCTGGTCATCCCTTAGTTGATTGTAAGGAGCATCCAACTGTGCTAATTCCTGGCTATATTTCTAGAAAGCTTTTATTTTTTCCTCACTCCATTCCTCATCCTTCTTTAACCTGTTGTACATGCTGCGCTCAATGGGGACATTATCCTTGGCCATAGCCATAGGAAAATAGAACTTGTGCCATGGGCCTCTAGTGTCTGGCGTAGGGATTTGCGCTAATTCAAAATAATCCTCATCTTTATCCGTTTGTGGATTACATTGCTTCTCCCAATATGGTCAGGAAACATGGGTAACTCTCATATGTAGCTCCGGCAAGTCATCGAAAGGGTTGTACTCTCACTTATCATTTACCAGTACCAACCCTAGATGTGCTAGCTTGTCCACTAACAACTGGTGCGATTATTTTTTTAGTAGAGTTATTGACTTGAAATTCTTTGAACAAGTAAATAATCCCTTCTTCTTGACCTTTTCATTGCTGCAGAAAGTAAAATCAATGATACACACCTATCAAAACATGTCCAGCGCGAACACTCTATCGGTGATGCAAGCTGGGAGTAGGAATGGTTTGCCAGCAAAACCCCACTTTCGGAGGATAGTAGAATCCTTGCCCAAGAACCAGTCACAAGCAGGGGTGAAGCTCTACATAAATTCGGCCTGCTCCTTATCGAGCCATATAATATCACCCTCTCTGATCAAGTCATTCAAGACCGGGGCTATAAAATAGTCCGCAAATGCATAATAATCATATGATGCAGAAAGAAAAGGCATCCATGTGGACATCGACTTCCTTCTATTTTTCTCATCAAAAATTGATAGCAAAAAAAATCGGGCAAAGAAATCCAGGTTCTAATGCAGAAACATGTGGATCAGGAAGGAAAGAAACCTAAATTTTTTCTCCGCTTGATAATTCTCAATTTGTTGTTTTATTTCTTCAACTATAAACTCAGCAAAATCATACCAGAAGAGTTCATGTTGCTTGCGAAATTGTATTGCCGGTCCCAGTTGAAAGCTTTATATGTTCTCATCGGAGTCTTGGCCGCATACAAAGGCCAGCATGGATATGGCGTCTTGGAGATCATCGCGAAATGCACCGTGCGACAACATAATACTTGGCACTTTAGTGGCTGAGATACCTTTCTTACCAGTCTCCTCTAACAAGAACTCTAAGTTAGTTTTCATCTTCCTCCATATTTTCTCTCCCTTGCTTGGGAAAAAATTCTCTATATTCTCCTTCCTCTTACTTAGATCTGGGATACATAACATGTGTTAGATGGCCTCTAGACTAATATGCATCCTTAAGTTGTGGCCTTCAATGTAGTGGGTATCAAGATTATAAAGCTGAATAGCAGCATCAACCACTTTTAGGCAATAGTGCACCAATGAGACCATGTATTGAGGGAGACCATTGTACTAGACTCTACTAACCATAGATTGGTCTGCCTTTGGTGCCAATAACCTTGCACAAGCTGCCTCTCTGAGGGACTTAGGGTTTTTCACGAGCCTTGGGTCATAGATATTGTCCCATTTTTGCTCAACCTTTTTCTGGTTTCTCCATTTCTTGGGTCTATTCAGCTCCTTCGTGTAGGCTATCCTTGTCTTGCTGGGTATACCAGGTGTGGCATATGCCACATCCTCATAGACATATACCTCTACTGAAGAACAAATAGCTGTAAATAGCTCCTAGCTAATTTCCTCCTGCATTGGCTGAGCTGAAGATTTTGACATTTTTTTCTCTGAAGATTTCCACAAGTTCCTGGTTGGCTGTGACTATGCTTGGCTCAAGATATACAAACAGAAAATAACTCTGCACCTATTCTTAGTATTTGTGAAAAGACTTTGAAATATTAAGCCTTTTCATACAACAATAGCAACCTTTCTAGAGGTGGTAGGCGAAAGCAAGCTTTTTGCATTTAATTTGGCATGTACCACTAATTTTGCAATTCGTGCAAAATGAACTGTTTGCTATTTCGAGGCGGTCGGAGTTCATTATTGCATTTGGCGATCATGTGATATGCTGTGATCTCCTTGGAACTTGAGCCGGTAATTTTCTTGCTAGTCCTACGTTAACATGCGCTAGTAATTAATATACCGGTCGAAATGATTATGCAAAACAAACAATCATGGCTTGAAAAGATATGAGTATCGCCTTGGGTTATAGAATGCGTTTGAGAGATGACACAATAGCCTACGACCATACGTCTCCCTACCAATGGACGCCACCTTTTTAAAGCTAATTAATTAGGTCCATTTAATCAAGCATGCATCAAGCCGTGCTATCACAAATACAACTGGCCCAGAAATGTGAGCAAACACAGGCTCGCCTTTCAAGATGACAACATGCTTAACATCACATTTTTTTGAAGTGGATCAGTATGCGTCTTGTCAATTTTCTATAAATAGGCCAGTAAGTAGTAAAGAAAATATACTTAGCATTTGAGTAGTGATAGGTCAGTAGCAGAGTCTTAAGCAAGCCTTTTCATAGGTTAGGTGGTAGACGAATTCGACATTAGCTTAGAAGCTTAGGGATAGTGTCAGAGCAATGGATACCCTAGTTTTCCTGACTTCGTATAAGTCACAGATGACATTCCTAGGGGAGATCTCAACTAGGAGACTGAAAAGGATGACGAAGAATAAGCATTCTCTGGTTTTGGTAGCCATAAAGTGGGTTTTAGGAAAAGATTGTATAGAATATGAGGATAAGTATCCGGTGAATACCAACGTATGCTCCCACTTTGTAGCATCCATGCTAGACATTAGCATTCCCCGACCACTTATCTTGAAGCTGGTTAAAGAAATCTTCCCCAAGAAATACCTAAATGGGCTCGGTGAAGTCATTGCTCATGCTACTTATGGGGTAGGTCTATTGTCATCCAGCAACTTGCATTGCTTTATTGAGGAAGAAGCCATTGTTGTTTGGCTGCTGTTCCTCAGTGAATTCTGCCTATAGACTTGTGACCAGCACCAGTAGAGGGTTACCCAGGCCCTACACTTCCTGTTTCACAGCTACAACATGATACCTTTCTATGATGTAGACTGGTATATGGATTTCAAGAACCTGGTGTTTCCCCCACCAATGGCGGTTGTGCCAAATAATGCTCTCAGTGCTGCCGTGGAACCCATGGATGAAGAAGAAGTGGATGCTGTAGTTAATGCATCAATTTCCTCCAGCTATGCCTTTGGATAACAAACCCTTGCCACCTGCTCAAAATGTGTCCCTCTTGCTGCTCAAAATATGTTTCCCTGCCTACTGTATATAAGCCTTACAAAAGGCTATCGTATATAATATACTTCAATATGCTTGTAAATTTTAAAATACAACCTCCCAACCATTTTGTAACAAAAAGAACATATATAAATAGATATCTATTGTTTAAAGAAAATCCATGCTCTTTCTTTCATTCTGTGTTTAAGTTTTTCTAGGTTTGCAAGTTTTATATGCTATTTCTCCGCACATGGGTGTGTTTTGTGTAAAGCAACCTTGGTGTGATACCCGCTAGTAATAATGAGTTAATTCCGTATAACAACAAACTGATTTAGAAAAAGACCGGCCAAACAAACAGAAATAAAAATAAAAGCGCTATTTACATATGTAAAAAGTAGAGCTTAATGCCTAATGGAACAACTTAAGATGAATCCCATTGATCAGGATTCCTAACAGTTCTTGTTCCATATTCTCGAGCTCAAAAGCATTGTGTTGTTTGCACCAAATGATTTTAAAGGGCCCCTCCCATAGGCTATCAAATTTACCGTGTTGACCTAGCTTTGCAGCCCTATTATCCTACTTTAGCACTAAGTCTGCATTTTAGATCCTGTTTGGAAGTCTTCTTGTCAAACCATCGTTTGATCACCCGTTGATGACTTGTCATTGCTATTAGGGAATTTTCCCTTTTTTTCTGTGCTTCCAACAGTTCGGCGAGCCGAACCTCCATGGTGTCATTTTGTTCAATCTCAAGAGATTTCAACAACTGTATTGTTGGGATCTCCATGGAGATAGGTAACAACGCCTCTTTCTCGTATACCAGCTCATAAGGCGAAGTCTTAAGGACTTGCTTAGGAGTTATGCGGTTTTCCTAGAGCACTTTTTAGAGGTTTTTATGCCATTCCCTCTAGTGTTTTGAGCCAATCTTTTTGAGGAGTCAGACTAAACTTTTGTTCGTTGACTCGGCTAGACCATTTCCTTGTAGATAATAGTTTGATGATGTTTTAAGGAATATGTCATTCTTTAATTCAAAGTGACATACTTTTGCACCTAGAAATGATTTGGTGTTGTCCAAAATGATCCTTTTCGGAGGGCCGAACCTTGTCACTAGTTCCTTGAGGAAGTCTACAATCTTGGTTTTTGTTGCACCTTTAAGGGGAACAACTTCCGTCCACCTTGTGAAGTAGTCCGTAGCGGTCAGAATCCACAATAGGTCTGCGGGGCATTGCGGAATTCTTCCTTCTGTTGGCGAAGAACTGGCATTTTTTACAAGCCCTCACTAGAGAGTGGAAGTCATTGAAAAGTGTGGGCCAATAATAGCTAGCACGCATGATTTTAATTGCGGTGGTTTTGGCAGAGAAATGTCTGCTTGCAACGCTATTGTGGAATGCATTGAGGATCCTCTTTGCCTACTTCGAAGTAACGCATCGCGAGAGAACACCATTGAAATTCCTTTTGAAAAGGACTCCTATTTGCGTGTATCCACAATTTTGCAGCCGGTAATACCTCCTTTTTTTGGGATGAGAGGCCTGGCGGATACTTTTCAGTTTGCATGAACCTCACTCTATTAGTTAGCCAACTGCCTTTTGATTCTGATTCATTTATCAGGACAAGTTCTGGCTGCTCCTCCGTGATAGGTACCTCCTCGTTTTGTGCCATATAGTCACACAGTCCTCTTCCTTTAATAGTCTTAGTAGGCTTGACTTCAATGTCATATTCAAGGATATTGGTGATCCAATTAGCCCTTTTTTTGTGATCTCCCCTTCCATGATGTATTCACACACACTCGAATGTGGGACATATACCAGAACTTTGTTGTAGGAAATTAGATGGTGAAACTTTTTAAGTCCCTTTACTATCGCAAAGGCCTGTCTTTCGACAAAATTATAATTTTCCTCATATTCCTTTAGGGTCCGTGAATAGAACGCCACTGGGTGTTCCCCCTTTTCTTCGTTATCCTTTTGGGTTAGAATGGTAGCAATACTGGACTTGCTACTGAAAGCATACATAATAAAATCTTTGGATTGATCTAGATTAACTAGCACCGGGGCTGTGGAAATAGCTTCCTTGACCCTTTCAAAAGCCTCCTGAGTTATCGTCGTCCACTTGAATGTCTGATCTTTCTTCAACATTAGGGTGATCAGCCTAATCATCCCTGCGAAATTAGAAATGAACTTGCTGATGAAATTTACTTTGCCTAGGAAAGATTGGACACCCTTCTTATTTACCAGAAGGGGAAGCTCTTTGATTGCCTTCACTCATTCAGGGTCAATCAAAACACCTTCTCTGGACACAACATGCCCCAACAACCTACTCTGTGGCACTCCGAATACACATTTCTTTAGATTTAGGGAAACCCCAAACTCTTGGCACTTTTGAAAAACTAATTCCAAATGGTCAAAATGATCATTCTTAGGTTTAGAGAACACAGTAAGGTCATCCAAATAGATTAGAATAAACTTATTGATTAGTCCGTTGAATGTGATGTCCATCGCCCGCTGGAATGTTTCCCCTGCATTGGATAAACCAAAAGGCATTTTAGCATATGCAAATGTTCCCCACATTGTGGTGAACGTAGTCTTGTACTGATCCTCTTCTTTAACATGGATCTGATTGTAGCCGGAGAAACCATCTAGTAGAGAAAACATTTTTGATCCTGCCATAGTTTGTAAGATTGACTCCATAGAAGGCAACAGATAGTGGTCCTTCAGAGATGCTCTGTTTAGGTCTCAGAAGTCCACACACAAATGGATATCACCATTCTTCTTTCAGACTAGGACCAGATTCGATACCCAAGTACTATGTTTAATTGGGAAGACAATGCATGAGTCAATAAGCTTGGTTAGCTCCTGTGCCATTAGGGCCTCAATTTTAGGGTTAACTGGCCTCTATTTTTGTTGGACTGGTTTCACACCTTATGTTAGCTCAATAGTGTGCTGAAGGATGCCAAGATCGTAACCCTCCAGATCATCGTAGGACCAAGCCACTACTCCATATTTTTCATAGAAATTGATCAACCTTTCCCTAGCATGGTGCGGGACATCTTTTCCAACTCAGAGATTCCTACCATCGGAGACCCGAAGGTCTTCATAATCACTTTTTTCCACCACGATCTTCCTCTTATCATTTCGAGCATCATCACAATTAAATTTTTTTTCAAGAGTAACCAATCCTTTTGGGAGTTTATTCAATTTGAGCTGCATAGTTTGTCCTTCATAAGCCTCAGCAATTTTTGGTTGAAGCTGATCGGAAAATTCCCCTAAGTGTTGGATAAATGAGGCGATGTGTTCATCACTCTCAAAAAATTTCCAACTCTGATCATTATCGGGGATCACTGGTTAGACTAGCACTCATACTGAATATTCATTTCAAAGCAATCCAAAGATAAGATCAAACTAAGCACCAATCATAGCCATATGATCTACCTCGCTATTTTGTCTTTGGTGAACAGTTTGGATGTTGAAAGATTCAAAACCCTCAATCAGGTCCCATACTTGATGCCGATAGGATCTCATGCGGACATTCTTTGCTACAAAAATTCCTCAGACCTGGTTAACTACTAGTTCAGAATCTTTGAACATAATTAATTGCTTAATGCCCATTCGTTCTACAAGGTTTAAGCCTTGGACTAACCCCTCATATTTAGCCTCATTGTTTGAATAGGTGAAATGAAAATGGAAAGGCCTCAACCATTTTTTATTTTGCGGGGATATTAGATATACCCCTACTCCAGCACCTACTTTGCTTCTTGCTCCATCAAAGTATAGTGTCCATAGCTCATTTACCTTATTATCTTCAGATCCTTTGGCGACCCTTGGTAGCACCTGGTCTTCGTCATAAATTACATATGTGCCCAATCCTATAGCATGATAATTGCCGAAAGGATCATTGTTTATGTGTTCACTCAACAGAGCATCTTCTTTATCATTCTGATCTCCACTCACCTTCTCCTCCTCTAGCAATTTAACGCCATACATTTCTTGCTTGGTGATAGAGGTATGCGTTGCTTCAAAATTGATCAAGGCCTCATCCACCACATGTTCAGAATGGAGAGCCTCCAATTCTATCTTCATTTTCGCACTGTGCTTGGTCCTAAGTATCAAATGTGACCAATCCAAAGATAGGTATCCGCCCACCTTTGAAGTAAATTCTCGGGATAGACAAAGACCAAACATTAGAGGAACATCTATAATCATTGTGTCCTACGGGACTGTGATACTTGGGTAGGAAAATATAGTTAAAGGAAGCACTTTGATGACACCTATAGTCTCAACTTTATTTCCATCAAGCTGCATCACCCCTCTTCATAGGTTTGTAGCTGAGTCCCAAAGCTTTAGCTATCTGTTTTGGCATAACTGTTGTACTAGTGCCATAATCAATCATAGCGCTGTGTAATAGTTTCTTTCCTACAATAAGAGTTATGAAGAAGGGCTGAGATTTCGGCCTACTTCTGTCCTCCGCAGGAGATTCTTTTGTATTATTTGTAAGAACTTTTTCTAGCGGTATGTGACAACCAACCTCTATACTGGTAGACAGCTCTATAGATGTCGGGTTGATCTCTTCCTGTAGTGCTTTCTGTAATAGCATCTTTTATTCCAGGATAGCTAGAATGTCCCATAAAGACACACTAGCAGATGATTTCTTCAATTGCTCTACCATGTTAAAAGGTGGCAACTTCAGATATTTTTGCTCCTTGGATCTTGCTATACAAATTTCCTTTTGTGGCTGAGAAGGTGAAAGTACGGTTGAGGCACCAGTAATTTGATCGAACACGCCTTTGAGTTGCGGGCTGTCCAGATGTGAAACAATAGGCTCACTGGTGAATCTCCTCTTTGAGCATGTGTTATAGTCATACTACACCTACGGTGTTTTGGATACGAATGTGTCATTAGCAAACACCATTTCTTCTTCTTCCATCTAGGAGAAAAGTGCATGATCAGGAGCAATATCTTATTCTTATTTTAAAGACATTCCTTGCATTTGCGCAGTAAGGACTGCACTCTTCATTTGTGGTGAGGCATATACATAACCTCCATTTTTCATTGTCATGCCTTGGCTGCGTTGCTCTACCACCTTCTGTAGCAGATTGCCACACAGATAGTTCTGAGGCATATGTACATTGTTGCAGGGGAAACACCACAGATTGATGTCATCAATAAGGTTGTTTTGTCCTGCGGTTAATTCCCTGCTCGAGCTTGGCAATGCGCTCATTAGCAGAGAAGGCACTAGCACAATTTGGTTTGTAGTTGGTGCTAGTGGATTATTGTGAGGCGCACCCTGATATTGATTTTGCTGATAAGTAGACCGCCCACCTTGATAGTTTTGATATGCAGGCTTAAGAGGCATTGCTTGGTTTCGCTTAAGAGTGGTTATATCATTTTCCATGGTTTGCAACATTTCTTTGAGATCACTTATTTCATCCTTAAAAGATCCTGATGTAGAAGCCACATTTTCAGGGGCGGCCGCATATGTGTACATTGACTGGGCAGTTGCGGGTGCACTAGTTGACGCGACCTCTTGCACGGTGATCGATATTTCAGGAAATATCGGCATAATAGGTCGAGGAGGAAATTTTTCACAATCTATCAAATGATTCTCAGCTTTGATAGCGGTACCATAAGCATTTGGTAGAGCGACTCCTCCCAAAGACTTGATCATCATAGAAATGTCAGGATTGATGGACTTCAGATAAAATATAAATGCCAACTCGGGAGTCAGGCGGATAGTAATAGGGATCCTCTACCAATTTGCATGAAATCAGGCATTGAAGTCCGTTAGAGCCTCCTGAGGGGCTCGCTTTATGACAGATAACTGATAATATAATGAAGAACGATCTCCATCATTCGAGAACCTTTCATAGAATGGATCTCCGAGATCATCCCAAGTACGAATTGAGTTAGGAGTTAGCATTTAATACCAATCCAGAGCCTTGCCTTTAAAAGATGCGGTGAGGAGCCTCAAGGCTACATTCTGTGTTGTAATACCATGTATCAGACAAACGCCAGTCACATCCTACAAATGTTTTGCTGAAATTTTTGAGTTGTCTCCAAAAAATTTGGGATAGCTTTCATGGCCAAAACAGGGATAGCGCCCCAGACAGCGGGTGCTACCGGGCTACCAGGGGACTTCCAGCATCCCATGCTACGTAGTTTCTATCGGAGGCCGACAACATGGTGAGAGGAAAGGGTGGTGGGAATGGAATGGTTACCAGCTAATTAGTGGCCTGAACTGTCCCTAGTGGAGGTACTAGTAAACCTGGGTTGCCTATAGTTTGGGATCTAGTTACAGGCCGATGGCTCATACGCCCTTCTATAATGCAATTTCATTAAGTTCGGATCCCACTGGGCGTGCCAAAAAAAGAACAAACTGTTGCCGCCAAAAATTGATGAGGTAACATAGTCTTATGGGAAACTCAGTTTAAGGGGGACCTTTTGCGCTAAACTGAGTAACCTCTGGATTTTAGAGAAGTTGAATTTTTCTATAATGGGGTTTGGAAAGGGAAAAAGAAGCAGATATAATAAAGTAAATTCTAACCTAAGGTGATGAGCCAAGATTTATTGATGGGCATGATAAATCATAGATTTAAGGGCCTGAATAGTGTTGTTGTATTCCAAAACATCAGAGACTTAAGATTATAGCATAGACAATTCATTTATTGACATAAAATAATGTTGCATACATTCTCACCACTAAGAAGAGTCATTAGACATGATTTAGATAAGCAAAATTATATCCAACATATATATAAGTTCTTCAAATGAAGTGTCAAGATAGTATAAAGCACAGTTCACAGTTTAATCAAAAGCATGAAAAATAGAAAGGCTGAACAATTGGCACAATCTGAAAGTCACAATCTAAATAAAATAGTAATAGAGGCCTAGAGTCTTTTGCTAAAACCAGCATGTTTTTCTTCAAATTATGGACCCTTTCTCATCAACAGAGAAAGTATATATAACAGGGAAAACCTCCCACCACTTCAGAGGACAACAAAAGAAAAGATCTCATAATCTTCAGCAATGATGCCTGAATCAGAATATTCCCAAGGCCGTTACAACAACATCGAGTTGAAACACAACATCCAGTCATCCCAGGCATAGGTGCATCCTTTGTAATGATGGCGGTGGTCCCAGCCAGGCTCAATTAGACAAGTGTCATCCATTGCTGCAAATGATTATGATAAGCAACAATCAATAGCATTATTTCATTCAACCAGCTCATCGCCCACATAACAGATCAATTGCTAGGCATGTGGCAGCCCTTTGCTGCCTGTTTGAACATTTCTCCCATCACTGCTGAGGATTTGCGAAAATGTGACACGTGTCGAATGGGCTGAGGACTTTATCACAGTAGAGGGAATGCTCCATCAGCCGGGTATAAAAGACATGTGGCAGTATTTCGCTACCTGCGATTGCTTATTTCATCCCCACGTTAATATATTTGTGATCGGCTGCCACGTAGCAAGATGTGGGGCCCTCTGATACTTTTTAGGAATGACGACTTCGTGGAAAGCTTTCACAACCTGACGAGGCCTCAAGGAAATAAGAAACAAAACATCCCGTAACCGTGACAAGTGGATGCACAACGTAGTTCCCCAGGATCCGAAAGGAAAGTTGTTACTCAAAGTTGCGAAGAGTAGATACGCAAAGTGGCGGATCAAAAATTTGATAAAAAGCCGAACAAACTCGGCGATGCATAGACTGGTGCATGCATAATGCAAATATAAACCCAAAGGGAGCTGCTCAAAATTTATTTAATAGTAACCATAACTCAAACCTTCTCTGGAGACCAAGCTGCATATACTTCTCTGTCCTTCTAATGGCTGCCTTAAAGTTCAAAGGGCTATGAGGCTCAAATTTCCTCAGACCAACAATCAATTTTTTCCATCTTGTTTCAATTTTGGAAGATGAAAGCTTCCAAAACAGATATGTTTGGTCTTTGAACTCATCATACACCTGCTTCCTAATATCAAATATTTTCATTCTTTCTGTCTGATCATTGAATCCATACACAACAGTAAGCCAAGTTTTTAGAATTGTGTGGGGAGCTGAGCTTTCAGGTCGTAGTGAAATAGGTTCATTCTTTTCAGCCTCTTCATAAGCCTCTAATTGTCTTCCATAGTTAGTTTCATTGGCCGCCCAAGACATGAGTGACCTCAGATGAATGTCACCAATGTAGAGAAGTGGATTCCACTCTGTTTGAGAGGGAATTATCAAACCATGCAAATAAAACTCACATAAAGAATTTTTCAGCCAACTGGGTGCTACTTCATATGCATCATAAAATTCCTTAGTTGTGTGAATGACAGGATCTAAATTTCTTGAAATTCTCATCAATTGGAACCAAAAAAAATTCTCTTTAAGGCACATAGCATATACCCTAGGTGGTGGTCTACATTCCATAATTTTACCAGTTATCTTCACCATTTCATCCATTTTCTCTTTCATTTCTTGAATTCCCTATTTTTGTCTTTCAATTTCCTTTTTCAATTTCTTCTTTTCTTCTTCCCAAAGACTTTGTTGAATTTCAGTTCTAGCTAAATGGCGGAAACTCAAAGTTTGAAATGTAACAGGCCTCCATGTAGTCCTAAGATATTTCAAATATTCAATTAACAATGTCCTTTTATAAACAACCAATGCTCAACAAGTTTCAGGGGGTAATGTAGTTTCATTGGACACTTCAGATTGTTCAAGCTGTTCTTCCTCATGCTGTAGGATGGACTCTTGTTGTTGCTCAAGAGGAGATTGTGTTTCTTCTGAAACTTGCCTAACTGCTTCAGCCAAGTCATAAAGACTTGGCATCCCCCTTTCATTACCACTACCATGTTGTGCTTCCTCAACTTCCACTATCTCAGTTTGCACTTCCCTAGGAATAACAGATGGACTTTGTGGAACATTCTCAGATACATTATGAGAAACATCATGACTAAATTCTTCAGATTCCTCAGGAATTATTATAATTTCAGGTTGGATAGAGGTTTAGGTAACTTTACGTTGTTTCCTTAATGAAACTCTTTTTGAAAATTTTTCTAAAGTAACAACTGCAGGAGACACTTTCATGGCTTTCCTCTTTCTAACCTTCCTAGAGGATTCATACTCAATAGGAGAAGATGATAATGAAACTGCAGTGGCAACAAGTGTTGCTGCAGGAGAAACTACTACAGGGGAAGATGCTGCAGGAAAGAGTGGAGAACATTTTCGCTTTTGAACATGAGGGTCAAATTCTGGGGTTTATTCTACCCTAGATGATTCTCTTACCTTCATTTTCCTTTTTTCTTTTCTACTACCAGACTTGGTTTGTACTTGGGTAGAGAGCTCTAGTGTGGAGGCTGCAGGAGTAGATGATTCTTGCTCTACTTCTCTACTTGTAGATTCTATTCTTTTTTTCTTTTTCTTGTGCTGTGTAGAGAGTGCTCTAGGAGGCTCTGGAGGTTGCAGACCCTTCTAGGCAACAAATTCTTACCAAGAAAGGGGTGATACATCCCTTAGGGAATGCTCGATCAAGGATTTAATGAGGGCATGATGGGCAATAGAGTTGTCCCTACCCCTTTGGGTTTCATGGACACAATGTTTTACAAGGCTTAACAAAAAATTTGGAACATTGACAGCTAAACCATGCCTCATATGACTCAATAGTTTAAAATGATAGGAATGCAAATAGGAAAAATGTCCCTCACAAGTCAAGTACCTGATTATGAAGGTGGCATATTCCGAGTATGGAGGAGGCAGTGACACCCGTTTGCATCCTTGTTTGGAAACCTCCAAGGGTCCATCTGTTGGTATGATGAATTCTGCCCTAGCAGAGACAACATCTCTCCCAGAAGGAAAATTTTCTCCTACCATCGGAAGCCCGGTTACTTTTGCAATCCGCTCTTTTGTAACAGCTATTGTCAAACCCCACACTGTAGCTTCTCCCTCTGAAAGAGTTCTCAAAAACTCACCTACAACCTCCTCATTAAAGGAATCTATCCTTAGAAAATAATTTAGCCAGCCGCAATTGCTGAATGCCTGAACTACTTGAGGATTTTGCGTCAAGGGTTCATGAGCTGCAAGCTCATGTCTTACTAACTGGCCACCCATATTCACAAATTATCCCTACTGAGATTCTTGAAACCCAAACTTCTTCTACCCTACTTCTTTCTTCCCTATTGTCACTTTTCTTTACTTTTCCAAGAATGACACAAAGGATAATTGCATGAAATGATTGTTAAAAACTACTAAAATCAAGCAGTTAATTGTTGTTTAGGATGAAAACATGCAGTTGTACTTAGTAAGTACAAGAAAATAAATTTTTTTAATAGTTGTGATAGTGGCATAAGAAAAATTTGAAATGGATTATCCCCACCCCTACTAAAAATTTGGCATGTGTCCACACATGTGCGAAAGGATAGGTGAAGAACAAGCAATAATGACTGATATGTACATAACAATTAATGAATAAATGAAATAAATAAACGATGTGACAATAAAAGATATTGCATACCTTATAATAAGTGCTCGTACATGCTAGAAAATATCACAGCTCAACATGAAATGACGATTGGAATTGAAACCTTAAATGAGGGTGGTACGGTAGGATGGATGACATGGATGGGTGATGTGGAAGAAGAGGAAATGAATGGTGGTGATGGATGAAAAATAGAGAAAGTGGCTTCCTTAAAAATGAAACCTTTATTATGGGCATGCAACATAGAATTTTAAAGAGATGCTGCAGGAGAAAGGCCTAAGCCTTTTGCTGCAGGAAGATCAGTGGCCGCATCCGAAACAAGCTGCTTCATAAATTTTTCTTTGGATGCTGGCTTATGATACAACCTAAGATGGTGTCCATTAACTAGTAGCTTGAATCAAACAAGATTTATTGTAGCTAACTGAACTAAACCATTATCAAACACATTTTCTATTTCATAAGGACCAAGCCATCTTGTGGTGAGTTTAACTTGATTTTCCTTATACCTGGAGTCATAGAGTAGCACCCAATCACCGACAGAGAATTGCTTAGTTCTGATATGGTGGTCATGCCATTTTTTCTTTGCTACTAGATAGCTTCAGTATGCTGCAGGGAAACTTTCCTTATCTCATCCAATGCATTCAGCTGCAGAAGACATTCCTTTTGGGCTTCTGAAATATCAATGTTAAGCTGAAGAGCAGTCCTTAAGGTCTTATGCTCAAACTCTATTGGCAACATAGCAGTTTTGCCATAAAGTAACTCAAAAGGAGTGAACCCTGTAGTTGTTTTCTATGTTGTCCTATAGGCCCAGACTGCTTTAGGAAGGTGACTGCTCCAATCCTTCTTATGTAATTGTACTGTCTTAGTAAGGATTTCCTTAATTTCTTTGTTGGTAACCTCTTCCTGACCATTGGCTTGAGGGTGATAGGGGCTAGACTTTCTATGCTTGATCTTGTAATCATTCATCAATGCAGTGATTAATTTTGATGTAAACTAAGATCCTTGATCAGTAACAAGTTCCCTTGGGACTCCAAATTGAGTAAAAGTCTGCTCATACATGAACTCAACAACTTTATTGTCATGAGCATGTGTCATTGCTTTCACTTCCACCCACTTGGTTACATAATCAGTGCAAACCAAAATGTATGATTTCCCATTGGATGGAGGATCAATAGGCCCAACAAAATCCATGCTCCACTTGTCAAAGGAACTGACTACCACTTGAGAATATAGGGGAATTTCATCAGACTTTGTTGGTCTCCCCATGCGTTGACATCTATCACATTTTCTGGTGTAGGCTGCAACATATTTGTGTAGTGTGGGCCAATAGTATCCTATAGAAAACACTTTCATAGATGTTCTCTTGGCTACAAAGTGCCCACCACATGGCTCATCATGACAGGAATGAAAAATGTAATAGGTCTCATCTTCCCTAACACACCTTCTCATGACTTAGTCAGGTCCTGTGTAAAATAAACAGTCTGCAATCCATGAAAAGTTAAAACTTTTCTCTACCAACAATTGCCTTTCCTTTGGTGAGAAGTGGGCTGGGATCTTGTTGGCTGCTAAATAATTTGCAATATCTGCATACCATGGAGTTTGAGCAGCAATAGAAAACAAATTTTTATCGTGAAAGCTATCATTAATTACCTCAAGGGTGGCAGGTGTAGTTTTTTGAAGTCTTGACAAGCAATCAACCACCACATTAGCCTGACTTGGCTTATCAATAACTGTGATATCAAATTCCTACAACAATAGGAGCCATCTTGCTAATCTGCCAAATATGGTAGGTTTATTTATGAGGTACCTTATTGCTACATGATCTGGACAAATATTTGGCAACCAGTGACATAATGTCAAAACTTGTTCAGGGCATACACAACTGCTAGCAATTCTTTCTTTGTGACAATATAGTTTAATTTAGAGCCTTGAATATTTTTTCTAATGAAATATATAGCATACTCTATGGAATTCTATTTTTGTCCTAAAATTTCCCCTATGGCATAATCAGAAGCATCTGTGTGTATATGAAAGAGAAAACTCCACCTCGGTCCTTGAAGAACAGGTGCTTGAGTAAGGAAGTTCTTAAGCTACATGAAAGATTTGTCATAGGCCTTAGTCTAGTTAAATTCAGAATCCTTAGTCAATAAGGCATATAATGGACTGACTATTTTGCTAAAATCTTTGATAAATCTTCTATAATATCCAGCATGTCCTAGGAAGCTTCTAACATCGTTTTGTTTCATAGGTGTTTGCAAATTTAGAATGACTTCTATTTTTGCAGGATCAACTTGAATTCCTGCTTGAGAGATATGATGGCCTAAAACAATTCCCTCTTGCATCATCATAAAAAAATTTTCACTATTGAAAGAAATTTTTTGCTCCTTACATCTTTTCAACACTTTCTCCAAATG
This sequence comes from Sequoia sempervirens, assembly GCA_007258455.2. Lineage (NCBI taxonomy): Eukaryota > Viridiplantae > Streptophyta > Pinopsida > Cupressales > Cupressaceae > Sequoia > Sequoia sempervirens. The sequence continues at coordinate 218,779,067 of VDFB02105785.1, read as the reverse complement.
TGCTAATGCTTCTTCATAAGTAACTCCATAAGTGGTGAAGTCATCCATGTAGATCTCCATAGAATCATGAGAAATATCAGCAAAAATACTGATCACTGCCCTTTGAAATGTTGTAGGTGCATTACACAGGCCAAAAGGTAAGACATAGTAGTAAAAAGTGCCCCATGGACTAGTAAATTTTTTTTTGTCTTGATCCTCAGGGGCAATTTTAATTTGATTATACCCACTATATCCATCCAAAAAGGAGAAATATGTTTTACCAGACAATGATTCTAGCAATTGGTCAACAAATGGCAGTGGAAAGTGATCATTTTTAGTTGTGTTCAACTCCCTGTAGTCTACACAAACTCTCCATTTTCCACCTTTTTTAGGAACAATCACCAATGGAGATAGCCATTGACTATCTGAAATGGGGTAGATAAAACTAGCATCAAACAATTTTTGGAGCTAGTTTTAACTATTTCCCCGAGTGCTGGATTTATCCTTCTTTGAGGCTGTCTAACAGGTGAACAATCTTCTTTAATGTAGATCTTATGAGTACAGAGTTGAGTGTCTATTCCCTTCATATCCCCATAGTCCCATGCAAAAGCTCTATGTTGATCTTGCAACATTGTGACTAGGGTAGTTTGTTGAGATTGAGGCAGCTTATTATTGATGTTCAGACAGCGGCCTGGAGACACTTCTACTTGCTTGGTAAGATCATTCATGGAGGTTGCTAATAAAGGTGGTGTCTATATTTTATGTGGAAGCAAATTGTGATAAATTGTAGAAAATTTAGGTGGCAGGCTCTTAGGATTCAGTTGCTGCAGAAAACACTACTAAAGATAGCTATCTGGAACAGATGGGCTATTCAAATCAGAGTTGGACTGCAAAATGTGTAAAAGCAGGCCATCCTCACTTTGAAGCTGGGAAAATGGATTAGTTTTCAGCATTATTAGCTGATCCAATGAATTGACTTCTTCAGTTTCCTCTCCTAAATCTGGCCAAACTAGTTGAGACAAGTTTGACTGAGGCTAGGCAGGTGGGTATAAAGCCAATTTCTTTCTTGACTGACCATTAGAAATTGTCATGTCTTCTGAATGTCATCTTATAAAAGCATCAGCTGTTGCTAACCATGGTCTACCTAGGATGATAGGATATCCTCCCAAAGTTGCCTTAGTGGACAATATGGTGAAATCTACTAGGTATTCCCAAGATTCAAGGATGAAAATGACATCTTCTACCACTCCATCAAGTGTTACTGTGGAACTATCAGCAAGCTGCAGGACGTTAGATGTAGACCGAATGGTTAGGATATTCAAATACTCCATAGTATGCTTGTTCATTACATTAATGGCTGCACGAAGGTCAATCAAAACATTCTTTACTATCTAGCCATTAATATTTATTTTTACCATAGGACTCCCAGGGTCAGTATATTTTGGAATGACTACCTTCCCTAACATAATATCTACCAACTGTCCTAGAACATGGATAGTTTGGGGATCCTTTTTCTTTCTTCCTGGTTTCTTTAAACAGGCCTCCTTAATGGCTTTTCCATAAATTGGGATATCTTTAATGGCTTGAAAAAGGGGAATTTGAATGTGTACATTCTTCAGCTGATCTAAAATATCAAAGGTAGGCTCTTCCATAGACTTGGATGTAGTAATTTACAATTTCTGAGGAAAAGGCGGTTTGTCCTGATGCTGCAAGATAGGCTCCTTAGAGACAGTATCTAATACAAGTATATGTTCTATAGGATTAGTAGGTTGTTCAGAGGCAGAGTCTGGAATCTCTGTAATTATAGGTAGTTGTGGAGTAGGGAGAGTGGTTCCAGACTTGAGATGGATATCATTAATATTCAAAGCATAAGCTGGATACTGATTGGCTTCTGCAAAATACATAGGCTGTTGTTGCTACTACTATTTATTATTAGGATTTGGCAATGGTTGAGCTGGCATAGGTGTTTGTTTTGGAGGGCGAGTATTTATTGCAGGTGTTGTAGGAGGTGGCATGAGAGCCAGAGGTTGTGGCTGTTGAAGCTGCAGGGATCCAGGGGATTGGTTATGCCATTGCTGAGAACCTCTCCATTGAGGATTCTGCTGGCAATTACCTTGGGGTGGAGTCCATTGTCCTTGTGGCTATTGCCAACCTCCTTTAGGAGATTTCCATTGAGGACTTTGATAGTTAGGCCAGTGTGGTTGATAACTATTCCAAGGTGGTGATGGGCCATATGTAGGTTGCCATTGGTTATTGTAATTAGAATAAGGATTACCAAAATTCAAAGGGTCTTGAGGCATACCTTGTCTTTGAGCCCATGGTCGCCTTTGTGCAATGAAGAATACTTGGTCATCATCACCCTCTACTGTCTTAAAATTAGTAGGTAATTGCTTAGCCTCCAGGTTAGCCACTATCTTACATCTACAGTCACGTTTCTTCTGTCTGCAATGTGGACAAAACTTAGCCAAGATTGCTTTAGCTTCCTCATGTTTCTTCCAAGCTTGCATAGTATCCAACTATGTAGCCATGTTGTTTATGATATCCTGCTTGAAATCAGACAAAAAATATGTGTTCTCCATCTGTGAAACTCTATTAGTAGAAGACTTTCCCACTGTGGCTTGATGACCTCTACCCTTCTTAACAATTGCTCAAGAGTAGTTGCGACATATTTTCTTGATATCATCCCAAGGAACTTGGGTTATATCTCCTCCTCCCATCAGATCTAGGGCATCTATACAAGTGTCATTGATTCCCCTTAGAAAAAGTAGTTTATGAGATTCTTCATTGAGAGTATGGTCTGAATTTTTTTCAAGGAAAACAAGAATCTTGAGATATAGTCTTCCAGGCTTTCATCCTCCTTTTGTTGAATTCTGAATATATCATCACCCTTACTACCACTCTTATAATATTTCTTGTATTTCTCAAGAAATTTTGTTTGCATAGCTGCCCAACTATCAACAACACCCCTTCCCAAACTCATAAACCATCTAAGAGCTCCCTCCTCCAAAGTAGCAGAAAACAACTTCAGCATGTGAGCATCTGAAGTGTAATCATAGCTGTGACAGAGGATGTCAAACTTAAACAAGAAAGTGTTTGGGTCCTCTGTAACTAATCCATAGAACTTTGGAAGTAATGAAGAAGGAATATTTTTAAGGTTATCATTATCTTGTTGAGCAATGATGGGGAATTCAAAAGCAGGAGGTGTATTAGGTGGATTACGTGCCATATTTTCTTGATGGAGTATCAAAGCAAATGGATTATCTTGATGTTCTTCATCAGCTGGGTCAAATGGCAATTCAACAATCAGGTTTTTAGCGAATGGATTTATATCTTGGTCTCCTCCTTCCTCAAATAGATTATAAGCTAGTTTAGAATTGTTATCAATGAATGGAAGGTCAGGGAGGAATCTTCTCAAAGCGTCTCTTCTTCTATGCATGCAATAGAATTAACTATAAATTGAAGGAATTTGAAAATGCTTGAATAAACACTCTAAACTATTGCTAACAATGACTATGACAAGTTCTTAGCTTGACACCATCCCTGACAACGGCGCCAAAAATGGTCGATTCCACAAAAGGATATAAAAGTCATGGAAAATCCTAACCTGGGAATTGGACATTCCAGCAGGTGAATAACATCTTCTTATGGTCGTTCATTTACATTGTCAAACCAGGGAACGTATACTTGAAATGGAGCAGCACTGTATGTACACTAAGAACCAGTTTCAGTCACAATTTACCAGAAATAAATGCTTGGAAGGAATTCTAATTATGCTGTAGGAATGTAATATAAAGTATTCTTAAATTAAGCATAACTTATTCAAAGAAGAAATCATGACAACTATTACTAAGAAACAAACTATGAACTGGCCTTATGCTGCAGGAACAAACACAGGGATGGATTTTTGATGATGCAGGAACAATATAAGACTGAGTTTGCACTGAAACCTTCAAGAATGAAATATAACTTATAATCAATAGAAGATAAATAACTAACTACAGATACTCACTAAGTGGGCCCCCTTAGCAAGCATCAACTAGTTTATGCAAGAATTGAACTCAAAACTTCATCAACTTTTATTCATAAACTTGGAATCATATACACTGATTGTTTTGCTTGTAAGAAAACTAACACAAAACACTGTTTCTCATTATAATACTAACTTTAACACACTCTATTTCTCACTCACGCAGGAGGAACACTTATTTATATTAGAAAAGCAACTAACTACCTAACTCTAACAAAGAAAGACGTGGACATAAATGCATCCTGAAACCGAGGAACAAACTTATCATAAATGAAGACATATCTATTCAACACAATTTAGAGAGAATTTAGTATTCCACTCTTCCTAGATTAATGATCATTTAGATTTCCTCCCAATGACCTGGTCAGAGAGTCTTTGCTGGAACAACTTCCTCGATGCCATATTGGAAATGGACTTTACTACAGGGCCGAGATCTGCTCCGCTTTGACTCGTTCATGCTTCCTTCAACAACCTGCGATGCACATGGAAATAGAAGCAAAAGAAATCACTCATGGAAAATAACATGATACACATTAATTAATCACATATTAAATCCATTTCATTATCCAAAAAACACATGCATTATATCAGTCATTTGGGAGGTCAAACAGGGTAATTAATACAGACACAGAGATGTTAAGCTGCAGGAATATAGGAATATGTTACTATAGGATACTACCCATTTTTAGATAAAAACCTTTAATCAAAGAGTTAAAACCATCAACAATAAGAGTAAGGGTATTAAAAATACATCATAATATTCAAATTATGAGCATATTTTGAGCTCATCACATAGTTCACCTTAAATGAGTAAGGTCACTTTGACAGAAGCCCCCTATATTCAATGCCTAAAAGAAGAATCCAAGCTAAGAGAAATCTATCTAACTGACTAAGCACAATACAAAGTTCCAATATACATTGACTCTTAGAGCTCAAAAGCAAAAAAAATTCTGTATTCAAGTATACATTTTGTATTTAGGTGGATTGCCAAGTTGAAGTTTACTGTTTTGGTTGGTCATGAGGTTTAGACCGAGGAGTAAAAAATTTGAACATCATATAACATAAATGGATAAAAAATCCACCTATGTGAGTTCCATTAGTGGGTCCCATACACTAAATTGGCATCTAAATTTATCTTTTCCATAATATATATTATCTATGCAAACGAAATATACCCACAAAATTGTACACTACTCAAACCAAATATTAAAATAACCATAAACCATAAAAATTATGGCCAATTCTTTATAAGAGCATGGATTAGAAAAATACCTTGATATCAAGGCGAAGAGGTTGCCACCATGACTGAAAAATCAGACATAAAGATGCAATTAGTAAACGCCCTTCAAGACACATCTCTCAAACAAACTAGAAAAAAAAAGTAAACCAGATCTTGAGATTCCTTCCATAAAGAAAAAGTATCACAAATGATACAAACTATTATTCTTTCTTGAATGTAATTTTACAACATTTGCATCAAATATAGGCTAATTACAGTGTGTGATACAAATGCAAAAAACAACTAAATCTTCAAATTATTTTTGTTAAGAAGGTAATGCGATAGATTATCATAGCAAAATGAAGGAGATAATAGCAGTTGTTAAGAATGCCATGTCACCCGATATCATGCAAAAAGAAGATGTAAAAGACCATGGAACAAAGTGAAAAGGGGTCAAAGTCAATGAGAGTCATTGAATGTCAAAGAGCATTATCATTATATTAGTGAAAGCACAAGATTGTAACAACAATGAATTAATAAAAAGAAAGAATAGTGATATGCAACATCAGGATCACTGTCATAAAGGATGAAGATTAGCTTACCATGTAATATTAACACAAAGGGGAGTCCAAAAATAGTGGCATTTATGTCACAAAGGGATAATGGCTATTGAAGCCTAATAATAGTGATTTTCAATGAACAACACCAAGCTTGATAATAGTGATATGAAAGAGTTGGAAACACTATTATATCCTCCAAAGTAAGAGCAAAGTATTGTCAGCCAATCAGTCCATGCTCACCAGAAGCATATAAGAAAAATTCATATCATATTACATAATATGGTCAAAATACTAAAGAGCTACATCTATCATAAAAAAAACAACAAAGATCAGTATAAGAAGGCATCAACTAAGGAGTTTGTCCTTCTTTTTCATAGCTTCACATTCTTCATATGTTGATGATGTTCTAAATACAATCTCTTTTACATAAATTTATTGCAATTAAGTAAATGCAAACAATTGCAAGAGAAATTGTTCTAAGAGATGTGAACCATTTCCATCATTTTAAGCAGGGTCAATGTTCTTGTGGAGAATATTGGTGGTGCTAAATGAAACAATCTGAAAGATAGGCTTGCACTATAATAATGTGCACTACACCAGATATCCAGTAATAATGAAGGGACATCCATCAACGCATAACAAGAAGGAATTTTTTGTCATATGTTGTAGTTACAAGTGCCCTACTAGACATACACGAAAATATGGAAGCATAGACAAGGCAAGCGAACTATTTCCAAAAATGCCTCAAAGAAATGTGATATCATGGAATGCTGTGATTAAAGGATATGTTCAAAATGGGTTTTTTCTAAAAATTCCTTAGAAAAATTTAAGCAAATGCAACGAGTGGGTGTAAAACCCAAATCCTCAACCTTAATCTATTTACAATAAATGAAATTTGCTTAAACCCTAATAATTACACCCATAAACTATTGCTTCAATCTATTCACAGTAAACAAAATTTGAAAATATCAGGGTTTAAGGACTTACTTACCCTATAATTGAATGCTACTGAAATAAGATTGTGTATGCAAACATCTTAATGTGCAAATAAATCAACTAGAGTATTGATTATATTTTCAAATAAACAGAAATGAGCATAGAGAAAATGAAGGACCTTACCAATCTCAAGATCATGCCAAGGATGTGTAACAACAGATCTTTGAGACATAGATGAAATAATTCTTTCATTCAAAGGTGGATTAGGAGGGCGCGAATCCTTAATTTCGTTTCCTGCAACATTGGTACTGGGGGGAGTCATGTTTGAATCTTGTGACATAAGCTTCTTTGTTTCACCTATTTTAGCTTTGAGAAATGATGCTCAAGTAGATTCTACTTTCAACCAGTGAAAAGGGAAACAAGTAAACCCAAGCCTCTGATTACCCTTTTGATTAACAACAATCAAGAAATAATTGAGCTTAAATTGAATCACATCCTGCATGGAAATATCACAATTCATATATGTCATTACCTGCTAATGTGTAAAATTGTTGATACAAGAAGCATATTATGAATATTTACTTTCAAAAAATAGAGAGTAATAAGGAAAAATATGTAACTAATTGAGCATAAAATTTGTAATTGACAAGCAATAGGGGAAACATGCAGATCTAGGTCATAATTATAAATTATGTGCAAAAAAATGAAACCTTCATAATGAGATTACATATATGATATATGTCATTACCTGCTAAGATGCAAAATTGTTCAAAAAAGGAGCAAGTTCTAAATATCTACTTTAAACAAATAAGGTAGAAAACAAGTAATAAGAAATAATATGTAACTAATTTAGCTAAAAATGAATAATTACATGTAAAACAATGAAAGTTTCATTTCATATTTCTGACTACCAATGCCAATAGGAAGATCAGTGATTATAATGACTTTACTATTTGCAAAATTTCCTAGTATAAATATAAAATAGGATCCTTTTCAACAAGATATGATTTTACAAGATGATTTGTTGAATAATAAAGAAGCTGCATGTAAATGATCTAGATGGCAAAAGTGTAACAAAATAGATAACAAATCTAGATTGAAGGACCTGTTTGAGTACAATTAACAATAAAAATTAACCAGAGGTAGGGAACATAAAATGATATACAAGATATCTATAGGTCCAAAACATTTGAGAGATATCAAAGATTTAAGGATGCTTTAAATGAAGAATTAGATGAAATTTTACCTAGTTCTACCCTATCGAGTTTCTCCTAAAATATGTTGTAATGAAAGTTTGACTATTTGAGCAATCATTTACAGCTTCAAATAAATGATCCATGAGCTTCCACCTAAAATGGGGGAGTAAAAAACTAGGAAGACTTTGAGAAGCATAAATGAGTACCTTAAGCAATTCAAAAAAACATATCTAATGGAATAACATATCTCGTTACATCATTATAGCAATTATTAGGACAACTCTTAGCCGACCTAGCTGATACAGCCACATAGGGTAGATTGATCAAGCTCAACATTATAAAAACTAGATCATAAATTCCATAGCTAATTCCAGGTTTATATAACCCAAAGAAGGTACCACCATTTAAGTAGCTTGTCGATCAAATAAATTAAAGCCAAAAATACGGCTTCCAAGTTAAGGTGTGATATCTAAAAATGTAAAATGTTGAAAAACAAAGTTAGGATGTTATAACGATATCCCTTAAGTTTTATAGTTATAACTTCAAATTTTCCCCTATGGGTAGCTCATACAAATAAGTATCAATAGGTAAACATATAAACAAATTTTATTTTTGAGGTACATTACAATCCAATTTGTTTCTGCTCAATATTAACACTGGCAATTCTAGCAGTATAGAAGAGGAGGTGAGACAATATGTAACAATTAAAACCAACACCTAGGGTAGATTCAAAAATGGTCACAATAATAGAAATATCAATTCTGCAAAACCCAGTTTAAGAAGTTATTCTTAATTAAAGTAATACCCAAAGACGTTAAGGTCTACAAAAAAGTATACCTTGCTAACTAGAAATACATGCTCAACCTATACAGTAAAATCATGAATCTTCTTTCACTTTTTGACAAATTCAATCATATAAGCAAAATTCTACACAAACAAGACAAAATGTGGCCAAGGAGTAATGTTTCTCAATATTTCAAATACAATGGAAAAATGTCCAAAATATACACAACAATTCAGAAAGAAAAGTTTAATTAAAAGCTTTAGCAAAGTAACTCACATTTTTTAATTTTTCCTGTCTTACTCAATAACTCACATTTTTATCAATTAAACAATATTTTTATCATTTGAACATGGCATTGGCCAAGCTTTTTCCAAGTATGACTGCCATGCCAAACAACATGTTTGAAGAAAATGGTAAATGAGCTAGTCATGTTTGAAGCAGGTCTAAAATGCTATCAATATCATAATCTCAAGATGGTTTGGAACTTTTTACAGTCTAGCAGCCAAAATGAAATACCACCTTTACCCTGATTAGGATAAACAAAACTTTAGAGAGTTCCTTAGATTGATAATCAGGAGAATTTAGGTTTCTTGACCAACCATTATGGCTACTATTAGAGAGGGCACTAGGCTTCAGAAAGAGTCCACGTCTATAGCATAACCAAGTGGCTCTTACAACACATTAGAGGTGATAAAATGAGAGGCTTGCCAAAGGCCAACAAAATCTGATAAATTGTGCAGGATGCATAGAGATGGAACTCTAGATCTCATAAAGCATTCCACTAGCATCTTATGGAAAATAAATAGTTTTCCTGATGGAGAAATTAATTGTTCCAAATATAGCTTCTCTACAGTAGAGAGAAACAACAATACCATTGATCCAAATAGGAATTCAAGACATTCTAGTACCAAGAACTCCAACCTATAGTAGCTTTAACATCATCCATCATATCAAGTAATGACACCCACCATGCCCCTAAAGGACCACTATTGGAAGCAAGGCTGAAAGGTAAACATTTCCTTTGGATTAGAGAATTCATTGACAAAGCATATATAGATGAATCCCTTGCATATCTCATGAACAACTTGGATCATGCACCACCTAAGGCACCAAGGATAATATCTCTCAAGATTTGATCCCTATGCACACAAAGAGGGTATCAATAAAACCTAAGGCACTCAATGTGAAACACATACAAATATTAATATGTACAAATATGATGTGTAAACATAAACTTATTTATACTGTAATATATTCTTTCTACATAATGTGCACATATAAATTACTTAATATGCTTCCCCACCATGCAAACATGTTGTACACAAACAAAATACATAATTATAGATTGGAAGGACACATTCATATTGAATATGAATTTATTCTTCAGCCAAATCTTTCAAGTTTAACTATTCAAAAGATAAAACCATACCCCTATACAATAAATAAAGCTAAGTTTGTTTGCAACAGCAAACCACCATACCAAAATTCACCCAAACACTCTATTATCTATGAAATAGAAAATATATTACAACCAACTTGGGAAAACTATACTCAATGCACATGCTAGGTCTCTCTAAACCAACAATTTTTTTTTTATGTCTTCACACTTTCTGAGTTGTTCTTGTTGGAAACAAGCAACACTGAGAGGGGGGGTGCATCAGTGTTCTGCAAAAATTAACTTTATTATTCTGATCTTTAACCCACTTATAACATTCAACCAAAAAAAATATGCAGGAACAAAAATCAAACAACCACAACACCATAACACAAGGATTTTTACGTGGAAACCTTGTTAAGGGAAAAACCATGGTGGATGGCCAATCCATAATATGATCTGAGTATACTCAAAATAAACATTACAATGTGGGAATGCACTTGAATTTAGGTGCACTACCTAGAGCTCACTACTCAAAATAGAAAGGAACATTGACATACAAAGATTTTTATTAAACCCAAAAGAATGAATTGAGAGAGTAGCATCTACAAATTCTTGATTATAGTTCCGGTTAGGCTCAGTAGTCGATCTCCTATCCTTCTGACTAATTCTACACTTCTGCTCTGCTCTGCTCTAACTCGTATTACAAAATCTTTAATGCACAAGTGAAACTGTGCATAATCACTCAATCACCCTTCTGATATTCACAACACACATCGACACACCTTCTAAACATATCAAAATGATATAATCGATCACTTATATATATCTGCGACTAAAGATTTAATTGCTACAAGTCAACTTCAATAGAACTTTGAAATATTTACAACTGTCAGTTCAAATCATGAATAATATTCAATGCACATCCACAATGGTTGGCCACAACTTAGCTTAGACCAAAATAAAAATGCTCAAGCACAAAAACAATTGAGTTAACACTCCTCGAATATCCGCGACATGTTATATCAGCTGGGTTGGCCACCAAACACTAATGAATAGAAAGATATCCAACTAGATCTCCAGACTTGCACACAACTTGATACGAGGCACTAGATTTTTGGATAACACAAGAAATACATTGATCAACCTCCCATGAGATCCACAACTCAAAATAACAACATAAAATCTGCATGTGAATTGATGAACACAAAACTGTCGGATGCTTTGTTCTTCCTTGACTGTCTTCAATCTATCTGTTGGTATGAGCAATTGATGATGTGTGGATCCAATCACCGAATAGGGCTGCCATCAATGACAACACTAGATAAAATTTGTAGTGTCTCTTTCTAACAATCTCCCCCTTTGGCATTGATGGCAACACTTAGTGAAAAATGACTAAGTGTCGGATTAGTACCAACATGAATTACACTACCACTTCAAAACTCCAAAAAGAATATTTGATATCGGCTCTAAAATGCAACTCCCCCTAAGATGAATATACATTTTTCACTGTACAACTCTCCCCCTTTGACATCAATGACAAAAATAGGAAAAACATAACAAAATTTCAAAATTTCAAACTGTACAAGCATGATCTTTTAAATTACACAAATTTGAAAATATCTACAAAATCTCTCTTCAACATGCTTAAATTTGTGTCCCAAACCCTTTTGAGACTCTCCAGAATTGTTATGTAACCACAAACTAAATAAGATTGTGTTTTTGCAAACTCAAGATTCATTGGGTCAATAACTGCCATATCATCTTTGGCTTCCTTTAATGCACTCACCATTATTTCAATCTTTGGACCAATTAGTCCTTTGAACTCACCTACTCTTCCTACAATCCTATCATTTTCATGCTTCAAGCTTCTTATTTTGTCAAGTAGAGATATCACTTGACCTTATTGCTTACCAACATCACCAGCTAACAGATCAAAAGCATTAGAAATGGTAGCCAACTATTTTTTGATATCCTTCACCTTCTTCTCATTGTCTTCAGTAAATTTGGACAAAACCAAACAAGACTTATAGGCTTTTCCACCTTCAGATAGAGAACCTTGAATATTCTTCATATAGGTGGCTAACATAGTTTTATTAGTTGCAATCATTTCTTTCAACCTACTAAGTCTTTTTCCATCAAAATCCTTCTGCACTTTAACCATGGATAATTTTTCAAGAGACTCAAAATGAATACTTACAAAATTTACGAGCTTCTTCAGCTCACCAGAAGAGGAACCAGATGGATCCTTAACATGAGTTGGCATAATTTTCTCTAGAACTCCAGATGCAAGACCCAAAAGGTCATTATCCTCAATATGGGACTTCAACAACTCTTCTTTGGCTTTTGCCTAGGAAAAAGTTGCAACTTTCATTTTTTGAATTGGGGACAAGGTGGATAGATTGATTAGGCCTTCAACCAATTCAGGATCAAATTCTTCCTGTTGATCCACCATAAATTTCTTCACTACCTCGGCAGTGTCTCTTTCTTCCACTATAATTTCCTTAACCTGAAATTTTTCTTTTTCAACTTCTTCATTTGGCATCTCCTTTTCTTTAGCTAATACAACCTTAGGAGCTTCAGTCTCCATAGGTACTTCTGTATTATTCACATCAGGAGGAATCCGAATATCCTCAGTATCTACATTCACCTCCTCATTTATCAGATTAGATACATCTTCAAAATTCATTTCTTTGACATTGATCTTGTTCTTTGACATAAATGCTTCCAAAATTTCCTTGGTTTCATTAGCAACAACACCAGTTTCACCGATCATAAGTGTGTTCACCCTTGTTTTTCTTTTAAATTCCTTCTTAGCTTTGTTTAGGAGTGACTTCATCTCCTCAATAGACATTTCTGGACATAAGTCTGCAAGAATTCTCTTTCTCATATGCTCTTCTTTTGTCCTAGTAGCTCCTCTTCTCATCTCCAAAACCTCATACAGACTCTTAGGTAATGTTGATGGGTGTTTTTGTACCTTCTCAACATTGGTAGCACACAAATGCACTACCTCTCTTGAAAGGAAATCTCCAACAACAAGTTGCTAAAAATTACCCCAAGGTCTCTTGGGTGTCAAATCATGACATGCTTGGAATATCTCAGTTGTTTCATGTGATTTACTGGTATTCACATGGCAGACTTACATATGAGTTACAAAGCGTGGGAAGCTGGGCCTGCAAGTGCAGTTTTAAAGTGTTGGAAGTGAATGAACAATGACTGCCCACTCAAAATAGCAAGCTGAAACTCATCAAGTTCATCTGATTAAGCTTCATGGTGATGCTTGAGATCCTACTCTAACCAAGGACTAAAATAAATATCAAAAGGAGAAGGGTTAACAAAGTTGTTCTAAATCTAAGCTACAAATGAATAGTAACAATGGAGGCTACTACAGTAGAAAAACTTCCTAAACTAGGTTTTGCTTGACCAAGAGAAGCCTACAGTTACACAAAACTAGTGCAATCTTCTGAAGAATGCATATTTTCATATTGCACATGCACATCATGAACATGCAATTGAACTAAGTTGCAGGATTGAAATAAAGAAGCCTAGACTAACTTTACACAACAACTTGTCATCAACAAGTGCTAAAAGTATGGGATGAAAGTTCATCAGATACCATAACAACGATTTCCATTATCACCTCCACTCAAGAAATTGCAAACTAAATCTAACATGGAAGTAGAACTATGCATGCATAATGAAGAAATACAAGAGAAACACCCATAAATCATGCAATGTAGCTCTCTATTGCTGCAAAATGCCTTTACACCAATTCTCCAACCATTTACAAATGAAGGGGAGACCCCTATTTATAGCTTTCCAAAGCCCAAATGAATGGCTAGGATTAATTTTCATTGTGTGGCTCAAATTTGATTGCACGAGGGCTTCACCTACCCCTCATTATATAGCAATTAAAAATACATTCCTTGTCTTTTCTCTATTTTGTCTTTTAGTGGCCAGTCACTGTAGCAATTTTGTCCTGTAGTGACTACCCTCTTTGATGTAGTTAAAAACTGGTAGGAAGATGCCCTTTGTTTGATGTATTCACAACATTTTTGTAGCCAATTAAGTGCATTCTTTTTGCAAATTGGTGTTTTGAGAAGTAGGTATGCTGCTCCTGACAATCATCATGATCATTTGATGAAAGATAAAACAACTCCCCCTTCTAATGCCAGGTCTGTTGATGGGTGCTAGGTGGAGATGTGAGCATAAAATGAATGGTGACAGGAGCAATGTGCTTTTCCTTGTTCAAATTTCTCAATGGGCTTCCTCGATAGACCCGTGGTAAGTTCCATAAATCCTACATAGACGAAGTGTAGTAAGTGCCCTTACATATAGAGGCATAAAATACTAGTTAAATCCTACAAATTCATTATTACATCCATCCATGCATCATTAAAAGATTATAATATTCATCATTGTTCCACATTTGGGGCTCATTTGGACCATAAACATAAATACGGGTCCAAGGGTGTGGGTGCCATAAGGCAGAAGGATGGCAGACAACGAACGACAGGTGGTGGGAAGATGGTGGATGGATGACGAACGACAAATGGCAGATAACCTTCCACAGGGGCAGACGCACGAGTGACATATGATAGATGACTGGCGATAGACGATGGATGAGGGATGATGAATGAGGAATGAATGAAGGATGACAGGTGGTGGACCGATGGCAAACGAGGGATGAAAAACTGATAGCGGATGATGAGAAGTGGACAAATGATGGACAGTGGAAATATGATGGATGATGGGTGGCAGAGGGACGTCAGATTGATGAGGGATGATGGATGGTGAGCAGATGAGGGATGACAAATGGTGAACAAACAACATATGGTGAATAACCTTCCATAGGGGTGGACCCGCGAGCTATTGATGTGAACGATGGGTGACAGACTGATGATAGACAAGGAATGACATGCGAACAAATGGAGGACCATAGGTGGTGGATTGACGGTGGATGAGGGATGATGGACCAACACCAGACGATGAGCGGTGGATAGATGAGGGAAAATGGATGGCAAAAAACCTTCCTCATGGGAGGACTCATGAGCGATGAACGACGGATGGTAGGTGGACAGGGGATTTGGGATGGTGAATTAATGGTAGATGACAGATTGCCTTCTGCAGGGGCAGACTCACAAGCGACGGATGGCAGACTACGAGTGGAAAATGGATGAGGGATGACAGATAGACGAGGGATGGTAGACTGACAACGAATGACAGATGACCAACAGAAGGCAAAAGGTGGATGGAAAGAGAAATGCGGATGGACGACGAATGACAGATGGAGAATAGCTTTCCGCAGGGGCAAACATGCAAGTGCGGATGAAAAGAGGACAGAAGGCAGATGACAGATGACTAGTGGATGATGGATGGAAGGTGCAAGGTGGATGAAAGGTAGAAGGTGGATGGATGGTGAATGATGGACGAAGGACAACCTTCCACAGGGGCAGACCCACAAGCACTTGACCTAGTGGTTTTACCATCTTGAACCTCAAGTTCGGGATCACTGATAACATCTATGAAATGCATAACTTAGGATGATCGTGAAGGCTTTATCATTGATCAACAGTGAAAGGGGGGCCAATGGGTGTAGAGTTTGCAATGTGGGATGAAGTTAAGGGTCAGCTACTATGAAAACAGTGAAATGAGAATGAATATCTATATAGGGAGACCCGCAATTATGGGTCCACGGTGCTCGATGGACGCAGGGGTGTAGGTGGATGCAAAATTCACACATCGGGTGGATGTCAAGGCTTGGCTGTAGGTGAACAGTGAAGCGCAAATAGTGAATGACAAAGGGAAACTTGCGAATGTTGGCCCAATAGGGCCGATAGACGTCAGGGGCAAGGACCAAGGGGAAACCCATGGGATTAAGCCCGAAAAAGCAAATGACTTAGAAAAATTTAGGTGCACAAATGAATTTGGTCAAGGAGTGTTTGATCATTTTAGGGCATGTGGCCAACTTAGGCTCAGGGATTCGGGCATGCAAAATGAGGTAGGAGAAAAATGACCTGACAAGAGTGAAAAGAAGGGGTCTCTGCCTTCAGTGGGGCGTGTGTGCAAAACATACACAACAAGTAAACCCGACATAATTTCAACAAGAAATTTATTGAAAATATTCAGATGTTTTAATGTTGCCTCCTCAAGAATTCTTTGTCCTGATTCAACAAAATTTTAATACCATTTGCAGAGGGGCTTGAGGTTTCCATCCTTGATAAAAAAATTCTCAATTTCTTCTACTATCATACTTGGTTTGTCAGTATTTTCCTTCTTCTTTTCCTTTTCCTCTTCACCGAAAGATTTTCTCTTGGTTACCTTTGTAGCCTGAGTGTTGGTAGCCTTTATTTCTCACACCTTCATCTGTCTCAGTCTCCTCATCTTCTAAGATGAATTCATTGGTTCTTGTGCTCTTGTTCTTCTTCCTCTTACCAAAAGCCTTATCTTCAGTTTGCAAAGGAACTGGCTTGGCTACATGAGCGGATGGGGAACTCCTTGTTGATCTAGTATAGGTAGAGGATGTTGTTGGACTAGCAGATTTAGTTTTAGGTTCTTTCCCTTTTTCAGCATCTTCTTGTTCTCTCTTCCTTCTGGCTTCTTTTACTACTTCTACAAATATTCCCATACTTTCTACAAAGACTTCCACTTCTTTCCTTACTCTTATGACTATTTTTGGTTTTTGTAATTGCTCATGGAATTGCATGCTCTTTTCTGCATAAGTACCAAATCTTTCTTCAGACGAATCCAAAGGTTTACTCAACAAATGTTTTGCATACATCTCCAAGATGTTCTCCTCGAATTCATATCCCATAGGCATAATCCATACCATTTTGGGATCAACAACTTCCATTAGGCATTGATCAATATCTACCATGAAGCAGATTGTATCTTTATATTTCTCTACAATTGAAGTAGGAATTCTTTCTCTAGCATGCATCATACTCTGATTTTGTTTGAAATACCCTTAGAGGGCAGGTTTTCTAGTTTGACTATCACCAATTCCATACAATGTATCTATTATTTGAACAACTACAAGCTGATTACTTTTCCAATGAACTTTCCCACCACCTGGAACCTCACTCATGAAATAAAAGAACAAACACAACAACAAATTACCATATTTAAAAGAGTTCTTGTCTTTCTTAATCTTACCTAGATTCTCCATCAGCTGAATTCTAAGCAACTCACACAAGTCATAATTTACATTTTATTTTACCATCTGATAGGCTGCATAAATTGTTGTACTAGATACTGAATTATCCCGGCTGGAGTGGTAGACCTTGTAGCCAATTACCATCAATGCAAATTTCACATCCACTTCAACAATATCTTCGATTGTCATTGCTTTTCTATCAAAATTTGCACATGTTGCATCAGTAATTGCCTGATTCTTTATAGATTTCAAGATTGGCAGTCCACCGGAGGAATTTAGACCTATAACAATTCTTATAGCCTCTTTCATAATATTGAAAGGTATATTCAACCACATGAACTTGGCTCAAAATATATCACACCCATTCTCTTTCCTCAAATATGGGGAATTTTACACACTATGTGAACTTCTTCTCTTCTAGGGTTTTGTATTATGGCTTAACAATGAAGTCTTCTCCAATCATATGGTTGGAATACAAATTCAGCAATTGTGAGCTTCCTAACTCTTCAACATTGGCATGAATGTAAGCCCTAATGTCTTCAGTATGCAAGACACGATATAGTATAGAGGAAAACACACCTAGGGGCTCAGTCTCAACAGACTTAAAAGGATTCCACTTGAACTTCAGATGAGGTCTGTCCTTGACTTCAAATACCAATGGAGTGGCCATTTTTGCAAATTCACAAATTCACAAGTTTTTTTGATAAGTACCTTTTTGTCGGATCGGAGTTTGATCGCTGAATCTTCTTCACACTTGAATCTCGTTGCAATTTAGCAAAGTTCGCTATAGGGCTCTCCAAAATTCCAAAATGCAAAGTGACAAATGACCTTTTATCATTTGCACACCTAACCCTTTTTGTCACAATAAATGCTTTTTCCCTAACTCATTCGGTTACCCTATTTCCATGCACTGTGATAGATATTTTTTCTGCGGATCTTCAATACGGTATAAAAATTTCTCTAATTGGTTGAACAACATCTGAAAGGAATTTGTGCACTTACTAGACTCATCCACATTCTGGTGTCAGTTACAATAGGGTGTTAAGATATTTTCTTGACAGTTCCCCCTAGGCCAAAGGCCTAAAACTAATTCCCAGAGGAATTACTAGAAGGAAATTCTAGTGTTGGAACATTTCCTTCAATAGAGGGATTCTTCTTCACCCATTTCTTCTGCATTTTCCTCCTGATCACATTTGTAGTGACTTTACCTTTTCCCTTAATATCCTCTGCATTTTTTGTTTTACTGGACCTCTTCTACTCCAACAAAATCTAGTAGTGTGGCCAAATTTGTTGCAATGGCAACACACAACATTTCTCTATCCAGACCTATTGTTCCACTGATTTTTCCTTGATTTGCATAGGTTAGCAATATGCCCAAGTGTATTGCATGTATAGAATCTTACATCTCTACGAGAGTTGTTCATCATATTTCTGCATTCATTTGAATTGTGACCAAACTTATTACAATCAAAGCACTGACCTGAGAATGATGGTCCACTTGGATTCATCTTGCTTCTACACTAAGAAGCCATATGACCAAATTTATTGCAAGTAAAACAATAACCATTGAATCTTTGAGCATTTGGTTGTCTTACTGGATTTATTCTAGCTCCATTCATTTGATTTCCTTGCTTGAATCTCCTTTGTCCAAATCTGGAACTTTCTCCTTCTTCATAGTCAAGACCTCGCTTGTCACCATCAGTCCTCTAACCTTTAATCCATTCATCAAGCTTGGCTGAGCTAGCTTTGAATTTCTCCTTGTACTCATTTGCAACAGTAAGTTCATTTCTGAGATCATCAAGCTGATTTTCAAGCACTTCCTCATGGTTTTTAGATTGTTCCAATTCATTGTCCAATTGGTTGCATTCTTCAAATTTTTCTTTCAAGGATTGAGCAAGCTTTTCTTCACTCTTCTTTCTATCTTCAATCTCCTTGGTCATTCTCATCATGATAGATTCCATCTCATGCTTCAGGGAAAAATTTTCTCTCGAAAATTTTTCACATTCTTCTATTTTCTCTTTCAAGGCATGACTCAGTTGTTCATCTTGCATGCTTCTATTCTTCTACTTAAGTTGATCACATAATTCCTTTCTTTACTCCCTTGATTCATTGATTTTGTCTTTCAATGATTGAATGCATTTCTCTACATTCTCAACTGTAGATCCCAGTTCTCAGATTTTGATTGGTCAAGATCATCTAGGGCCACCAAAAGTTGTTTTTGAAGACTGCTTGTATCCATTGAAAACACTTGCCAAGATCCCTCCAAGTTGTTAGTCTTTTTTCAAGGAACTAGCTCTGATACCAATTGTTGGAAATGAGCAACACTGAGAGGGGGCGTGAATCAGTGTTATGCAAAAATTAACTCTATTATTTTGATCTTTAACCCACTTATAACATTCAACCAAAATAAATATGCAGGAACAAAAATAAAACAACCACAACACCATAACACAAGGATTTTTACGTGGAAACCTTCTTAGGGGAAAAGCCATGGTGGATGGCCAATCCACAATATGATCTGAGTATACCCAAAATAAAGATTACAATGTGGGAATGCACTTGCATTCAGGTGCACTGCCTAGAGCTCACTGCTCAAAATAGAAAGGCACACTACCTTATAAAGATTTGGATTAAGTCCAAAAGAATGAACTGAGAGAGTAGCATCTACAAATGCTTGATTATAGTTTTGGTTAGGCTTAGTAGTCGATCTCCTATCCTTATGACTAATTCTACACTTCTACTCTGCTTTGCTCTAACTCGCATCACAAAATATTTAATGCACAAGTGAAACTTTGCATAATCGCTCAATCACCCTTTTGATATTCACAACACACATCAAAACACCTTCTAAACATATCAAAATGATATAATCGATCACTTAAATATATCCACGACTAAAGATTTAATCGCTACAAGTTGACTTCAATAGAACTTTGAAATATTTACAACTGTCAGCTCAAATCATGAATAATATTCAATGCGCATCCACAATGGTCAGCCACAACTTAGATCAGACCAAAATCAAAATGCGCAAGCACAAAAACAATTGAGTAAACACTCCTCGAATATCCGTGACACGTTATATCAACTAGGTCGGCCACCAAACACTGATGAACAAAAAGATATCCAATTGGATCTCCAGGCTTGCATACAACTTGATACGAGGCACTAGATTTTTGGATAACACAAGACATACATTGATCAACCTCCCATGAGATCCACAACTCAAAATAACAACAAAAAATCTTCATGTGAATCAATGAACACAAAACTATCGGATGCTTTGTTCTTCATTGACTGTCTTCAATCTATCCACCGGTATGAGAAATTGATGATGTGTAGATCTAATCACTAACTAGGGTTACCATCAATGACAACAATAGATAACATTTGTAGTGTCTCTTTCCAACAGTTCTCCACACAAAAAAATATAGTTAAGACTCTAAAATATAGCAATGGAACCTCTCCAAAACATAACCCACATCAATCATCACAAAGCCAACAAATATCAACTAGCACTCGCAGAGCTAAAATGCAATACTATGAATGCATCCCATCCATGAAAACAAGCCTATTGTAGCTTAATTGAATCATCTTAGAGAACTTGAATCTTGTTGGTCATGCAAAAAAAATCATGTTATGCTATGTACATTAAATCTAACATACAACACATGACATGTCCAGTACAAAATTAAGGGCCTTCTCAACTCGAATTCCAATGTCTGTATGTATACCCCCTGAATATGCATCAAGCCAAGTTTGGTGTAACAAATGCAAATCTACAGTATAAAGGTCATATACACATTGGGGACAAAAATATGCAAAAATTACAATTTATATAAGGTGTACAATAACTATTTACACATCGAAATAACATTACACATCACATTCAATCAATCTCTTGGAAAAGGATCTCTTTCATAAAGCAAATCTTGACTTACAAAGTTGGAATAATACATAAAACCACACCTTGCCACAATATTTTTGGATGTTGTGGTTGTGTTTCTGATATGTGGTTGTCATTGATGTCAACACTATTAGCATTAATTATTTTGAAGCTGTATATGTCGATGATATTGAGAAAATTGTAATAAAAAGAGTTGCAAGTTGTCAGTGGTGAAGTGAAGTTCAGTCTATCAGTGAGTTCAGTACGTTGATGTTTAGAGGTTATGGACTAAAGAGTTTCTTGTTGAGTCTATCTAGTTTATCCATGTCGAGTTTTAGAGATCTGTGTGAAGATTTGATCAAGTTATGAAGATTTGTATTCTGACATATTTTCTATTACTTCAATTGGTGTTCCTGAATGAAGATTATGTGATTTCAGTAAGTTCAATTGTTGCAAATGCTTCTATGGTGATTCATGATGTTTTTGGATGTTTCTAGATCATGCTCTATCTGTGTTGCACATCTGCATTGATCATTGTGCTCATGATCTGAGATTTTCTCTTGTGTGTTCATGTTACTCATGTTCATGGAGACTAAGTGTTGAAGTGTGTTGTAGATTTTTGAGTAATTAATTGAAGTGGTTCATGTTTGAGGATGTTATTTTGTGTCTTCACTATGTTGTGACTGACCTTAGTTGATTTGCATGAATAATCTTTATTGTTTTGGGCCGACTATTTATATTCATTTTATTATTTCATTGAGGCCGAATTGTAGTGATGTAATTTCTTGTTGCGGATATATAAGAGCGATTGTTTTATCATTTGAAGGCATGAGTGTGGAAGAGAGTGCAAAGTGTATGAGTCCTATGTGTAAATAATGTTCAGATCATTCGAAGGAAGAGTATAGTGTGAAGAAGAGTGAAGAAGAGTGAAGAAGTGTTCATGAGATTAACCAAAACTGTAATCAGGCATTAGCAGATGCTATTTTTCTCAATTCAAATATGATGAATATAATCAAAATATTTTTGTAAGACAGTGTGTCTTCCTTTTGTAATTGAGCAGTGAGCTCTAGGAAGTGTGCTTGAATGCATGTGCATTCCCCATTCATATTTCCTTATACTTTTAACAGGGTATAATCTTATGGACTGACCTCCACTGTGTTTTTTCCCCTAATAGGGTTTCCACATAAAAATCTTGGTGTTATGCATGTTTTTGATGTGTTGTTCATTTATGCTTTCATGGTTATTGATCAGATCTGAGAATAAGGTTAATAAGTTGAATAAGTTTGAAATTCTGTGACAACTGATTCACCCACCCTCTCAGTTGTCTGCCCTTGTGTTGCCAACAATTGGTAGCAGAGTAGGTTCCTTGGGAGAAGTTTAATAGCTTGAGGTGATCCAAGATGGTAACTTATAAGAAGGATAGTCCTAGATTTGATGGAACAAATTATTCTTTGTGGAAGAATCAAATGGAGTGCCATCTGAGATGCATTGGTGAAGCTTACTAGAACATTACAAGTATTAGGTATGTTATTCCATAGAATGGTCCTACTACTACTAATGACATTAGGGATGCTGAGTATAATATTAGGGCCAAGGAAGCATTGTTGAGTGCTTTGATTGATACTAAGATGACAAATGTGATGGATTTGAAGACTACTTATGAGATTTGGAAAAAAATGGAAACTTTGTATGAAGGTGATGCTAATGTGAAGATTGCTAAGCTACAAAGTTTGAAAGGGAAATATGAAATGTTGAGAATGGGTGATGATGAGAACATTAATACTTTCATGCAAAGAGTGAATGAACTTGTGTGTGGTATTAGATGTGCTGGTGGACAGTTGGATGAATAAGAGATTGTTGCTAAAGTGATTAGATCCTTTCCTACCTCCTAAAAAGTCAAAGTTAGTGCTATTGAAGAGCTTTGGACTATGAAAAATGTTACCAAAGATATGTTGATTGGTAAGCTTACTACTTTTGAGTTGAGTGAATTTGGTGATTCCCTTCCTAAGGTAGAATCTACATTCAAGGCCACTACTTCTGGAAGAGATAAAAAGAGATATGATCCGGGTGAAAGTTCATCAAAAAAGACATTCAAGTATGAGGATGAAATGAAACAGATTGAAGAAGAAGAAAGAGAGCTAGAAGAGATGGAAGCATTGATTGTGAAAAGAGAAGCCAAAGGACAAGGTAAATATAGAGGTAAGTTGCTTATTAATTGTTTCTCTTGCAATAAGATAGGTCATTTTGCATCAGGGTGTCCAGAAAGAGCTTCTAAGCCAAGACATAAGAGGCCTAAATTTCAAAAGAAGTGTTATTATGCTACTGATGAAGGTGTGACAGATGATGAATTTGATAAAGGAAATGAAAGTGAGGACGAATGGGTATTTATTTCTATTAAGGAAAATAATCCCATGTCTACTAAATTTGGTAGTTGTACAAATGTGGAGAAATCCCTAGCTTCTCGAGTTGAAGAGAAAGATGAATGGGTAATTGACAGTGGTTGTTCACATCATATGATAGGAGATGAAAGTAAGTTTGTGAGCTTGGAAAAGTATGATGGTGGTGTTGTGAGATTTGGTTATGATAAAGTTGGTGTGATCTGTGGCAGAGGATGCATTTCTCTTTATGGTAAGCATAATAATGATGATGTCCTATATGTAGAAGGTTTGAAGCATAATCTTTTAAGTGTTGGACAAATGGTAGATAAGGGATACAATCTTCAGTTCAAGGATGGAAAGTGTAGAATATTGATGAATTTTGGAAATGTGATTGCATCAGGTACAAAAACAAAAGGTAATATCTTTCACCTGGGTGCTACTAGTAAAAGTTGTTTGATTGCTCAAGTTGATGAAAGTTGGTTGTGGCATAGGAGAATGTGTCATATTAACTTTGATAATATTGTCAAGATAAGTTCCACTAAGGTTGTGAGAGATCTTCCTAAGTTGATGAAACCTACTAATGCCATATGCAAGGAATGTCAGTTAGGGAAGTAAACTAGAACTTAATTTCAGAGCAAACAACATAATTCAAATGAATTGTTGGAGCTTGTGCATACTGATTTGTGTGTTCTTCTAGAGTCAGAAGTTTACAAGGATACATGTACTTCATGTTGATTATTGATGATTATTCAAGAATGATGTTGGTTTCTTTCTTAAGGGAGAAATATGAAGCTCTAGAAAAGTTCAAGATCTGTAAGGCTATGGTTGAGATAGAGACAGGTCTGAAGATTAAATGTTTGAGATCAAATAGAGGTGGTGAATTCACTTTCGGTGAGTTTAATTCTTTTTGTGAAGAACATGGAATAAATAGACAATTATCTGCACTGTGGACCCCTCAACAAAATGGAGTTGTGGAAAGGAAGAATAGGATAGTTCTAGATGCTACTAGAACTATGATGTTGGAAGGAAATGTTTCTCATATCTATTGGAGAGAAGTTGTGAGTACTACTGTGTACACACTTAACCGGGTACAAATCAAAGGTGATACTAGTAAGACCTCTATTGAGGTATGAACTGGTCATAAGCCTACTGTTAGATATTTCAAGATATTTGGAAGAAAATGTTATATCAAAATAGATGAAGATATAGGAAGTTTGATGCTAGGAGTGATGAAGGTATCATTTTGGGTTATTCTACAAAAAGCAAGGCCTACCAGTGCTACAATAAGAGATTGAAGAAAATGGTTGAAAGTACAGATGTCAAGGTTGATGAAGACATACCTACACCATCCAGAACCTGTGGATATGATTTTGATGATCAAAATGACAATACAAACAAATGAAAGCAAGTTCAGACCTCAAATCAAGTTCAAATCATTTTGATGAATCAAGAATATCAAGAGGAAGGAGAAATTGCTGAAAGTGTAGAAGATAGATCAGAAGAGCCTAAAATTCAAGAATGCCCTAATACTCTGAGGTATGTAAGATTGAATCATTTAGAAGATCAGATCATAGGTGATAAGAACAAAGGTGTCCAGACTAGAAGAAGAATTGCAGAAGAATACTGTTTACTTTCAAACACTGAGCCTAACAATGTGAATGAAGCATGCAAAGATGAACATTGGGTTGAAGCAATGAAAGAAGAACTACAACAAGTTGAAAAGAGTGATACATGGATTCTTGTTCCCAGATCTAAGGATGAAAATGTAATTGGAACTAAATGTGCCTTTAGAAACAAACTGAATGATCAAGGTGAAGTGGTTAGAAACAAAGCGAGACTGATGTGTAAGGGATATTCACAAATGAAAGGTATTGATTTTGAAGAGACCTATGCCCCCATTGCTAGAATTGAAGCTGCGAGATTGTTTCTTGCTTATGCTGCTTACAAAGACTACAAGGTTTATCAGATGGATGTCAAGTCAACTTTTCTAAATGGCGAATTGGAAGAAGAGGTGTATGTTGAGAAACTGGATGGATTTCAATTGACTGGTCAGGGGGATATGGTTTGTCGGTTGAAGAAAGCATTTAATGGACTTAAGAAAGCCCCTAGAGCATGGTATGCCAGATTGGATAAGTCCTTATTGAAGCTTGGATTTAAAAAAGGTACTACTGATAGTAATCTGTATTTCAAGATTGATCATAATAAAGATTTGATTTTGGAAGTTTATGTTGATGATATCATTTTTGGAGGAGATGATAGCTTGTGCATGAAGTTTGCTGATGAGATGCAAAGTGAGTTTGAGATGCCAATGATTGGAGAGATGAAATTATTTTTGGGATTGTAAATTACTTAGTTAGATAAAGGGACCTTTATATCTCAGTCCAAGTATGTGAAAGAATTGTTGAAAAAATTTGGTATGGAAAATTCAAAGCCAGTTGGTACACCCATGGTGACCGGATGCAAGTTGACAATAGATGATGATTCACCGAAGTAAAATTAGACTAGATATAGATCAATGATTGGTGGATTGTTGTATTTAACTCAAACTAGGCCTGATATCATGAATGTTGTATGCATTGTTGCAAGATTTCAAGCTGATCTTAAAGAATCTCATGTGATTGTTGTGAGGAGGATTTTCAGATACTTGAAGGGGATAGTTGATTTTGGCCCGTGGTTTGCTAAATATGATGATCTTACTTTGAGTGCCTTTACTGATGCTAATTGGGAAGGAGATGTGAATGACAAGAAAAGTACTAGTGGCAGAGCATTTTTCTTAGGAAAGAAGCTGATTTCATGGTTAAGCAAAAACCAAAATGCTATTTCTTTCTCTACTGCAGAGGCATAATACATTGTTGCTGCTAACAATTGTACTCAAGTTTTGTGGATGAAGTAGATGCTGAAGGATATCAGAGTTGTGTATGATGAGCCTATCATTATATTATGTGATAACTCAAGTGCTATTAACATTTCTAAAAATATGGTACTGCATTCCAAGACCAAGCATATATCTATCGAGTTTCACTTTTTGAGAGAGAAGGTAAGTGAAAAGGAAGTCAGATTGGAGTATGTGCCTACTAAGGAGAGGATTGCAGACATATTTACCAAGTCGTTGCCTAAGGATACTTTTGAGTATCTTAGAGGGAAGTTAGGGGTGATTACCCCTCCTAATTAGAACTAAGATGCAAGTCATTGCATCAATCCATGCATTTCATGATCATATTTTGATCTGGATTGATGTTGTCGTGGCTGCTACTCAGGGGGAGTAGTTAGATGTTCAATTGTTCAGAGCTTGTCTAGAAGAGATCTTTGACATTGATGTCAAAGGGCGAGAAGAATAATGTGAAAAAATTTATGGGAGAGAAGAACCTTGTGAGGAGAAGAGTTATGTGGATAAGTTGAGGAGAGAGGAGTCAGAACCTAAGGGGGAGTAAGTGCTATTGCGTTGATGGTGTTTTTCACATCATGTGTTGCCATCAATGCCAAAGGGGGAGATTGTTGGAGGTTGTGGTTGTGTTGCTGATATGTGGTTTTCATTGATGTCAAATCTATTAGTATTAATTCTTTTGAAGATGTATATGTCGAGGATATTTAGAAAATTGTAATAAAAAGAGTTGCAGGTTGTTAGTGGTGAAGTAAAGTTTAGTCTATCGGTGAGTTCAGTACGTTGTTTTTCAAAGGTTGTGGACTAAAGGGTTTCTTTTTGAGTCCATCTAGTTTATCCATGTCGAGTTTTAGAGATCCGTGTGAAGATTTGATCAAGTTATGAAGTTTTATATTTTGATAGTTTTTCTATTACTTCAGTTGGTGTTCCTGAATGAAGATTATGCGATTTCAGTAAGTTCAGTTGTTGCGGATGCTTATTTGGTGATTCATGATGTTTTTGAATGTTTCTATATCATGCTTTATCTATATTGCACGTCCACATTGATCGTTGTGCTCGTGATCTGATATTTTCTCTTGCATGTTCATGTTTCTCATGTTCATGGCCGATTAGGTGTTGAAGCGTGTTGTGGATTTTTGAGTAATTAATTGAAGTGGTTCATGTTTGAGGATGTTATTTTGTGTCTTCACTATGTTGTGGCTGACCTTAGTTGATTTGCATGAATAATCTTTATTGTTTTGGGCCAACTGTTTATATTCATTTTATTATTTCATTGAGGCCGAATTGTAGTGATGTAATTTATTGTTGCGGATATATAAGAGCGATTGTTTTATCATTTGAAGGCATGAGTGTGGAAAAGAGTGAAAAGTGTACGAGTCCTATGTGTGAATAATTTTTAGATCATTCGAAGGAAGAGTAGAGTGTGAAGAAGAGTGAAGAAGTGTTCATGAACTTAACTAGAACTGTAATTAGGCATTAGCATATGTTATTTTTCTTAGTTCAAATTTGATGGATATAATAAAAATATTTCTATAAGATAGTGTGTCTTCCTTTTGTAATTAAGCAATGAGCTCTAGGTAGTGTGCTTGAATGCATGTGCATTCCCCATTCATATTTCCTTATACTTTTAATAGGGTATAATCTTGTGGACTGACCTCCACCGTGGTTTTTCCCCTAACAGGGTTTCCACATAAAAATCTTTGTGTTATATGTGTTTCTGATGTGTTTTTCATTTATGCTTTCATGGTTATTGATCATATTTGAGAATAAGGTTAATAAGTTGAATAAGTTTGAAATTATGTGACAACTGATTCACCCCCCCCTCTTAGTTGTCTTCCCTTGTGTTGGCAACAAATATATATAAGGTGTATACTAACTATTTATTATTTACACATCAAAATAACACAAAACACTACATTCACATCAATCTATCATACAAAAATCTCTTTCATAAAGAAAATATTGACTTACAAAGTTGAACGAATACATAAAACCACACCTTGCAACACTATATTACTCTAAATTTATTTTTAAAGGCTGTTAGTCTACAAACAATAAATTTAGAGTAGAACTCCTACAAATAGACATTCTATTTAAAAATAGATTCGACTTGTAGTGGCCAGGAAGTTGATGTCAACAAGTCCTAATAGAATCTAAAATGCCAACCTCCTTAGAGTAAATTCCTTGGGGCTTAAAAAATATAATACTCCTGCTTATATGCATACATTCGTAAACATTTTTGTGAATTAAAATTAAATATTTACATCAATTTTTCAAAGCAAGACTCTCTTAATAGAGATATGACATTGCGCGTACTCCAAAATATTAGCACATCGTATCACTCAAAACGCCTTTCAACAAAAAACAAATAACAATACACTAAACAATGTGCTTACTTCTTCACATACACATCTAATTTAATGCCGCAAAAACATCAAAGCACACCCTCCTAACAACATATTACATGAAAATTCCAAATTCCCTTCAAACAACAAACAAATCTAAATTATTGAGTCCTTGATTATGGTCTTAAGCTGGCACAAGTCAAAGGCTATAAGAAAGTTTGGCTAGAGGGTGATTCTCTTAATATCATCAATAATTTGAAAAATTGTGCTTCCCCTTCTTGGAATATTGACTCCTTGATTAGGAACTCTATTGATATTCTTAATTCTTTTGATGATTATTACATCTCTCATATTTTGAGAGAGGGTAATGGGCTAGTGTATGTCTTCACTAATATTGGAGTTAGAGGTGTTAGGGAATGGGGTTTGAATGACCCCCTCCCTATAGAGGCAATAACAAGTATTAACAATGATTTCCAAATTTAAATTGCATAATAATTTATTATGGCTTGTGGTGTGCATGCCAATCTTCATGTGGCCGATGATTATGTAGAAGGATGGTAAGCCTGATTTGAAACTAGATAATGGTATGGTGGCTGAAACCCGTAGGTAATGGAACTCTATGATTTTAATTCCTCTTCCTTAATTCCATTTTCATATGGATTCTAGGCACTCCTTGCATTATCTTTTTGAGGTTCCTTTTCATTGCGTTCAGAGCTCTCAAGATTTTACACTTTGCAAATTTTGTAGACATGGGTGGAGATAGGAACCACGTGGAGCCCTTCTCTTGTGAAGCTATCAAGAAGAAGCCAGAGGTTTGGTAGGTGTTGGAGAAAGGAGGGTTGACTCCATACCTAGAGAGATTGCATGGTAATAATCCATAGAATATGATTTTTTTTGCAAAATAATGGAATAATAGGGTGTTGAAGCTGGGCGGAATGGAGTTTGATGTGAATGAAGAATTTATTGCAAATATCACTGGTCTGGTCATGGATGGTATGAACTCTTCTAGAGACATAAAGGAGTCACAAACTGCTATGCAAATATTCTTCAAGGGGGATGAAGCTAATGACTTGAAGACTGTAAGGAGTGGGGGCTACCAGAGGATCTCTCTTAAGGCGTTGTGGGGAGATGTGGTCAAGGAACTCATGTGTTATATCACCCTAGAAGGTCACTTCTCCATGATAAATTCTTACCACTTTCTTTTGTTTAATCATTTCTGCAATGATTTCCTTTCCCTATTATCTCTTGGCTTTGCTGGATTTTGGTCTCAAGGACCATAAGAAAAACCCCAAAAATCTTGTTTTTCATGTGGGGTTAATCCTTTTAATTTCTGAATATGCTAAGTCTTTTGAGGTGGTTAAGCCAATTGTTACTCCGAAGGGTAAGTAGTCTAAGCCGACAGAGGAGTATGAGACTGTCTCAAAAGAGGAGTTGACTAGTAAAAAATGGAAGAAAAGGAGACTTATTTTGGAAAAGGAGTCAGACTCTGAGGAGGATGTGGACTTTTTCCTGGACTCGCTTGCATCTTTAGAGGTGGGTCCACAACTGCCTACTGTGGGAAAGTCTAAAAAAGGGGAGATGTGCCCTAACAAGGGCTATGAGACTTACAGTGATGGGGGGGATGTTGATTTGTCGTGTAGTGGTGTGAAGGAGAAGAATGATCTATATGGTGAAGTGTCTTTGCCACACCCTATGGCCAAGTAGAAGAAGGAACTAGAGAAGGGAAGTAAGAAGAAACAGGTTCTAAGGACTGCAATTCAATTACTGGAGAGGGCCTCTCCTCTCACGATCATGGGTGGTTTAGATGTTGATGATTCTCTGAGTGTGAACTTGGATTTGCAGCAGAAAGGTAAGGATGGGGTTGTTGGCAGTCAGGATGTAGTGGAGACTCAAGCTATGGACCTGGAGCGACTGAAGAAAAGAAAGGCTATGGATGAGGAGATTGCGAATTCCATCCGCAAAATCAAACTATTAGTTGTTGTTGGGAAAGGTAAGGAAGTCTTTGCCTATCAGGATAAGGTTAGCTCCTTTGAGGAGGAAGATGTTGCAGGGAAGGGGGTTTTTAATTTTGATAGGGAAGATATCTCTGATGTGTTGGGAACTACTAGAGAGGGTTCCATTGTTTTGTTCAAATTGTTCAAATGGTTTTTTCATGAACTTAATATGACAAATGTCAAAGTTAGGGGTGGGATGAGTAAGGATGAAGAGTCCTCTATTCAAACCAGATTGATGAATTGTTAAATCCTTGAATATTGTGGTGGAGGAAGCTCTTAAGATGAAACAAAATATGGAAGGTAGAGTCCTCACCCTCGAGGATCAATTGGAGAGAATTTGTGCTAGTATGGTCAAGGGTGGGGAGGTGACTAAGTCTATTGTTAACTTTGAATCTATTGGTATTACTTCTCCTTTTGTTAGTGCCAAAAATCGTAAAGAAACTTTTCATGCTAAAGAGTTGGTGCTAGTGCCAAGCTAATGGAGGAGGAGGTTACTATTGAGAAGGGTGGGGAAAAGAATAATGTTTTGATTATTGAGGTGAATATGGATGGGCTTGGGGCTAGAACTAGAAACAAGACTAAGGCTTAGGTTGGGGCTTCTGGTAAATATTTTCTTGATGTTTTGGATGATGCTCAGAAGATTGCGACCAACGACGTGGAGGCAGTTGATGTTCTGAAAAAACATGTAGTGTTGCTGGTTGGGGTCCTCCTTTTTGGATGACGTTTTGCTACTAGTTTGCTATTTTTGGGATGATAAATACTTTATGTAGTTTTCTTTAGTTTCAACTGCTTTCTTTTGTAAAGGTTTCTAGGTCCCTTCAAAACGTGTTATTTACCTCTAATAAGAAACAAACAAATCTAAAACTTTTTACTAACCTCTTCCAACTATATATAGAGAAAACAACTCCAAACTACTTGGAAAAAGACAAGTAAACAAAATTTGAAAATATCAAGGTTTTAGAGCTTACTTAGATTCTTGAGTTTGAAAAAAGAAAACCTTGAACCCTCGGTGAAACCTTATTTTCAAGCTGCAGCTCACCAAATTAGAGAAGTGAAAGGTCAATACTAGCGAGGAAGAGTTTGGAGGAGCAGGAACCAATAGTGGTGGGAAAAGCAGCAAAAAATGGTGAAAAGCAACCCAAAAAAATGACAAAAAATGATGAACGACTAAGATTCGTTTAATCTTTAAAAAATAATATAATAAATATAATATAAAATATAATTAATATATTATATATTTAATATAATAGTAATAAGATTAAATTATATATAATATAAAATTATATTTATTATTATATTTAATAGTATACATAGGTTATATTATTATTATATATTGTATTCTATAATAAAAAATATTAAATATAAATATAAAATTATTATAATTAATAATTAATATATTTTTATATAAAATAAAATAAATTAATATATAAAAAATCTGATAGTTTAATTGATATTTGGAGAGATTAGGAAAAAGAAATAGATATAGGAGGGGAGACAATTCTCTATAGGTTGTGAAAATTAAGATAAGCATGATGTGCTCCTAAAATTACTAGAGTTCAAACTTGTATAAAAAGATAACATTTATAAAAATGATCAACACACAATTGATTTCATAGATTATAAAATAATTCTATTTTTAAAAAATAATTAACAATATAAAGCCTGAAAGAGAAAAAATTTGCATACCAAAAGAAATCATTGTTATATCTATTTCACATTATTAAGATGGTCGAGTATATCAACAAGCGAAGATAGAAGGGAATCAATCTTCATTTTTAGGGAAAAATGTTCTTTTTTTAAGGGAAAAATCTTCGTTTTCAGTAGACTCGACCATTATGTTTCTACAATCCATGTAAATTGAATCTAATTGCTTCTAGAAATAACTACTCGACCTTACGTTTTTAAGGCCATGCTTCTATAAATAATTACTTTTACAGAAATTACATTTCTACAATCCATGTAAATTGAATCTAATTGCCTCTAGAAACAACTACTTGACCTTTTGAAATGAAAGTGTCTGCAAGATAGCCCTCAAAATGCAATTGGATTGTTTAAATCATATTTTATTAGTGAAATTGACCACAATTGCTCTTTGATGCATTTGACATGCTAACACAATAGGAAAATCAAACTAACTTCAAATCATAGTTAAAAAAATTAATGATTCATTAACATAATGAGTAATAAAAGTTAAAGAATGTAAATGCTAATTTTTTTTATAAAATATGTGAAGGCCTTAAGACTGCACTGAGAGGCAATGCCTTCCACAAAATAGGTATTTTTGGTGCACCAAGCAACTTAGGCGGCCAAATGGACCGCTTAGGTAGGGGTCCCATGAGGGGGGCGTAAGCTCTATGGATTATGATCAAATTCAAAAGAAAAAAGAATAGAGTAATAGTCATTTATTTAGTCATTTTTATTTGTCTGACCAATTATTTAGTTGTGATTTCACCTGATGACCAAATTAGGTATTTATTTAGTCGTCTGACCAATTATTTAGTTGTGATTTTACCTAATGACCAAATTAGTCATTTATTTAGTCATTTATACTTGTGAATTGCAAAAAAAAGTAGAATTTAGTCATTTTTAGTCACGTGACTAAAAGTTTTAGTCACGTAGTCATTTATTTTCCAAATTCTACTAGTGATTGCAAGGTTGAGATACATTTTCCCAAAAAATCTCCCACTTGTCAAACACCTTGCAAGAACAATGAAAGTGTGTCATCATCATCTCTAATTGCTAGGGGCTGAAAGGTCCATAGTCTCTTAACACCATCTAAAATTCTCTGTGCTCACAGGTTTAGTTAAAGAATCGACAACATTCATCAAAGTCTCTACCTTCACCAACTTCACCCTCCCATCTTCGACCACATCTCTGATAAAATAATATTGTACATCAATGTGCTTGGTCATGGAAAAGATGATGATATACAAAGAATACAACTGAAAATATTTAATTGCATCTCCAATTAACTTTTGTGCATTTTTATAGACAAATATGGTTACTATTTCTCATAAATACATGCAAAGGGATTATGGTATGAGGGATTTTCCAGTTGTTCTTTTATCTTCATGAGGAGCTCGTTCCATATATTGTACGCCAAGATGAATGCAAAATTTTCTTAGACCCTTCTGGATTGCTGGTAGACTCCCTGATATGGAGACTAAAGTTTTTGTAGGATTTTGAATGTTATTCCCTATCTTCCCAGTGATTATCAAATTGATGACTGGAATATTTTGGGGTTTATGGATTCAACAAAAAACTCAAGTCTTGCAATGGGTGATTCACTTACAACTTATTCTAGCAAAGATTGGATAGAAGAGGGAGGCAACTTGACATCAATTCGTGATGCTAATTAACTTAGAAAACTCAAAGCTAGCAAAGTTATTCAATGGAATCAATGCATAGAAGCCAGAGGAGTTCAACATCTTCACAGTGATACTCAAGAGTTAGGTTAGTTCAATTTTGGTGCCTGTAATATCTTCTTTCACAAATGAAGAAAGAAATCTCAACATTTAGGAGAGGTGGCTTACCAGAGGAGAGCCGATCTAAATAGCAGTGAATACAAAGAATCTAGAGTGAAGCTTCGAACCCTTGATGGTGGTGCAACAACATAAAACAAAAGGTAAAAATGAATACAATGTGAGCCTATGAATAAAGTTAGGTCTTCTTTTGAGTTTCTCAAAGAAAGCCCTAAAATCATGGTTGACCAAGTTAGGGGTATTTTTTCCCTTTATTTTGCAAAATAAAGCTATGTAATAATGCCTAGGCAAGGTTAAGTCCTTGTTTGACTTAAAATGCCTTTTTAATCATCTTTGGCGCCTAACAATTGGAGATTCTTATTATTTTGTCAACTTTGACATGTAATAGCAGTGTTAACTCCCCTTCTCCACATGCTCACAAGACATTATTAGTTCATCTTAGCACTCATTAAGGTAAATTATTAATTAATTTCCTTAATAACTGTTAGAATATTTATGAGATCAGTTTGTTCCAACAATTACTAGGGTAGCTAAATTTTTGTTATCTTAATCCTTGTTAAAATAAATTGATAGATTCCCTCTAAGCATGCAAGTGGGTGGAGTTGAGGTTGAGTTGAGCAATCAATGGATCTAGAGTGTTTTTTCTTTGACTTTTAGTTAAATTGAAGTGATTTTGGAGTCCCCTTTGGTCAAACAACTTAAGAGGGGGATTTTGGAGATATTTTAGCTCAATTTGGATTAGTTATGAGCCATCTTTTTATGGCTTTTCAACTTTGCTCGTGAGAGATATTTTGGAGTGCAGTTGACTGCAATTGCCACCTCTTGGCACTTTGAGATTCATTTTGTATTAAAAGAGGAAAAGCTTATGCCTTTTTCTTGAGTTCTTACCTTTTGTCTTCTCTTGCATGTTGCAGAGAGACATGGAGATTTGTAACTAAGACATTTTTTATAGATTTGATACAACAACAGTTATTTTAGATTATTTTTATCAGTTTTTTGCAAAGATTCCTTCCATTATTCAATAGAATCAAGTGTTTACATTCTCATTTTCAAGCGTTGTGTGTCTTATGAATAATTTTGATGAAGATTTGATGTGTTTTAATAGTAAAAGCTTTAAATTTTTGTCTTATTCATGGTTGCATGTATGCAAAAGTAGTCAATAATCACAAGTCATAGGTTGTGCTGGTGATTTGTCTCATCTTCCAAGTTGTGAAATCCTATTTTCCTTTAGAAAAGATAGATTCATCAAAGCCTTTTTATAAAATATTAATGTGATTAGATTTCCCAAACTGAGTTGTGTAAATGGATCTCTTGAGAACTAGTTGTGAATCAAACTATTGTAGGTTAATTACATTTTGGTGCATCACCTCCTAGAATTAGTTTTTCCCATTTATCAATTATCTTTCTATCCCTTTTCCAATCAATTCATTAGTTTCTAGGAGATCTAAAGGGGAACCAACCCATAATTTGGAGGTTTGTTCTCACAGTAGGTCACCCACAACTTGAGTTTGATCCCATTTTGTATAGGATTTCCAAGCTTGTGAAGGTTTAGCATCAAGGGCGCAATCCTTTGTGCTAACAATAACATAAGGAATAATCTGAGGTACTAAACAAATATCTGAAGACTCTTTTAATTGCATCCCAATGAACTCTACCAAGATTAGACATATATTTGGAAAGAACTCCCACTACTTGGGAAATGTTTTGTCTAGTACAAACCATAGCATACACCAAACTTCCAACTGCACTCTGGTAAGGCACTCTGCTCATGTCTTCCATCTCTGATGGAGATGTTGGACAATCTAAAATAGATTGCTTTGTTCCAACTGAAACAAGAATGCACAATGGTCTACAATCCTGCATATCAAACAACTATAAAATTGAGTTGAAATACTTGCTTTGGGCAAGCGATATATTTTTGTTCACTCTATCTCTTTTAATTTCCATCCCAAGAATGTGTTTAGCTACACCAAGATCTTTCATTTCAAATTTAGCAGCAAGTTGATATTTTAGTTCTGAAATCATACCTTTCCCTTTATCAATAAATCACATATCATCAACATATATTGCAATAAACAAGAAATGATCACCATCAGTTTTATAATAAATACAACGATCTGATTTGGAATGATCAAATCCAAAACTCAACACATATGTATCAAATTTCTGGTACACATCCTAGGACTCTATTTTAATCCATACAAAGATTTCTTCAATTTGCAAGCCAACTTATTTTTACCTTTCACCGCGTAGTGCTCTAGCCGTGTCATATAAATATCCTCCTCCAAATCACCATGAAGGAAAGTGGTTTTCACATCCATTTGCTCAACCTCTAAATCATAAGTAGCAACAATATAAAGAAAAAATCTAATGGATGTCATTTTTGCAATAGGATAAAATATCTCACCATAATCAACACCCTCAACTTGAGAGTAACCCTTCACAACCAACCTTGCTTTGTACTTATCAATACCTCCATTTGAACCAATATTTTTCTTGAGCACCCATTTACAAATAATAGGTTTTCCTCCTTCAGGCAATGGTACAAGATGCCATTTATTCATCCATAGCAATCTTCTAGGATTCCATCATTCATACCTAGTGCCTCTTCTACATATATGGGTTCATCCATGTTAGTATTAAAAGAAAAAATACATCTCCAATCATCAAGTGAATACCTTTCATGTGGTTGTCTATGCCTTGTAGACCTACGAACAAGCTAAGTTGGAGGTTCTTCCTCTTCTAAAGACCCAAAGCTAGATGAAATCTCCTCAACTTCTTGTCCATCCTTGGGCCTCGATTCAACTTTCTTAGGTGTAGAAGGAAATTGAATCACATCTTCCTATTTACTTTGTTCTGGCTGCAATGTAATAGAAGAAGGCTTAGTTTCTCTAAAAATAACACTTCTACTATGTATCACCTTCTGTACAATAGTATCCCAAAGCTTGTATCCTTTCACACCATAACTATATTTGATGAAGATACATTTCACAGCCTTGTTCTCCAACTTTTTTCACTTCTCCTTTGGCACATGTGCATATGCCTCACAAACAAAAACTCTAAGATCTCTTAATGAAGGCTTGTGACCTGACCATGCCTCTATAGGTGTCTTATCAACAAGAGCTGATGTAGGAGACCTGTTAATCAGGTAACGGGTAGTGGCAACAACTTCAACCCAAACTTTTTTTCTAGGCCAACACCACTCAACATACTCCTAGCCTTCTCCATCAATGTCCTATTCATTCTTTCTGCAACTCCATTCTATTGTGGAGATTATGAAGTTGGCTTCTATCTATGAATACCACAATATTTACAAAATCTATCAAAATAATTATAGAAAAATTCACCACCATTAGCAATCCTCAAACATTTTATTTTCTTTCCAGTTCACAACTCAACCATTGCTTTAAATTCTTTAAATCTACTAAATTTTTTAGATTTACTCTTTACAAAATATACCCATGTCCTTCTACTATAGTCATCAATAAATGAAACATAAATTGTGGATTTACCAATTGAAGGAACATCTACATGACCAAATACATCATAATGAATAAGATCCAATACACCACTAGATTTATGAGAACTCGAGTAAAAATGAGCGTGGTTTTTTTCCATAAATGCAATGCTCACAAAAATCAAATTCAAGATTACAATCAGACAAACCTTCAACAAGATTTTTATTTTTCAAGGTTCTTAGAGCCTTTTCTCTAATGTGGCCAAGTCTCTGATGCCATAACATATATTTCTCTATAGGTAACTTTATCTCAAAAGAAATAACACCCTTGGGTACCCAAAAGCCATGACCATCTACTAGAGGTGAAACCCTCACTTCTTCTATAGACTTTATTTTCATAGAAGTACTATTGCACTCAATAGTGCATGCATCAAGCTTATACAATGTCCCATATCTGACACCTCTAGAAATCACCATTACACCTCTAACCATATTGCATCCTCCATTAGAAAATACTATTTGTACACCCACATCTATTAGTTTTCTCATAGATAAAAAAATTCATGCTAATCTAGGGATATGCAACACACCATTAATACTTTTTATTCTACCATCAAGAAACTTAATTTTAACTTTACCACTACCAACAATTTCTAAATGAGAATCATCACCCAAGTACACCTTACCTCCATCAAATTCTTCATATTCACAAAACCAATCTCTATTAAAGGTCATATGAAAAGATGCACCTGAGTCAGTTAACCATGCATCATTACTTGCACGAGTTGCCAAAGCTGCAATGAATGTGTCACCATCTTTCTTCTTGAACTCAGAATCAGAATCAAATTTCTTCTTTTTCTTCTTCTTTTCTTCTTTGCATTCCTTACGGACATGTCCAGGCTTATCGAAGTTCCAACAAATAACTTGGGACTTTCTAGGAGATTTAGATCTCCCCTTGGACTTGGATTTGTCACACTTCTCATTCTTCTTTCCTTTTTCCTTAAGTCTTCCAAAAAAAAATAGGGCCTCCTTGGCAGTGATGGATACCTTCCTCCTCATCTCTTCAGAAAGTAAAAAACCCACCACATCTTTAGTATTCAATATAACAGAAGTACTCCCAATAGCCATAACAAGATAATCCCATGAATCAAGCAAAGAACAAAGCAAGATTTGACAATTCTCCTCCTCATCCATTTTGACACCAACTGATGCCAATTGAGCAACCAACATATTGAATTCTTCTAGGTGGTCTATGATTCATCCACCCTCTTCCATTCTCAAGGAGTACAACTTCTTCCTCAAGAAAATATTTTTCACTAAATATTTGTCCTGATACATCTCACCAAGCTTCTTCCATAGTTTTGGTGCAGAGGTCTCTTCATGGAAATTAATTAAAATAGAGTTTGCTAAGCACAATATGATTAGACCCTTGGCTTTATGGTCCATAACATCATATTGAGTAGCTTGAGTAGGATTTGTAGGCCTTGAAAAATTCTCATCAACAACATCCCACAGATCTCAATCTATCAACAGATCCTCCATCTTTAGCTTCCACATCTCAAAATTATTTCCAATTTTTTTTCCACCTCTATTCTCCCTGATGAACTTACCATTTGAAAAATTCTTGCAACAAGATCACAAAGTGTCTTTTGCACAAGCTCCCACTCAAATATGGATTAGTTGAAAAAACCCAACAACCCACAACTGAAACCAAAGGTGATCAAGCTTTGATACAACTTGTAAGGAAGCTAAGGTAGTGGAACAACTTCCTACACTAACCTTGAGAGGAGAATAATGCAAAACTTTTATAGATCTTTAACAGTTGCAAAAATAAATAAAAATAAACACAAATATCATGCATACCACAACACAATGATTTACGTGGGGAAAACCATTTTGGGAGAAAAATCCCACACTCCAAAAGCTTCCCAATATATTATTCACCACTAGAGAACTAGAGAACAAGAGACAACATGATTGCTATCAAATTCTCAGAATACGCTCACATCTACATACATCCCACTCGCTTATAACAAGATTTTTGGAACCTTCTAGAATTAGGGTTTTACAAGGTTGTTTTTCATTTGACATGTTAATGGAAAAACCTTGACTTGTCAGCGGGAAAAAACCTTGATGTGTTAGCAGGAAAAAACCTTGATGTGTCAGTGGGAGAAAAACCTTGATGTGTCAGCGAATTTTTTTTTGTGGCATTTC
Source organism: Sequoia sempervirens (assembly GCA_007258455.2). Lineage (NCBI taxonomy): Eukaryota > Viridiplantae > Streptophyta > Pinopsida > Cupressales > Cupressaceae > Sequoia > Sequoia sempervirens. Next base: position 218,739,198 of record VDFB02105785.1, on the reverse strand, counting down.
CCCAAACCCCATGTCTTGTTATGAGTGTACAATATTTGCATGATCAATCACCACATACCAACATACATCCTATCAATAAACCATATATAATTGCAAGGTTGAGACACATTTTCCCAACACACCAGTCCTACCAAAATACAATGATTAAGCTTGCAGATCTTCAATACAACATATACATGTGCCAGAGTCATTGTTGGCACTCTTCCTCATTGAAAATTATCTTCTAATATTGGTGCACACCTTCTCTTTAATTTATACCCTTCGAACAAGTTTTCTTCACACTAATGTAATTATGCTTCACATTCCTGTATTCAAATCACATCACATGTATCTAAACATTTGAAATATATATACATGACATTACTTTAACACTCTTCCATTTCATCTAGGGATCTGCAACTAGCCAAGATGACATAAGGTGGACTTAAATTCAATTTTCATGAAACTTGTAATAGAAAGCTCCAAAAATAAAATTTCTTGTTGCCAAAGTGACTTGATGATGTGCACTATCACATGAACCTTAACCAGGTCCTATCTTACCACCACACACAAGATTTGAATTCCACACACTACTAGCCATTACCACACATGCCTTGAACTTTAACTAGTTGATGAACCTTCTATCACTTCACACTTCTTACACATTGAAAATATCCTTAGGAAACTCAAGAAACTGGTAGAATTAGTACAAAAATACTCTTCTCTAAAATCGTAGAGTGAACTTGTATTTCTGAAATAAATTATCACCATATTTGTGTTGCTAGAGAAATCTCTCTACCCAAAAGATATCCTTGCATAGACTTTTGAACCACCATAGTCATAGTGAATGCATACTCGACATGGTATTACAAATATACAACACACACCAAATCTTAGAAGGCAGACACTTCTCAATAAAAAAATGATGTATGTTACTTGATATAGGATTTGATTGATTAAACAACCTACACAACTGATAAAAACATATATTTTTTCAACTCTCTACACAACATGACAAGCCTAAGAGAATGTAATGATAATTCAAAGTACTAAAATATTTTTCATCCTTTGATACCAATAACATTACTGACAACCTAGACATCCTTTAACATCAATGACAACCTATGTTCAACAAAAAAAGTTGGATGGATCACTAAGGTTATGGAATATGATATTGATATTAGGATCACCAATCTTATAATCTAGGAAAAGGATTGTGTCAAAAACTTATCTTAGCAATTGAGATTCCTATAGAGGCTTCCCTTGTACAATTGGAACATGAAACATCCAACATAAACACTCAACACAACTAGATGAATGACATGGATGTATTCTTACAAGAAGGTATATATCCTCCAGGTCTAAATAGGATTGAGAGAAGACACTTCAAGTTGCAATCCATTCCCTATGTCATAGTGGATGGTAAACTTTTTAGAGGGGATCTCAATGGGGTCCTGTTAAGATGCATTGAGCCATATCAAGTTAGTAGATTTTTGGAGGAGTTCCATGATGGTCCTTTTGGTGGCCATTTTTTTGCAATGACCAGTACTTCCAAGATCATGGAGGTTGGGTATTATTGGCCAAATTTGTTCAATGATGCTCACAAATGAGTGATAAATTGCAAAATATGTGTTTTCTTCTCTAGAAATAAAAGGTTAGATTCCTTACCCCTTCATCCCATTTATGATCAACCATTCACACAATGGGGGTTGGATTTTATTGGCATGATAAAGCTACCATTGAGTTCTGGTCATAAATGGATTTTGGTAGCCACAAATTATTTCACTAGGTGGAAAAAAGCAATTGCACTAAGGGATGTCATTGATGCTTTAGTTTTGTAATTCCTTAATGGAATTGTGACAAGATTTGGCACCCCTTCCACTATAATATCTGATAATTACAAGGTTTTTGTCAGTTCCCAAATAATTATTTGGGTAGTTAGGTATGGTGTATATTTGAAAACTTCATCAAATTATTAACCTTAGGGTAATGTCCTAGCTAAATACTCAAACAAAAACCTCATGAGAATCATCAAAAGGACCATTGAAGAGAATCAAAGATCTTGGAATAGAAAGCTAAGACAACCCTTTGGGCTGACACAATTACTCCCAATAGAGTAATTAGTAATTCTCCTTTCCTGATAGTGTGTGGAAGAGAAGCAAGGTGTCCATTATAATTGGAGTTTCTATCTCTTGAGTTATCACATCAATTAGAATTAGAAGAAAATGATGCTATGACAATAAGGTTGGTTGGGCTAATGGAGTTAGAAGAAGTAAGAAACAAGGCTATGTAAACCTTAAAGACTCACCAAGTATAGGTCAAGAGATATTTTGACAAGAATGTAGTCTAGAGAGTGTTCCAAGAAGGAGATTTGGTTTTGAAATGGGATGCAGATAGAACTAAAGCATGAAGTCATTCTAAATTTTATTCCATCTAGAGTGACCCATATATCATCACCATCTATAGGGAGGCTCATGCTTTTCATCTCTCTAGACTAGGTGTTGAGGTTCTTTTAATTTGAGTAAATGGGATTCATCTCAAGCCTTATTTTTGAGAGGTTTTGAGAAGCCATGTACATGTTAGTTTAGGTTATTTTGCTTTCCAAGAAGTGTGGTAACACACCTTTCATTCTCCTTAAGGGAATTTATTATCTATGTGTTTATTTTTTCTCCAAGTGCAAGCTTGCACATGTTTTTTTCTTAGGAAAAGACATTTTTTGAAGTTATCCTTATGTATCTATGCCCAATAGACTAATAAGGCCCATGAATCCCATGATTAGCAGAAAGTCATTCCACATAATCTACCAAAATAATGTCGCTTTGTGACAACCCTCTCTTTTCTTGCATGACCCATAATTGAAAAATGATTTGATAGATCCCAAATGGTTTATCATGCTTATGAAGGTCTCTAATATTTTCCTTACCTCCTTTCCAAGCTTTCCTAAAAAGCTCATTTTGAAAAACTGTTCAAAAGAAAACTATCTCTTTCTTCTTCTTCTTTTATTTTAGATCTTTTTCAATTTTTGAGCCCTAAGCAGACTTTTGGACCAAGGTCCAAGTTCATTCACAACTCCCAATTCCTTTTCTCTTTTCTTCCTTTCAATTCCTTCAAAACTTCAAGCCTCGATTAAACATTTGGTCTAAGGCCCAAATCCATTTCATTTCCTCAATTTATTTTCTTCCTCTTTTCTTTTCCACAATTTCATCCTTTCAAAACTTTGGGCCCCGAATGAACTTTTGGATCAAGTCCAAATGTCTTTTTTCCCTTTGATTTTTTGATTCTCTTTTCTTCTTGTCCCATTGGACTTTTGAGACTCGATAAGATATTTGCACTTTGTGTCTAAATGTTTGTATCCCCTTTTCATTCCTAATCCCATTCTTCGTTACCAATTAGAACTTCAAAATTTGGTTGAAATTTCAAACAAAATACAAAATTTCCAAGTCTGTTCCTAACTTTCATCTTTCTTCTTTTGGTCCCTTTCAAAATTTCAAATCCTGATTGGACATTTTGACCCTAAGGTCCAAAATGTTCAAGTCTATTTTCTTTCCCCAATCTCAACCTTTTCTTTCCTCTTTAGTATGTCAGACTCATTTTGGATTTTAGGACTTTTGGTTGAAATATCCAAATCCATTTTCTATCTTTGGCCCTGATGTCTTTCTTCTTCAAGACTAAGGACCTTTTTCAAATTTTTGGACCCAAGGTCCAAACTCCAAATCTGATTTCTTCCTCCACCCCCACTGTTCTCTTTTTTTAGTTGGATTATATAGTTTTGAAAGGAATATTTTATGGAAGGAAACTCAAGATGTGGAACCGTAGAAAGGGTAACATTTGTCACTTTCTAATTGGTTTTGTAGGTCTGCGGGTGAATTTATGCTAAAGGAAAATGAAGTTGTATAAACATAGAAGGTTGACATGTACTAGTTTTTGACTGATTCTATGAGTTTGTAGATCCTTTGTGGTGGGATCGATTTCCAATTATGAAAGAGAAACATGTGTCCTTTGTTGATGTCAACAACATCAATGATTAATTTTCTTTGTGGCCCCCATCTAATGATGTGTTCTTTGAATCTGACATGGTGCATTCTAATTGGTTGAGAATTTTCAATGAAATTCAAACTTGGTCAAGGTGTTCAAAGCATTATTTTTTTTGCAGATCTAAAACCCAAATTCAAATCTAACAATGGTTAGCCACACCATTTGTGCAAGATGGTTTGCATTCATGGTTGAGAAAAATTCCAACTATAAAATATGATCTTTTTCATTATAGATTAGTTTTTCATGTTGATTTCCATGCCTTATTCAATGCAAAAGTGACACCCATAATTTTTTAAGTATTGTAGAGACATTCTTAATTTCTATTGCAGACCATTCATGATTAGATTTCATGGAAAATTTTGTGGGAATTTTGTACTCTACATTATAGTCATAAGTGAAATAGATGACATGCACACCTAAGCCGTCTTGACATACTTTCAGTGTGGATTTTGAGGAGTCATATCCTCTACATCTGATTAGATCAAATTCTCCTCCTAGATGCTAACCCTAGTTGAGTTAGGGTTTGTGCTAAATCATTTAATTATGCCTAAACTATAAAGGAAAATATTGTATTCATTGTGAGGGTTCTTCCTCGGGCTCCTCCTAATATTTTCCTAGTAGACTCTTCAATTCCTGCACTCTATAATTGTAAAATTGGCTTCTATTCCATTATGTTAATCAAATTTACCTATTTTCACCTCTTCTCTCTTGAATGTGTTATGTGAATTCTTCTCACCTTCATGTTTAAGTGTCTTTTGTTACTTTAAATTCATGTATGAATGTGTTATAATGTTTATAGTTTTTGATTTGTGAATATCCTTCCTTTCAACACCTGAACAACCCCGAACCTTCATGATATCCTTAGAATTTCACAAAATAGAGAATTGTGTTAGATTTTTGGCATTCTCATTAATATATTGTGTTGTTTGAAGTAGGAAGAGAAAAAATCTATCTTGGTGTATCACCTCCCCTTTCCCTTTGATGTATTCCTTCTCTCCCTTTTCCCCTATGAGTTGCTAGAGTAGGGCTACTAGTAGGTTTCTATGTGCTAGGTTGGACCAACACATCTTCACTTAGATAAGAAAAGGAAGCCAACCTTCTTCAAAGAATTAAACTCATCTTGAAAGGTCCCACACCTTGAGGTAATTTCCATTATGTCATTAGAATGTTGAGCCCATGTTTAGTAGGGTGTGATTTCATTTGAAAATAGTACCCTTAGAGGGAGAGTTGCTTTGGACTGGAATAAGTTCAGAGACTTTCTCAGGGGGGGTTTTTCTCCAATTTATAGATGATACAAAATGGGAAAAATTAAGGCTTAAGAGCTAAGGACTCTTGCATCGCCCTATCTTCCATAAAAAATAACTCTTTGGAGGAAGGATCTCAAATTCTAAACCTAAGGGGCCTTCAACAATCACACCTTAGACACCCCCCTTATTTTCAAAATGGAGGATGAAACCATTAGAAACCAAATGGCTAGAATTTTGGTCTTTCTCATAAAACATCATTGAGTCAACAATCCTCTAAGAAACAACACGATCAATGATAGGCTCCAAAGAAATAGAATGGAATTCCATACAATTGCCACTTCCTGAAGGGATTGAGGTAGAAGATGGAGCAATATTTAGCTTGTTGGATTTAAATTTATTCCAGAATTTATCACTAAGATGCCCAAACTAATTACAAAACTGATAGTAATTTTGGCAATAGGCTAGATTAGAGAACATAATTTAGATTTGAGAGTGATACGAGTAGGGAGGACTGCATTAATAGAAAAAATAACATAGAACCTAACATAGACCATTCTCGACCTCTGTTGAGTAACCTTGTCCACAAAAGGGGGGTGAGAAAATGGATTGAAAATAAATTATAGAACTTTATGATTCCATAATTCTAAAGGTAGCCTAGGTAACTTGACCTAGGTAGGAACCACAAAGCCAAGATCCACAAACAGTGTCAAGACCTAGTTTCCATTTGCAAAGAGAAACAATTTCTAAAGTTGTTATCAAGAGCTCAAGGTCCCCTCATAAATACTTTAATGAGGTCTTCCTTCTTAGCAAAAATAAATAGAAAGAGACCATCAACCATTATACTTATGGACACACAACCTTCTAACTTATAGATTGAATCTACCCACTTGCGGATCTGATCCAAATTAGGTATAAAAGCCAAAAAATGACCAATTAGCATAAGATACATACTTGTAGTCACTTCTAATAGCATATTATTGAGGAATTTAATCACCAATCCATCCATAAAATAGGTAACCAAAGGAGCAAAACCCTTTTCCAATTTTGGGGAGTTTAGGCCAATAAGTTTGTCCATAAAAAAATAGCATCTTTTGTAGCTAAAAATAATGTTGTCACTTTGATAGGGGATGCAACTCCCTCTATTTGGGATAAAACAACAAACATATGTTGACCAACATGAGGATTATCAACCAAATATTTTGGAATGGGGAGACCCACAACCCCCCCAAGGCACCATACCATGAAAAACAAGAATTGATAGATCAAACACGTGAAGAATTTCAACCACCTCCCTATAACATAGGACCATAGATCGTGAACCAAACAAAAAATTCAAAATCTGCTCTCACTCACTTACCTTGCGTCTTTTATTGCTCATACCAAAATGACATGTAATGGTTATATTTATTATATTAATAACATAAATGGACTTTATTGGAGTTAAATGGTTTATGAATATAATTGATTAAACCATTTCATGAGGTTACAGATCATATTCCTTGTCTAATTCTCTTTATTGGTTGTTGGAATAGCATAAGTATAGGATGGTGAAGCAAAGGTGACTAAAGGCTCTTTTTGGCCCCATATGAAGCTATGATTGACCAAATGTCTCTTTCATGCCAAAGAGAATACATGCCTTAAACTTTCATCTTTAGATCAAGGGTGTAAGTAGCCCTATAGTTGATCCCTAAAGTGGGATAAGTTTTTCAATATTATTTTCATTTGGTTTGGTTGAGTGGATAGTTTTAGGGAGAATCTTTGCCAGAAATAGAAAATTCTATATTCTAGCTTCAAATATTTACACTAGTGTAGTCTATTTTTGTATATGTATTGATATTTTTGTAAAAATAATCACCTAAAGATAGGATTCAACTTGAGATAGCATATACAATATGGGGTAACTTATATACTCAACTCTATTGCAAACACCTAAGGTATGGGCCTCTTACTAAGGTTTGATCTTGACTATGATCTTTTGTGTCCCATTATTAATGTTTTCTCTCAACTACAACCTTTTGTTTCACACACATAACTAGTCCATTCTCCCCACAACATACTGTAGACACTGGAAAATGCCCTGAGCCTGCAAGCAACATTTTATCACTAATTCACCTTTCCTTTTACATAATTAAATAATTTTAATTATTTAATTGTTTCCTAAGGTCATGTTCATCTATTAGTTAGATAATTCTTAATTATTTAGTTATTCATTAGCCTTTTCTCCCCATAATTAAATAGATTCTTACTTATTTAATTATTTAGCATTTTTCCTCCTATAATTAAATAATTGTTTGTAATTATTTAATTATTTTCTCTTTCCCTCTATCTGCTATTAAATAATTATTTTTAATTATTTAATATTTTGCATCTCATCTTTCTTCTATAATTAAATAATTATTTTTAATGATTTAATTATTCATTTCCCTCTCCTAAATTAAATAATTACTATCATTATTTAATTTATTTCTCCTTAGCTAAGCCCTAAATCTCAACTAATTTATTGAGTTTTAGCCCATCCTTCCCATAATTATCTCTTTTCTTCTCAATTAATTTTATCCATTGATCTTCATACATCAACATTCAATCCTTACCCTTCATTTCAATTGGGATTTCTATAAAATCAAGCTTTCAATTCATTTTGATGCTAACCACAATCTTTGAAGTTTTTCTCTCATATTGCTATCTTGAGATCTTGTCACTACATCAATCTTATCATACAAATTGCATACTATAAATATGAGAACAAACAAAGCAAAATGGAGAAGAGAAATGAAGGTGATTCTATTATGGCATATGAATTGAGGTTTATTGCTTTATTATTTGGATTCCTATTATCATTTGTGCTTCATTGTTAGATTGGGGTCTTCATGGCTTGAATTAGGTAGTTTTGTGGTTGCTATCATTGATTCATGTTTATTTACATGAATTTTCCCTATCTACATTTGGTGAACCCAACATGAACTAACCAATTTTTGTGAAATTTTTGAGAAATTTTGAGTTTTATGTGTGCAATGCAATCATTATGTACAATACTACATCTGTGCCTTCAAACGCCACAATTTTTGTACAACACAAAACATGAAAGGTCTATCAATATATCATTTGTCACCCAAAATGAAACATTTAACTATTATCTTGCAAAAATCCAAAATCTCCAATCATTGCTATTTCAGATCATTTTATTGGCTGCTAGTTAATTATTATTCTAACACTCTAATAGTTTTCTTACATCATTTCCATTATCAAAAATTCTATTTTTTGTCAAATATTTATGTTTTGTAACTATAGGTTCTACACTGTAATTGTGCCCTGATACATTGTAATTGTTGGTTCCTGTGTCACAGTTGCCATTCCTTACACTACAATAGTCATTTGTTAAGCCACACCTATTGAGTCTTGCGATGCATTACAACATTGTATTTGAGCCTCTATGCACCACATCTGATTGTCATAGAAAAAAGAGGGTATAAATTCTAGATTTTCATTTTCTGCTTTTTGCATTCATCATGTCATAGGTTTCTTGGTTACTGATGTCTAATTTCTAGCTTATGGAAATAATTAGTAGAATACCTTTTGATCTAAACTACTAATCCAATTTCTTATAGGGTTCCATTGTGTATTTGTGATTTCTAAATTAGGAACATTTGGAATTGGTGCTTAAAAAGAACAAGTGTCTTCTGTGTTTTGTGCACTTGCATGCACGTGTTATTACCGAAGGTGTGTTTAGCTAAAGTATCCTCTCCCATTGTGCTACATGTAATTCTTGGGTGATGAGAAATAGTGACCCAACATAGTCTTAAGTATCCTCTTTCCTTGTGTTGTGTGCAATTCCTAGGTGATGAGAAAGAGCATTGCACAAGTCTTCCATTTTTCTTTTTGAGTACGATGGGATTTCCAATGGAGTTTCACCCTTGGGAATGAACCCCAACGTATATACCTCCTGTACACTATATAAAAGTGAAAAAACTGAAAGGTGAGCATAATCCATTTAAGCCCTAGGGGGTGGGCCTTTTGGTCTTGGGTGATTTTTGGACCGGGGTTGGAGATTTTGATCTTCCATTGCTACTAGGCCATGGTGTTCTTTGGAGTTCACACATGAGTAAGAACCATTTTTTTTAGAAACCTAAGACCTATTTTGGCCATCTATTGCTGGTGCAAGGGATGTAGATCATACCCTGAAGTTACTTATCACATCTAGTTCTTGGTTGAGGTGGCACTGCTACTTGTTTGGATTTCATACTTTCAAGGTGAGAGTTGTTAAGGTGGTACATGACCTTGGAATACTCTAGCTTCACCCACTCCTTTTTCCTAGATTTAACATCACTCGAAAGGGTGAGTGGTATAGGGCATCCAAGTCTTCATGCTAAAAGGGGGTCAAGAGTTGGTATTTTATGTTGGTTAAGTCATTTTTCTTGTAATAAGTTCTTTTAAGACCATGTTTTATGTTTTTGAGTCGGTTTGAGTCATTTGGGGTTAGTTTGTGAAAAAGTATCAATGTTGTAAAAAGTTGCAAAAAGTTGTTAATGCAACTTTTGCATTTTTGGTTGTCATGGAAGGTGAACCGTTGGGATTTAAATTTTTGGTGGGAACCGATGGGATATTCTTTTTAATGTTTAAAGAAGACTAGTGAACGTTGGTACGAGGTTCTGATGTTGAATTTTTGAAGTTGAGCAATAAAGGTACTCTATTTTTTGCATTTTCATTGCATTCTTTATTGCTACACAGCTCTGTACGGATTTGTACAGCTTGTGAATGCTCACACAATAATTGGAATTGATGGTACACTAAATCTATTATCTATTTCAATTGGTTTCATATGTTTTCATTGAGTTTGGAGTGAATTAGAAAAAAATTACCATAACCTGCCTGAAATCCTAGGTAGGGTGAGTTTGGACTGAGAAAAATGGTTTTCTTCCCATTCCACCAATGAAAAGGCCTCAAAATTAGTGGAATGGATGCAAATAGGGTGTATTTTTCTTTCTAAATGTTGTAGGAGTAGGGGATGGAGTTGGGTGTAAGTTTGGTTGCTTCCCTAGCCTAATATCATCATGTATTAGGTCTAGGAGTTCAATAGACTTAGGGTTTTGTGGAAAAGCTATTGATAAATAATTCTAGTTACTGGGATTTGGCTATTCAGACCTCATATGACATGTTTAAAGCCTTGGAGTGAAGATTCAAATCTTGGAGTTAAGAAATCCATGCTGCTATCGAGAGCAATCCAAAGTTGAAGGCTTCATTACAAAGTGACCCCATCTACAAATTGGATATGTTGTCAAATGACATAAAGGGTGTTTATAACTATGTTCATATTTTGGGTGTTAGGTATTCCCCATGAATTATGTTGGAAAACCCCTGTTCAAAATACTACTAGGTGAATGAAGGTTAAAAAAGGAAAACCCACCATTTGAGCGTTTGAGAGATTGAAAGATTACTTATTTAAGGTTGTGTAGAAGTTATCCACCCCTGATCTACATCAAATTGGTATTGGGGCATAGGTTTGATCTAAAGAGAAAAAGTTGAGTTGAAGAAAGAATTAGATGCCTCCAAAAGGGAATGTTATCAATGATAGAGAAGTGAATGAGTTGAAGGAAAAAAATGCTAGAGAGATGAGAGAATTAAAGGAGAGGCTTACTAACTTGGAAACAAGTTAGAAGAGAGGTATGGTCATAGGAGACTTGAGTGACCAAGAAGAAGGGGAAGAGGAAAGTTCCTAAGGGTCTGAGGAAGAGATGGATCCTGATGACTTGAGGATGGAAAAATCTTGAAAGAAGTCAAGGGAGATGATCATAAGGTCAAAATGGATTTATCTATGTATGGAAGAAAGATGGATATTGAAGAACTCCTAGATTGGATAGGAGCATTAGATAACTACTTTGACTATGAAGATGTGCCAGAAGATCAAAGGATGAAGTTGGCCAAGAAAAAATTGAAGGGCCATGCCTTGCTTTGGTGGGATTATGTACAAAGTGAAAGGAGAAAGAAAGGGATGTCTAAAATCACCTCTTGGTATAGGATGGTTTCTAAACTCAAGGGAAAATTCCTTCTCGATGACTACACCATTCAATTGTTTAAGAGGCTTCAAAATCTCTAGCAAAAGGAGATGGATGTACAAACCTATATAGAAGAGTTCTACAAATTGAGTATAGGGCAGGTCATATAGAAGATGATGAAGAAACAATAGAAAGATATATGAATGGGTTGAGATACAACCTCCAAGATGAATTAAGCCTCACCACTCCAAGAATGGTGGAAGAATGTTACCAATTGGCCATCAAGGCTGAGGATAAGTTGCAGAAAAGGAAAGAGAAGCAAGGCAGGGGTAGAGGAAGAAGTTTTAGAGGTAGAGAGACATTTGGAGGAAGAGGGTAGTCCCAAAAACCACAAGGAGAGACAAGTCAACCTCAAGAAAAAAAATTTGATGCAAGGGGTAGTTTTAGGGGAAGGAGACCCAATAATAGGGGAAAATTTGGAGGTCAAAGAAGAGGATCAAATGGATTCATAGGGAAGTGTTATTAGTGTAATAAGTTTGGCCATCAAGCATGGCAATGTCCTAAAAAGCAGCCCTCTACTTCACATGGAGAGGAAAGAAGAACTCAATTTGTACAAGGAGATGACAATGAGAGTGTAAACTCTCCATCACAACATGTTGCTCTAGAAATTGGTGAATCTCTTATGGTAAGGAGAACATTGATTAAAGTTCCTATGGTGAAAGAACCCCCACAAATGAAATCTCTCTTTAGAACCACATGTAAGTCTCAAGGTAAGGTTTTCAAAGTTGTTGATTCAGGTAGCATAGATAATTTGGTTTCTCTTGAGATGGTAGAGAAGTTGAACCTAAAAATAATACCACATCCCACTCCTTACAAGGTCTCCTGGTTGAATAAGGGACATAAGGTCCTAGTAGATGAACAAAGTTGGGTGGAATTTCACATAGGAGGGTACAAGGATAAGATTTTTTGTGACATCATCCCAATGGATGTTTTTCATTTACTTTTAGGGGGGCCTTGACAATATGATAGGCAGGTCAAGCATGATGGGAAAAAGAACACCTATGTTATTGAAAAGGATGGGATTTCATTCACTCTCACACCATTGAAAGAAGAGGAAAAAGTTGCACATGAAGGGCCTAGTGTGATGTTGGTCAATGAGGAGTTCCTAAAGACCCTAGAAGAGGAGAATATGGGATTTGTTGTCATAGTAAGGCCTAAATCTGCCATAACAACAAAAAAGGAGGAGTTTCCTTTAGAGGTGAAAGCATTGTTGAAGAAGTATGATTAAATAGTAGTTGATGAGATTCCTAATACATTTCCACCTATGAGAGACATAAGCCATCAGACTGATTTTATTCTAGGGGCTAGTTTTCCCAAAAAAATGAAGAGATAAGAAGACAAGTGCAAGAAATTCTTGACAAAGGGTTGATTAGGGAAATTTTGAGTCATTGTGTTGTTCCCACAATCCTAGCACCCAAGAAAGATGGAGATTGGAGGATGTGCACCGATTCAAGGGCAATCAACAAGATCACAATAAGGTATAGATTTTATATTCCAAGAATTGAAGACCTAATGGATTGTTTGGGTGGTGCTTGTTACTTTTCTAAGAATGGTCTCAAGAGTGGCTACCATTAGATCAGAATTAGCCCTGGTGATCAATGGAAAACAACCTTCAAGAAAAATGAAGGGTTGTATGAATGGATGGTAATTCCTTTTGGGTTGTCAAATCCCCCTAGTACTTTCATGCGCTTGATGAATGAGGTGCTTAAACCTTTCATTGGTAAGTTTGCGATAGTGTATCTAGATGATACTCTTGTGCTTAGAAAAACTAAAGAAGAGCATATGCAATATTTAGAATTGGTTTTGAGAAGGTTGCATAAGAAAAAGCTAATGATAAACTTGAAGAAGTGCGAGTTTTTGAAAACAGAATTGGTTTACCTTGGATTTGTGGTCACTAATGGCACTTTGAAGATGGATCCAAGTAAGGTTGAGGCTATCCTAAGCTGGCCTACACCAAAATCAGGGGCTGAGGTAAGGAGCTTTCATGGTTTAGCTAGTTTCTATAGACAATTCATAAGAGGTTTTAGTCATGTGTGTGCTCCTATGATTGATGCAATAAAGGGTGATAAAAGGAATAAATTTTTTTGGATTAAAGATGTTGATAGGTGTTTTGAATACTTGAAAAAGAAAGTTGTTGAGCAACCCATACTAAAATTGCCAAATTTTGATAAGGTTTTCACCATTGAATGTGATGCAAGTAGCCATGCTATAGGTGTTGTCTTAAGCCAAGAAAATAGACTAGTTGCCTATTTCAGTGAAAAGTTGAATGAAGCTAAGAAAAATTATTCCTCATATGATCTTGAGATGTATGCCATGGTACATGTTAGCTCTCAAAAATGCAGGCAAAAAACCTCAAGAGGCTGCCAATCTCTTGGTATGTTTTAGGGTAACAGACAAGGTCAAATGAATTGAACCTTCTACTCTTCAGGTGCTGCTAGAACTAGGCAGGTGTACCTATATGAATTGGGCAGACTTGACTTATGATCTTCTCTCTTGCATGATTTTTCCACGATGGCAGATGAAAATGGACAAATAAAATAAAATTTGGTATAAATTGTATACAATATTAAAAGCTAAATCCTAATATGCTCAGTTAACAGATGTAAAGAAAATGAATGAATCTAAATGGTGAAATGCAGAGACTAGTGCCTTATTGGGTATGCGGAGTCAAATGAAATAGAAATGGGCAACCTATTTCTGGAGAACACTCAAATTGTTTGGCATATGTTTTGTTTATAACTTGTATAAACATGCAAGACTGTGACTACCAAGTTCTTCTTTAATAATCTAGACGAATTTCCCTGATTACTGTGATCAACCAAAAGGATTTAATCTTTTCTTGAAAGAACCAGTCAATTAACCACACAGATACATCAGATGTGTATTGATAAACTGAATATAAACTTGTTATATCAATTTAAACAACCAGAAAACATCAATATTGGAGACAAATTAGTAATACTTTCAATAATTTCAAGAGACAATTGACACCAAAAATGAGTTGAGACATCAACTGATTCTTATTAAAAACTCCATTTTGAAAACATGCATTATCGTCTCTGTTTTGTGGAAATTCTATTCATGTCCTACTCTATCTCTAATATAATTTGAATGTATTCCCCATTCACAATCGAGAATGAATATTTATACATTTGTATCTAAACATACATGTCACTTCACATTCCAAATTTCGGCCAACAATATTAGGGCTCTTTGCAAGACAGTCACCGAGAATTTCCATAGCTATGCCGAAGGCAAAAGTATCACCATCAGTCATCCCGCTCATTCTTGTGTATCGCTATAACATTCTCCTGTTGGGGAAATGTTTCATAGAATATCCTGTTTCTTATCGAGATGTGTCTTTTGTCTCATTCGCTTCACTGTGACCTTTTGTTATTGGGGAGATGTCTCACAAATAATACTTTGTCTTACCAAAAGTCTCCTGATACATTCTTGTCGTCATGACTATACCATTCTCACACCGACAAAATCCTTTCATTTTTTGTCAGTGAGACCCAATGTACTCGCCAAGACCTCTCTCCGATGCACATGAGTCTTACCGAGATATACCGTGAAAAATTCCTATTGCTGAGACACATTCATTCTCTTGCCGATGAAACACTTCGGCGTGACAAATAGGTCAGCAAGACTACCTAACCTCACACTGAAGACCATCGATAGAGCCCCTTTGTGTTTTGTCAGCAAGACTGGATCCATTCACCAAGACCTCTCTCCAATACACATGAGTCTTACCGAGATGCTCATTTTGTTACCGGTCGGTAAGACACTAACCATTCGGTGAGACCACATACCAAATTCCTTTAGTTTGGCCGAAGTGTTTGCTTGGACTCTGATAGTCGATGAGACAATAAGAGTTCGCCATGACATTACATCGATGAAAAGATCCTTCACCAAAATGTTCCTTCTACTGCCGGTTGGTGAGACAATACGCGATCGGTAAGACCTCACCCCAAAGTCTTTGTCTGGCCGATAAACCTTCTATCGCCGAGACAATGAAAATGTCTTGCTGAATGGTGCCTGTATATGAATTTTGATCGCTGTGACATCAAAAACATCTTGCCAATAGGAAACACAGACGTATATCAGCAAAAATGTATTATGGGTCGGGGAAACCTTGACAATCTCATGTTGATATGGATCACAAAGTGAAATACTTAGACCTAGATGGGTTTCTATGGGACTATAAGGAAAATAATGAGAAAAATGTTATGAAGAGAGGACCCTATGCACATGATGAGGACTCATTTGGAAACTCAGGGGGATGAAATAACTTGTGAAATTATTCAAAATTTTACAGTTCTAATAGTGGCTCCGTCTAGGGATGAATGATTGTGAGATCATTGCAAGGATCCAGATTTCAGGTTGAACAGACTAGACACAAAATGAGAAAAATGGGAATGGAAAGAATGCAAAATGGAGATGGAGATGAACAGAACCCTAAACTACTGTGAATGGAAAATAATTTTAGAGAGGATCATCAAGAGTTTTCCATGCACTAGCAACCTTTAATCCTCTGTATTTCAACTTCATCAATTTTGAATTGTTACGGTCTAAAATTCAAACCATAAATGATGGCTCCAGGCCAACCAAAAGAAAGGCCCCATACTTTCCTCTGTCAAACACCTGGTTTTTCCTTAAGTTCATCAAATTCTTCTTGAAGATATTCATGCAGTCTTCCCTGTCATGGTTATTGCAAGTTTTCAGAGAATCATTATGCTCAGTTTGGCCCAAATTCCCTTCATCATTCTATAATTCAAATTCTCCATCACCATGGGACAAATTTCTGTTATCCTTAACATACAAAGTACATGCATATTTAATGCAAAATTTCCCATTATCTTTCTCACTATTATGAATTATAAAACATTCTCCCAGCTATATTGAAAATTCACCATCAAAGTGCTTCTCATGAGAAACAATTTTTTTTGTCATATCAGTACTTTTTGAGACAAACAAGTCTGAAACCTTTTGCACTTCCATGGTATCACCATTTGGAAATAACACTGGATTATGACTCATATCCTCAATATCATGCATGTATGCACCAATCAATGCTGGACTTTTATCATCCTTGGTATGCAAAAAAATGTTTTCTCCACATGAATTAGAAATTTCAAAATCACATACCTCTTCATGAATGGACAAAATTTTTTGATCAACTTCAAAGGTTTCTCCATCAATTCGAGAAATGCACTGGGAGTCATATGAATCATTGCGCAAAGAACTTTCACTATGAAGAAAAATGTAAAATGGACATAAAACTTCATAATCATCCTTGTGTACACATCTTTGATATTCAAGAGTTAGCAAATCTGAAATTTGCTCATTACTGAGTGAATATGCCTCCTCTTCCATATCATCTATTATTTCTCCCTCTTCTTGATCTCCACAAGAGCTAAAAATATCTCCTTGTTGAAAATCAAGATTCACATGATTGTCCTCAAACTCTTCCTCATTGTGACATGATACACAATCCCCTTCCATTTCATTTTCCAATTCATCAACATGGCAATTTTCAAGATCATTGTATTTATTCTCTTCACATGTTGACCTATTCTCCTCTTCATCATCAAATGTATCATGGCTCTCATCTATAGTAGGAAGTATTACTTGTTCATTATCAAATGGATCCGCATTCTCTATTACTTCTTCCTCTGGATTACCCCAAGAACTGCAAGAATCATCTTGCTGTAAATCAAAATCCATAGCTTCATCTTAAAAATCTGAATATTCATTAGATCCCTCATAACATACACTACTTTCCTTGTCACAATCTGCTATACAAGAGAGATCTCTTGTATCTTCATCTTCCTCATGCAAGCTATCATATGATCCATATTGACTTGCACATGTCTCATCTTCCATTGGCTGCATTGTTTGATCAATTTCTCTATACTCATCAGAAATACAACTATTGTTTTCAACAATGATAGTGTTCACATACCTCATCCGCTCCATGGCATCAATGAATTTATTCACTAGATCAAAGGTACACTACTTTTCTGGCCAATAAACAGATTCAGGCTCCCATGCTCTTACAAACTGCTCAACAAACATGGCCCTTGTAGGCCTACAATTAGGAGGTAATTGCATACAAATTTTTGTCATTCTATTGTACAAAGAAGTCATATCTTCTCCTTCATACCTCCTTATGTCAATAAATACATCCAAGGGGAAAATTCTACACCCTGATTCTGTGACAGAGTCCTGGCTTTGAGTATACACATTCTCATTTTCTTCTTATTCAAATTGTTGATTCTGGCACACAGATTGCTGAAAGTTCTAATTTTCTTGAATCTCTAATAACCCATGGGAAGCCCAATTTGGTGCAAATAGATTTCCATATTTCTCAAGAAATTGATCCTGAAATCCTTGGAGAGAATCAATAAAAGCTATTGGTAAGTTGTTGAACCAATCCCTAGCTTCATGAATGAGTGACATCATGAATAGCCTCATATGTAGATCTTCATATGGCACATCCAAGTCTTCGATGAAAGAATTGAAACTCCCCAAATGATCCTCAGTAGAAATTGCACTACTCCCTGTAAACTTAGGAACCAGACTTCTCCAGCTGTTATCCATATGGTAAGGGTACCGTTGAAACCCTGTCAGGTTGAATTGTTTGATCATTGTTATGTATTGATGGGGGGGAGGGTTAGGTGAATGCTAATATTGGTGCATAGGGTTATTATATTGTGTATTATGTTGTGGGATACAATACTGACCATGAGGTGGCTGTATATTTGTATATTGTGAGGGAATATGTGATGGATGGTTTGGCTGTCTGTATTGATTCCCTATATGATTGTGAGGAACCTTTGGTGGATCAGAAGGCCCTGCACTATGATTGCCCTATTTATGAGGTGGTACATATCTTGGGCAACCAACTTTCTGAGTAATGTTATGAGCTTTCTGTAATTTGAATTCTCTCAATGATTGTATCATCTGGGCTTTCTTCTATTCTTCTCTTTCCTTTCTTTGAGATTCAATCCATGCTTTTACTTCTTCATAAGTTAAAGAGTCATAATCATCTTGAGGAGTCTCATGATCATTGGACTCATTTTGTTTACCCTCCATTCTTTGTTCGCATTCTAGTTCCCTGTATTGAGATCTTCTTCCATTCATGTTTGAACAAATGCAATGTTTCTGTCAGAGTTGCCACTCACTTTTTTCAAAAGTGAGAAAGTATTTGAAATTTCTTATTCCTAGCAGAGTTTGTACAAAGTTCCTGACTCTATGATTAAGGCATTGATTCTGAATTGAGTCCCCAGTAGAGTTGCCAATTTGTTAGCTCTCAAAAATGCAGGCGAAAAACCTCAAGAGGCTTCCAATCTCTTGGTACGTTTTAGGGTAATAGACAAGGTCAAATGAATTGAACCTTCTACTCTTCAGGTGCTGCTAGACCTAGGTGGGTGTACCTATATGAATTGGGTAGACTTGACTTAAGATCTTCTCTCTTGTAGTGTTTTGTCCACGATGGCAGATGAAAATGGACAAATAAAATAAAATTTGGTATAAATTGTATACAATATTAAAAGCTAAATCCTAATATGCTCAGTTAACAGATGTAAAGAAAATGAATGAATCTAAATGGTGAAATGTAGAGACTAGTGCCTTATTGGGTATGCAGAGTCAAATGAAATAGAAATGGGCAACCTATTTCTGGAGAACACTCAAATTGTTTGGCATGTGTTTTGTTTATAACTTGTATAAACATGCAAGACTGTGACTACCATGTTCTTCTTTAATAATCCAGATGAATTTCCCTGATTACTGTGATCAACCAAAAGGATTTAATCTTTTCTTGAAAGAACCAGTCAATTAACCACACAAATACAACAAATTTGTACTAATAAACTGAATATAAACTTGTTATATCAATTTAAACAACGAGAAAGCATCATTTCAATAATTTCAACAAACAATTGACACCAGAAATGAGCTACGACATCAACTGATTCTTATTAAAAACTCCATTTTGAAAACATGCATCATTGTCTCTATTTTTTGGAAATTCTATTCCTGTCCTACTCTATCTCTAATCTAATTTGAATGTATTCCCCATTCACAATCGGGAATGAATATTTATACATCTGTATCTGAATAGACATGTCGCTTCACATTCCAAATGTCGGCCAACAGTATTAGGGCTCTTTGTAGGATAGTCGCCGAGACACTCCGTAGCTATGCCGAAGGCAAAAGTATCGCCGTCAGTCATCCCGCTCATTCTTGTGTATCGCTGTAACATTCTCCTGTCAGGGAGACGTTTCATAGAATATCTTGTGTCTTATCGAGATGTGTCTTTTGTCTCATTCGCTTTTCTATGACCTTTTGTTAGCAGGGAGATGTCTCACAAATAATACTGTCTTACCGAAAGTCTCTTGATACATTCTTGTCACCGTGACTATACCATTCTCACACCAACAAAATCCTTTCATTTTTTGTTGGCGAGACCTAATGCACTCGCCAAGACCTCTCTCTGATGCACATGAGTCTTACCGAGATATACCGTAAAAAATTCCTATCGCTGAGACACGTTCATTCTCCTACCGATGAAACACTTCGGCGTGACAAACAGGTCGACAAGACTACCTAACCTCACACCGAAGACAATCGATAGATCCCCTTTGTGTTTTGTCAGCAAGACTAGAGCCATTCGCTAAGACCTCTCTCTGATACACATGAGTCTTACCGAGATGCTCATTTTGTTACCGGTCGGTAAGACACTAACCATTTGGTGAGACCACATACTGAATTCCTTTAGTCTGGCCAAAGTGTTTGCTTGGACCCCGATAGTCGGTGAGACAACAAGAGTTTTCCATGACATTACATCGATGAAAAAATCCTTTGCCGAAACGTTCCTTCTACTGCCGGTCGGTGAGACAATACGCGATCGGTAAGACCTCACCCTGAAGTCTTTGTCTAGCTGATAAACCTTCTATTGCTGAGACAATGAAAATTTCCTGTCGAATGGTGCCTATATATGAATTTTGATCGCTGTGACATCAAAAACATCTTGCCGATAGGAAACACAGATGTATATTGGCAAAAATGTATTATGGGTCTAGGAAACCTTGACAATCTCATGCTGATATGGATCACAAAGTGATACTTAGACCTAGATGGATTTCTATGGGACTACAAGGCAAAGAATGAGCAAAATGTTATGAAGAGAGGACCCTGTGCACATGATGAGGACTCATTTGGAAAATCAGGGGGATGAAATAACTTGTGAAATTATTCATAACTTTACAGTTCTAACAGTATAGTCATTGAATAACTGGAGACACTATCTCCTTCCTAAAGAATTTATTGTTTTTACTGACAATCATGCTTTGCAATTTCTCAATAGCTAGGGAAAGCTCAACCATAGACATTTGAAATGGGTGGAGTACCTACAAAGCTTCACCTTTACTATCAAACATAAGAAAGGGAAATCAAATAAGGTAGAAAATGCATTGAGTAGGAGGACATTGTTTGTCCAAGAAATTTAGTTGTTGATGCTCTAAAAGGTGTGTATTTAGAGGATGATGATTTCAAAGAGATCTATGCTTCTTGTAGTCAATTTAATGGAGCTTTTCATGAAGATAATTCTGATTTTCTAATTCAAGAAGGTTTACTATTTAAGGGGGCCCAACTTTGTGTGCCCAAGTGCTCTATGAGAGATAATTTGATTAAGGAAAAGCACAGTGGCAACCTTGTAGGTCACTTTGGTGTTGAAAAGACTTTGAAATAGGTAAGAAGGCAATATTATTGGCCAAGGATGCAAAGTGATGTGAGAAAGTTTGTGGAAAAATGTGTTGTTTTTCAAAGGGTGAAAGGTTGTAGTGCTAATGTAGGTTTATACCAACCACTTCCAATCCAAAATAGACCTTGGGAGTCCATAAGCATGGATTTTGTGATGGGGTTGCCTAGAACTCCAAGAGGTTTTGATTTGGTGTATGTTGTGGTGGATAGGTTTTGTAAGATGGCACCCTTTATACCTTGTAAGACCACCATGATGCTTCATACATTGCAGGACTCATCTTCAAAGAGGTGGTAAGAATCCATTGATTACTTTTGACCATTGTTTTAGATAGGGATAGCAAGTTTGTGGGTCACTTTTGGAGAACCCTATGGAAGAAACTAGGCACAAATCTAACTTTTAGTTTTTCCTATCATCCCCAAATTGATGAGAGTACTAGATTAGTGAATAGAAGCCTTGGAAACCTCCTTATAATTTTGACAAAAGAAAACTCAACACAATGGGATCTGATCTTGCCCCAAGCTGAGTTTGCATATAATGATTTTGTGAAGAAGAGTGTTGGTAAAATCCCTTTTGAGATTGTGTATGGGTTGTAGCCTAGATGAATGTTTGAACTGAGAGATGTGAGTGGGATGGAAAAGAGGAGTGATGAGGGTGAGGAGTTTTCAGTAGCCATGCAAGAAATACATCAGCAGGTCAAACACAATCTCCAAAAGAGTGTAGACAAATACAAGCACAATGCTGATAAGAAAAGGAGAGAGGTTCACTTCAAGGTTGGAGATCTAGTCTTGGCTCATTTGAGGAAGAAAAGGTTCCCTAGAGGACAGTATTCAAAGCTCCACATGAAGAAGATAGGTCCATGCAAAGTGGTGCACAAGTTTGGAGAAAATTCCTATGAAATAGAACTACCTCCTAATGTTTCCATTTCTCCTATTTTTAATGTTTCTAACCTTTACCCTTATAAAGGGGATGTGGTTGCAGGTGAGAATGTAGGCTCATCAACACATTCAGATGAAGAATGGATTAGAGATTTTCCACCAAGTCAACCATTGAAGCTAGAATGTGTTTTGGATACCACAAAAGCCAAAAAGATAAGGAACAAGGTGTACTATTAGTACTTGGTCAAATGGAAAGGCCTTCCTATGGAGGATTCCACTTGGGTGATTGAGGAGGAAATCATAAAGCATGGTGATACAATTGCAGATTTTCTCTCAAGTGGAACTTAAGATTTGTTTTCCCCAGAAGTATGGTGTAGGTTACCTAGGTATTCATGCTAAAAGGGGGTCAATAATTGTTATTATGTGTTGGTTAAGTCATTTTTCTTGTAATAAGGTATTTTAAGACCATGTTTTATGTTTTTGAGTTAGTTTGAGTCATTTGGGGCCAATTTGTCAAAAAGTGTCAATGTTGTAAAAAGTTGCAAAAAGTTGTCAATGCAACTTTTGCATTTTTGGTTGTCATGGAAGGTGAACCATTGGGATTTGAATTTTTGGTGGGAAATGATGGGATATGATTTTTAATGTTTAAAAAATACTAGTGAATGTTGGTATGAGGTTTTGGTGTTGAATTTTTGAAGTTGAGCAATAAAGGTACTTTATTTTCTGTGTTTTCATTGCATTCTTTGCTGCTACACAGTTCTGTATGGTTCTGTATGACATGGGAATGCTCAGAAAATAAATGGAATTGATGGTACACTGAATATATTGTCTATTTCAATTAGTTTCATCTTTTTTCATTTAGTTTGGAGTGAATTAGAACAAATTTACCATAACTTGCTTGAAACCCTAGGTAGGGTGAGTTTGGACTGAGAAAAATGGTTTTCTTCCCATTCCACTAGTGAAAAGGCCTCAAACTCAATGGAATGGATGTAGATAGGGTGTATTTTTATTTCTCAATGTTGCAAGAGAAAGGGATGGAGTTGGGTGTAAGTTTGGTTGCTTCCCTAGCCTAATATCATCATGTATTAGGCCTAGGAGTTCAATAGACTTAGGGTTTTGTGGAAAATCTATTGAGAAATCATTCTAGTTGCTGGGATTTGGCTATTCAAACCCCATATGACATGTTTAAATCCTTGGAGTGAAAATTTAAAGCCTGGAGTTAAGAAATCCCTGCTGCTACCTAGCCAAGTCAAAGAATTAGGCCTAATTTAATCGAGAGCAGTCAAAAGTTGAAGGCTTCATTACAAAGTGACCCCATTTGGAAATTGGATATGTTGTCAAATGGAATAAAGGGTGTCTATAACTATGTTCATATTTTGGGTGTTAGTCCTTCCCTTTGAATTATGTTGGAAAAACCCTATTCAAAAGACTAATAGGTGAATGAAGGCTAAAGAAGGAAAACCCACCATTTGAGCATTTGAGAGATTGGAAGATTGCTTATTTGAGGTGGTGTAGAAGTTATCCACCCCTGCTCTACATCAGTGAGGTAATCCCACTTTAGTAGATAACCCTATTACTACTAGATACATTTTTCTTTCTCATATTGTTTGTGAACCAATTCCTAGTAGTTTTGTGGAAGAAAACTTGCAAAATACTTACTTACCAAAAAGTCAAAGATTAAAAAAAAACCAAATCTATCTTTTGAGTGTTTGTTATAGTTTATGATCAAATCTAGAAATTGTCCAAAATGAAAAACCATTTAGAAAACATCAATTTGAGTCCAAAAAAATAGAACACCACAATTGTTACTTAGAACACTACAATCGTTGAACAAAACACCATAATTGTAAAAAATAATGCCACATCTGTCAGAAACCCCAGGAAGCCAGAATCTTGCATTTTCTTGTGCATCATTATTGACTAATTCTACACCACATTTATCTAGTCTTGCATTGCATCTATGGCTTTGTGCACCAAATTTTTTAGTTTTATTCTTTTGGGGGAAATACCTATGTATCCAACTTCCAGTTTCCTTTTAGACAGTGATTGTACCATCAAACCTGAGACTTGTTCAATCCAGTCAATCCATCCATTGCATTTTATCATTTTCCTTAGTTTTATCTTGCATACCCTAGCTTGCATTTGTCATCTTAGCTTTTCCATCCATTATCATCTTTTATTCTTGAGATTCAGAGGCTTGTAAAATCATTATTTAGACCATAGTCACATATTTGAGTGTCTTGACTTTATCATATTTCATTTATCTTATCCTTAAATTGGGCTTAGAACTCATGTGTCTAGTCTAGGTTCATCCTTTATCCAATCTTCATCATCATCTTGGTTCTTATCCTCTTGAGGTCTTGGAATTTAGATTTGTTACCTTGGTTTATCATAGTTTCCCTAGCATCTTCTTTTTAAGGTTCAAAGTTGCATATCCAACATCCTTAAGCATAGTCATACCTTCATTATCACCTTGCATACTGAGCATAGTCATACCTTCATTATCACCTTACATACCAACCTTAGTCATAGTTGTATTACCATATTGCATTCTTATATCCAAAATCATAACATAGTGACATTATCATTTGAAATAATGAAAAATAGGTTTTTGGGGGAATGAGAGGGGGTTCACCAAAATACTAATAGATAGACCTATTTTCCTTTATTTCATTAGGAAATGAGATCCACACGAAGAATTTAATTACAACCCTTAGATGAATCAATTCAATGTGAGAATCATTAGATTTCCTTATGCTTTGAGGATAGGGGTCAAGTTCAAACAAAAATTTAAGGAGAAAAACTAAAAATAGAAAATCAACCTAACTATGCTAACTCAAACTTGAAATAGCAATATAA
The DNA here is from genome assembly GCA_007258455.2 of Sequoia sempervirens. Taxonomy (NCBI): domain Eukaryota; kingdom Viridiplantae; phylum Streptophyta; class Pinopsida; order Cupressales; family Cupressaceae; genus Sequoia; species Sequoia sempervirens. The sequence continues at coordinate 218,714,384 of VDFB02105785.1, read as the reverse complement.
AGATTAATATTATCAGAAGTAGAAAATTGATTAAAGATCCAAGAAGGAAAGAATGATGTTTACCAGTCACCAAAATTCACTTTCAAGAGGTTGTTTGGGACTCATTCACCCATGGGCAGATGGGTATTTTGTTAGGGTTTTCAGAAATATTTTAGGAGCTTGTGATATTGATCTGTAGCTTCCATTTTTTCCAAGTTTTAGTGTCAAAAAGTTAGAAATAAAATCTGTAGGTTAGATTCTATGATTTGACAACTTTTCCAATCTTGCACTTAAAAAGGTCTTCAATCCTTCTTCAACCTAAGTTTGCAACACACACTAGAGGGGAATTTTTTTTTTGGTGAATGGGGGTTTTCCTTGGTCAAATCCCATTTCGGTAATCAAACCTTGAATTGAAATAAAGCATGAAAGAGGGAATGATGAATGAACAATGCTATGTTACCACTCAACAAACCCTTGGATGAATCTTTGTAATGGAGATTTTGGAAGTTCTGAAACTTGCATGAAATGGCTTCAATGGATGTGGATCTTGATACTTGAAATAATGCTTTGAATGGTTGACTTGAACCTTGAAACCTAAATCACAATGCTAGCTCCAAAAACATGCATGATGCAAGAAGACTTTGACATGATGATTAGATCTTGAATGCTGTAATAAATCTCTGATATATCTATGACTGACAACTTAGCATGGGCTGACTACACTTGATCCATGAGGATTCAAAGCATATTCAAGCCACTAAACATCAGTCCAATAAGATCATTCAATGTAAAACTAAACTAATCATCCATTAAAATTAACATATTAAAATACGAAAGCTTTAAAAACACTTATTCTAATCCATTGGAACTTATCCTATTAGGGGAATGGTGTCGCATTGATGTGGAATGGTGACCCTTTCCCAATCATGTGGATAAATGAGCTTGTTTCAATTGATTCTATTGGAGAGAATCAACAAAACCAATAATATGTGTATGAAAACATGATTTTAAAACTAACTTAACATGATGCAAGCTATTTTAACATGATTTATGCTAAGACAATCAATGTGGGTGTGTGCAAAGCTAATATAAATGGATTTTAAGCTAACAAGATTCAAACCCTAATTACCAAATAAGATAAATGTATGCATCTATGTTACCATGGAAGCCATTAATGAAAGCTAAGCTAATAATGCAAGTAAATTAATCTAAAAGGATGTTATATAAGTGCTAAATATGAGTGCAAGTGAAAGTGATTTTAACAACATAAGTTTTCTCTTAAAAGGTGGATCCATTTGCCTCTGTTATTGTAGGTTTTTTAATATTTATTTTTCCTAGACATTATTTAGCATACTTAGGTTATGTGAGGACACGTGGCATAATCCATTGATTACATGTGTCGCTCTCACCCACACTTGGGTGGCTGAGTCTCACACCCTCTTTTGGCCTTTTATGCTACCTCACAAAACCACTATCTTGTCTCCTTTTGAGTTGGTTATGCCACATGTTTGGCATTTTCCAAGTAGGCATAACTCCCACCTAATTTGGTTATTTGGGAGTTATTACCCCTCTTGGAATTATATGCCCACATTATGCCTATATAATTAACACTCACCTCTCCCTCCTATCTAGTTGAGATGAGTTCATATCAAACTCAGTCAGTTCAAGGGAGTGCTTGATGCATATTGTATCATCTAGAGTGTGATAATCATCATTCTATTATTCCACCATATTCCAACATTTCATCCTCTTGTTGCTCTTTTGTAGAAGGTTAATCTCGGTTTTGCAGGTGATCTTGGGTGCTCAAGTTCATCAACAACTCTTACATGGTATCAAAGCATTCAAATTTGCAAGCCCCTTCTCGAATCTGGGAGGAATTCAGCACTAAGCACTTGTTGAGAGAATTTTGAGCCAAAATGGATTGTGCCATCACATCCAAAAGGCCCCAAAACCCCCCATTTTAATATATAATTTGTCCAATTTGGACAAAGTTGAATTTGGGAAAAAAAAATTTGCTCATCGACCCCTTCCATGCATATCAAGGTGAACTTGCTAAGTAAAATTATTATTTTTTCACAGTTTATGTTATAAATTTTTTTTGTTTATTTATAAATTTTTTTTGAAATTTTTTGAAAAATAATTGTAAATATTTTTTTAAAAAGGATTTTTATCTAAAAAATTTTGAAAAAAAAAAATCAAAAATTGAAAAATAAAAAAAAGGCATGAAAAGCCTATGGAGGCTTCAAGGTACTATATACCTTGTCGCAGTAGGTACGAGGCGCAGGACTTGATGGCCCCACTATCAAATCATCTGATAGCAAAAATACAAAAGGCAATGACATTTTAAATTTGGTGGTCCCACATTTCATATGCAACGACCAAAACTGACAAATTCTTTACAAATTGACATTCAATTCAAACAACTAACATTTTTCTAAAAACCGACGCTTCAATATCAAATCTGGTGGCCATTTGACTAGAACTGTTGATTTTAGAAATTTCCCAGTAACCGTACAAGATTTAGGCGCTTGGAGGAATATTCCAGGGCATCTATAGATTCCAGCCGAAATTCTTCAAAATCTGGCAACACTCATATGAACGTCAATTTTCTGCACATAATGTAGTGAATATTCTTCGTAGGGCCAAATATTCTTTTTGATGGGCTCGCAGCTATCAAATTTAACATCATCAATTGCTGACATCATCCAGTGTCAATAGTGACATCAACATTCCATTTGGATTTTATGCCCCCCTCACCATTTGAGTTTTGATTTTTGAAGGTGATTTTCAGAGGTCCATAACTCAGCCATACGAAGGCCTTTTCAAGAGATTTTTTATTTTATTTGGGGTATAATTTTTCAGGCTTCATAGTGGTGTCATCTATTTTTTCTCAAGTGATATGTATTTTCTAGAAAATCAGTTTTCTCAGTAGATTTGAATGACAATTCTCATTTTTGGAACTTCAAATGGCTATAACTTTCACATACGACCTTAGATCAAGGTGATTCCTTTTTTGAAAGTTGATATTTTTTTGAGTACTATATATTGGTGCTATTTTGAAGTTCTAATTCTGAGATTAAATTGTACTTTTAGTATTTGGGTCCAATTTTGGACATTGTAAAACTCTAGTAACAACTCTAGAATTGTAAACGCACTAATTATAAAGTGCCATCATCATATTTTTCTGGGGGGATTATTGATTGAGTGAATTTGGGGGGGTGTTTTTGTGGTGTTTTTTATTACTTTCAATTCTTTTGTTATATGTTAGTACAATGGGGAAATCTCAAATTGAACTCCTAACTCCATATAACTATGCATCATGGAAACAATTGGTATGGAATTATCTAAGCGAAAAAGGTTGCACAGGTTATGTAAAAGAATCTATTCCTCAACCTACTAATGCTGGTGAAAAAACTTTGTGGGAGATCAACCGGGAGAGAGCTCTTGGTTACATTTAGTCACTAGTCTCTTTTGATTTACAATTTCATCTTGAATCATGCAAGACACCTAAGGAGGCTTGGGAGACTCTTGAAAAATTGTATGGTAAAACTGATAAGATTAGGGGTTATCAAATTGATAATGATTTGATGAAGCTTGATCCAAAAAAAATTGACCACATCCAAGACTATATCTCCAAGATTAAGCAACAAAGATCACAACTAAAGGATTGCAAGATTACTAAGGAGGATTTATAATTGATTCTCAATGTGTTATCCAAGCTTGGTCCTAAGTATTCTGTCTTTTTTTTTGGCTTTCAGACCAATAGGATTTCTATGGGAGTTGCATATGTCGTGCCTACATTTGATGCATTTTCAGATCTTCTAATCTAAGAGGAAGCGAAGCTAATTCAAATGGGTCTCATCAAGGTTTCCAAGTCACAAGCATTGGTGGATAGTGAGACTAAGGGATAAAAGAATAAGGGAATCCTGATTAGAAACAAAAGAAGAAAAAGAACAAGCCACAAAAATAATTTGAATCCTCTTCCTCAAAAGGGGAATCATCTAAGAAGGAGAAGCCCATATGTGCATATTGCAAGAAATCTGGGCATGATGAACATCAATGTTATTTAAAATAAATTGATGAGTTGAAGAATATTTTAGAAAAGAATAAAATCAATTTTCCTTCAACTATGTCAAAGGATTCATCATCTTCTTCTAAACCAAAGTTAGAGAAACAAAAGCGGAAATCACTTGTTGCAATTGCAGATTCTGAGTCAGGGAGATGGATCCTTGATTCTGGAGCTTCACATCATATGGCTTCATCACAAAGTGTGTTCTCTTCATTTGAAACTTCTTTGTCACCAAACATCCTGATGGCTAACAACACATATATGAGTGTTTGTTGGAAAGGATCTATTGACATAGACGGAGGATCATTCAATGATGTCCTTTTTGTTCCTTCATTGTCAACAAATATCCTTTCTATCTATTCGATCACACATGATGAGGAAGGAAAGAGTGTTGAGTTCACACTAGATTCTGTGATTAGTTAGGATTTATATAGCAGAGATATTGTTGCAGTTGGAGAGGCAAATCATCAATCTTGAGTATACACCTTCTCACATTTTTCGCCTGACGTTCCTTCGGCTGATGTACACACCCAGACATCTAGTGTGATCATTTTTTAGGAGATTCAGTATGGTCAAGTCAATCTTGGTATTATTTCAACTGAGGTTCAGGAAACATGTGCTGACACTCCATCTCCTACATCACTTGTTGGTTTTGATGATACTGGTATTTCTACATCTATGGCTTCTATTGAATCAATACATCAGGATATTCATTGTCTTCCAGACACAACTACTTGGGATGAGTACTTGACATACATTGTAGGTTTTTTTTGTGAGTCCTATCTTGCAAAATTGGAGGACACAATTGAGTGCATACATCTTCTCTTTGATGAAGCTTTTTTGTCTTCTTTAGATGTTGCGAGGGAACACTTTGACCCTCTTGTTCATTCTCTACATGATCATTCTTTATAGTTTGGTGTGAGTGTGGATACTTTTGGACAACATTTGGAGGAGGATTCTTTATCTTTATAGGGCATATTCTTGACTTTGGATTTTGTTCTACATCCATCTCCACTAGGTTCTAGATTGTCATCTTCTACAGTGTGGCCTAGAACACCCGATGTGATGGTGACATCTCTCAACATCGACATGGGGACACCTGAGTAGAGTTCAAAGATATCATTCAATTTCATCATTATTCCTTCATATTCCTTTCAGGAATGGGAAGATATCCTCCATACATCCTTGGTTTTCTTTCTTCCTAAGGGGAGGAATATTGTTCAACAATCTTGGATCATCTTCAGCTTCTTGTGTTGAGCATTCACCAACAATGTAGGAGATTCTACATTGGGGGACTATATGGTCTCTCTTCTTCTCTCTCGGGGAGGAGTTTTTTCCTACAGGTTTTCTCTTTCTCATCTTTTGACAGGTTTCATTATTGTGCATGGGTACCCAACATGGCCTTGTAGCCGGGACCCATCTTTGTATTGTTTTACCCTTTCACTCACCTAAGCTATGCTTAAGGGGGGGTGTTAGTGTAGGTTTTTTAATGTTTATTTTTCCTTCACAATATTAAGCATACTTAGGTTATGTGAGACATGGTTTATGTGAGGACACATGGTGTAATCCATCAATTACATGTGTCACTCTCACCCACACTTGGGTGGTTGAGTCTCACACCCTCTTTTGGCCTTTTATGCCACCTCACAAAACCACTATCTTGTCTCCTTCTGAGTAGGTTATGTCACATGTTTGGCATTTTCCAAGTAGGCATAACTCCCACCTAATTTGGTTATTTGGGAGTTATTACCCCTCTTGGAATTATATGCCCACATTATGCATTTATAATCAACACTCACCTCTCCCTCCTATCTAGTTCAGATGATTTCATATCAAACTCAGTCAGTTCAAAGGAGTGCTTGATGCATATTGTATCATCTAGAGTGTAATAATATCATCATTTTGTTATTGCACCATATTCCAACATTTCATCCTCTTTCTTCTCTCATGTAGAAGGTTAATCTTGGTTTTATAGGTGATCCTGGGTGTTTGAGTTCATTAGCAACTCTTATAGCCTCCAATTAGTGACCTATTTATAGAAGGAAAAATGAGAAATGAAGGGTTGAGATTAAAAAGGTTAATCAATGGTCCAAATTGGAGGAAAGATGAAACATGGATCATGTATTCTCATCAATGGATGAGAATCAATGATCACACAAATCAAGGAAAGAATCAAGGGTTCATATTCTTCCAAAAAAACACACTTTCAAAACTTGCACAAGAAGCTTTGTTGAAAGTTTGTTGCAAAAAAAGGAATATTCCCCTTTTCAAATGAGTGAAGAAAGAGAATATTCTCATGGGTGAGGAAAATTAGATATTTATAAAATTAAAACAAATTTTTAATGTGAAAAATGTTGGATGGTGTGGTGTGTTGCTGATATGTGGTTGTCATTGATGTCAACACTATTAGCATTGTTGCATTATAAATTGTATATGTCGAGGATATTGAGAAAATTTTAATAAGAAGTAATATAGATTGTCAGTGGTGAAGTGAAGTTCTTTCTATCAGTGTGATTAGTATGTTGTTATTCTGAGGTTGTGGACTAAATATTTTCTTGTTGAGTATATCTAGTTTATCCACGTTGAGTTTCAGAGATCTGAGTGAAGATTTGTTCAAGTTATGAAGATTTGTATTCTGACAATTTTTCTGTTACTTCAGTTTGTGTTCTTGAATGAAGATCATGTGATTTTTGTAAGTTCAGTTTCTATGGATGCTTCTCTAGTGTTTCATGGTGTTTGTGGATGTTTCTAGTTTGTTCTCTATCTATGTTGCATGTTTGCATTGATCTTTGTGCTTGTGATCTGAGATTTTCTTTTGCATGTTCATGTTCATGGCCGACTAGGTGTTGAAGAATGTCGTGGATCTTCGAGGAGTAATTAATTGAAGTGGTTCATGTTTGAGGATGTTTTTTTCGGTCTTCACTATGTTGTGGTCGACCTTGGTTGATTCACATGAATAATCTTTATTGATTTGGGTCGACTATTTATATTCATTTTATTATTTCTTTGAGGCCGACTTATAGCAATGTAATTTCTTGTTATGGATAATAAGAGTGATTGTTTTAATCATTTGGATGTATGAGAGTGCATGAGTGTGTGAAGTGTATGAGTCTTGTGTGTGAATAATGTTCAGATAATTTGAAGGCAAAGAAAAGAGTAAAAAAGAGTGAAGTAGAGTGAAGAAGTGTCCATGAGCTTAACTGGAACTGTAACCAGGCATTAGCAGATGCTATTTTCTTAGTTCAAAGTATGATGGATTTAATCAGAACCTTTCTGTAAGATAGTGTGTCTTCCTTTGGGTAGTAAGCTTATTTGTATTTGAGCAGTAAGCTATAGGTAGTGTGCCTGAATGCATGTGCATTCCCCATTCATATTCTCTTATACTTTTAATAGGGTATAATCTTATGGACTGATCTCCACTATGGTTTTTCCCCTAACATGATTTCCATGTAAAAATATTGGTGTTATGTGTGATTCTGATGTGTTGTTCATATATGCTTTCATGATTAATGATCAGATTTAAGAATAAGGTTAATAAGTTGAATAAGTTTGGAATTCAGTGACAATTGATTCACCCTGCCCTCTCAGTTGTCTTCCCTTGAGTTGCCAACAATTGGTATCAAAGATAAGTTACTTGGAAGAAGTTTAACAACTTGAGGTGATCTAGGATGGTGACTTACAAGAAGGATAGTCCTAGATTTGATGGAAAAAATTATTCTTTGTGGAAGACTCGAATGGAGAGCCATCTAAGATGCATTGGTGAACCCCACTTGAGCATTACAAGTAATAGATATGTTATTCCACCGAATAGTACTTATGCTAAGTATAATATTATTGCTAAGGAGGCTTTGTTGAGCACTTTGACTGATACTAAGATGAAAAATGTGATGGATCTAAAGATTGGTTATGAGATCTAGAAAAAATTGGAGACCTTGTATGAAGGAGATGCTAATGTGAAGATTGCTAAGCTACAAAGTTTGAAAGGGAAATATGAAAAGTTGAAAATGGGTGATGATGAAAGTGTTACTACTTTCATGCAAAGAGTGAATGAACTTGTATGTGGTATTAGGTGTGCTGGTGGATAGATAGATGAATATGAGATTGTTGCTAAAAGTGCTTAGATCCTTGCCTACTTCCTACAAAGTTAAAGCTAGTGCTATTGAAGAGCTCTGAACTGTGACAAATGTTACCAGAAATATTTTGATTGGTAAGCTGTCTACTTTTGAGTTGAGTGAATTTGGTGATGCCATTCCTAAGGTTGAATTTGCATTCAAGGCCACTACTTCTGGAAGAGATAAACAAAGATATGATTCGGGTGAAAGTTTATCAAGAAAGACATTCAAGTATGAGGATGAAATGAAATTGTTGGATGAAGAAGAAAGAGAGCTGAAAGAACTTGAAGCATTGATTGTGAAAAGAGAAGCCAGAGGACAAGGTAATTATAAAGGAAAGTTTCCTATTAAATGTTTCTCTTGCAATAAGATAGGTGATTTTGCATCATGGTGTCCTGAGAGAGTTTCCAAGCCAAGATTTAACAAGCCAAAATTTTAAAAGAAGTGTTACTATGCTAATGATGAAGGTGTGACAAATGATGAATCTGATAAAGGAAATGCAAGTGAAGATGAATTTGTATTTATTGCTATCAAGGAAAATATCCTATGTCTATTGAATCTGCTAGTTGTACAAATGTGGAGAAAACCCTAGCTACTTGAGTTGAAGATAAAGATGAATATGTAATTGAAAGTGGTTGTTCTCATCATATGACAAGAGATAAAAGCAAGTTTGTGAATTTGGAAAAATATGATGGTGGTGTTGTGAGATTTGGTGATAATACAGTTGGTGTGATCCGTGGAAGAGGTTGCATTTCTCTTGATGGTAAGCATAATACTGATGATGTCTTGTATGTTGAAGGTTTGAAGCATAATATTTTGAGTGTTGGAAAAATTGTTGATAAAGGATGCAATCTTCAGTTCATGGATGGTAAGTGCAAGATATTGGGAAATTTTGGAAATGTGATTGCATCAGGTACAAAATCAAAAGGTAACATTTTCCACCTGAGTGCTACTAGCAAAAGTTGTTTGATTGCTAAGGTTGATGAAGACTTTAGTACACTATCAAGAACATGTGGATATGATTCTGATAATCAGAGTGATAGTACAAACAAAGGTCAGACTTCAAGTCAAGTGAAAATCATTCTGGTGAATCAAGAAGATCAAGAAGAAGGAAAAACTAGTGAAAGAACATAAGAGAGATCAGAAGATCTTGAAGTTGAAGAACATTCTAAGAAGACTTTGAGGTATGTAAGACTGAATCATTTAGAGAATCAGATCATAGGTGATAAGAACAAAGGTGTCCAAACTTGGAGAAAGATTGCAAGAGAATATTGCTTGATTTCAAAGATTGAGCCTACTAATGTGAATGAAGCATGCAAATATGAACATTGGGTTGAAGCAATGAAAGAGGAACTACAACAAATTGAAAAGAATGATACTTGGATTCTTGTTCCCAGACCTAAGGATAAGAATGTCATTGGAACTAAGTGGGTCTTTAGAAACAAACTGAATGAGCAAGGTGAAATAGTTAGAAACAAAGAAAGATTGGTATGTAAGGGATATTCACAAATGGAAGGTATTGATTTTGAAGAAACCTTTGCCCCTGTTGCTAGAATTGAAGCTGTGAGATTGTTTCTTGCTTATGTTGCTTACAAAGACTACAAAGTTTATCAGATGTATGTCAAATCTTCTTTTCTAAATGGAGAATTGGAAGAAGAGGCGTACGTTGAGAAACTAGATGGATTTAAATTAATTGATTAGGGAGATATGGTTTGTCGATTGAAGAAAGTATTGTATGGAATCACACAAGCCCCTAGAGCTTGGTATGCTAGATTAGATAAGTACTTGGTGAATCTTGGATTTAAAAAAGGTATTGCTGATAGTAATCTATATTTCAAGAATAATGATAAAGATTTGATTGTGGAAGTTTTTGTTGATGATATCATATTTGAAGGAGATGATAGCTTGTGTATGAAGTTTTCTAATGAGATGTAGAATGAATTTGAAATGTCAATGGTTGGAGAGATGAAATTTTTCTTGGGATTGCAAATTACTAAATTAGATAAAGGGATCTTCATATCTCAGTCCAAGTATGTGAAAGAATTGTTGAAGAAATTTGGTATGGAAGATGCAAAGGGTAAGTGCACCAAGATGGTTCCCAAAAAGGGGGCTTAAGTGGCCACTTTTTTTTTTTCTGAAATTAGGAAATGCTAACCTTGGACGTGAAATTGAGGATAGTTACACTCAAAATTTTGAGATGGAACAAAAACAAGGATCAAAGTGCTCTGAGTCTACTTTCTAAACTACTAATTTATTTTGAAAATGGTTGAGATTAAGGGGTTCAAAAGAGGATGTACACAAATTGGTGTTGTTTTTGTCAGAAAAACATAACAAACAACTCTTGTACGACCTGAGCACGGTGAAATTTTTGTAGATTTTTAAAATCGCTATGGTTAGAAGTTAGCTAACATCATCTAGTTGATGTATAATTTTTCTCATAATTTTTTAATGAATATTTGATTTTTTACTAATTTTCTAAGTGGGCACTTCTAAAAAGCGAATTTTAGCCATGCTCCCCCTACAAATTTTGGAAAATAATTGATTTTTTCTTTTTTTAAAAAAAAAATGTAGAATGGATCTAGTTTATAAAAATGTAATTTATTTGAAATTTTGATGAATGGTTAATTTAAAAAAACACCAAACACTATTTTTTAATAAAAATAGACATACAAACAAAATAAATTATGGATGAAAGGCTTAACATTGTCAAAAAGTGAAAAAAATTACATCGTTGGATATCTAAGAGAGAACTTAACATTACCCATGTGTTTGATTTTGTCAATATTGAACTAGATGCAATCTTGATGGTGAGCACAGACTCAATTATGTGAAAAATTGTAGAATTTACAAAAACACATCTCTGGCCTTATTGGGAATGCCCTCCAAGCCTTTGGGTTGGTATCCCAAGGAAAATAATTTCACTTTTTTCTTTTTTTTAAACTTGAAATAATGCGAGCGCGTTATAACACAAGCGCGTTATAACACGAGCACGTTATAACATGAGCATGTTATAACACGAGTGTGTTATAATGTGAGCACGTTTTTTAAAACTTTTTTGAAAAGTGGCCACAAAATTGCTACCCAACTTCATGCACCCGCCCCAAAGACAATTGGTACACCCATGGTGACTAGATGCAAGTTGACAACAAATGATGATTCTCCAAAGGAAAATTAGACTAGATACAGATCAATGATTGGTGGATTGTTTTATTTGACTCAAACTATTCCTGATATCATGAATGTTTTATGTATTGTTGCAAGATTTCAAGCTGATCCTAAAGAATGTCATGTGACTGTTGTGAAGAGGATTTTCAGATACTTGAAGGGGACAATTGATTTTATTTTATGGTATCCTAAAGAGGATGATCTTACGTTGAGTGCCTTTACTGATGCTGATTGGGTAGGAGATGTGAATTACAGGAAAAGTACTAGTGGTGAAGCATTTTTCTTGGGAAAGAAGTTGATTTCATGGTTAAGCAAGAAGAAAAATGCTATTTCTTTGTCTACTACTGAAGCATATTACATTGTTGCTGCTAATAATTGTACTCAAGTGTTGTGGATGAAGAAAATGTTGAAGGATATCAGAGTTGTGTATGATGAGCCTATTGTTATATTCTGTGATAAATCAAGTGCTATTAGCATTTCTAAGAATCTGGTGCTACATTCCAAGACCAAGCATATATCTATTAAGTTTCACTTTTTGAGAGAGAAGGTAAGTGAAAAGGAAGTCAAATTGGAGTATGTGCCTACTAAGGAGCATATTGTAGATATCTTTACTAAGCTGGTGCCTAAAGATACTTTTGAGTATCTTAGAGGGAAGTTAGGGGTGATTAACGCTCCTAATTAGAACTAAGGATGCATTGGTTTGCATCAATCCATGCACTTCATGATCATATTTTGATTTGGATTGATGTTGTGGTGCTTGCTACTCAGGGGGAGTAGTCAGATGTTTAGATATATGGTTCAGAGCTTGCATAGAAGAGATCTTTGCCATTGATGTCAAAAGGGGAGAAGATCAATGTGAAAATATTTCTATAAGAGTTGAGGAGAAGAGTTAGAACCTAAGGGGGAGTAAGTGTAGTTGTGTTGATGGTATTTTTCACATCATGTGTTGCCATCAATACAAAAGGGGGAGATTGTTGGATGTTGTGGTGTGTTGCTAATATGTGGTTGCCATTGATGTCAACACTATTAGCATTGTTGCATTAGAGTTTTTATATGTCGAGAATATTGAGAAAATTGTAATAAAAAGTGCTATAGGTTGTCAGTGGTGAAGTGAAGTTCTTTCTATTAGTGTGATCAATACGTTGTTGCTCTGAGGTTGTGGACTAAAGGGTTTCTTGCTGAGTATATCTAGTTTATCCACATTGAGTTTTAGATATCCACGTGAAGATTTGTATTTTGATAGTTTTTTTGTTACTTCAGTTTGTGTTCTTGAATGAAAATCATGTGATTTCTATAAGTTCAGTTGCTATGGATGCTTCTCTAGAGTTTCATGGTGTTTTTGGATGTTTCTAGTTCATGCTCTATCTATGTTGCACATCCGCATTGATCGTTGTGCTTGTGATCTGAGATTTTCTCTTGCATTTTCATGTTCTTCATGTTCATGGACGACTAGGTGTTGAAGCATGTTGTGGATCTTTGAGGAGTAATTAATTAAAGTTTTTCATGTTTGAGGATGTTCTTTTCAGTCTTCACTATGTTGTGGCCAACCTTGGTTGATTTGCATGAATAATCTTTATTGATTTGGGCTGACTGTTTATATTCATTTTATTATTTCTTTAAGCTTGATTTATAGTGATGTAATTTCTTGTTGCGGATATATAATAGTGATTTTTTTAACCATTTGGATGTATGAGAGTGCATAAGTGTGTGAAGTTTATGATTCCTATGTGTGAATAATGTTCTGATCATTTGAAGGCAGAGCAGAGAGTAAAGAAGAGTGAAGAAGAGTGAAGAAGTGTGAAGAAGTGTTCATGAGCTTAATTGGAACTGTAACCATGCATTAGAAGATGCTATTTTCTTAGTTCAAAGTCTGATGGATTTAATCAAAACCTTTATGTAAGATAGTGTGTCTTCCTTTGGGCAGTAAGCCTATTTGTATTTAAGCAGTGAGCTCTAGGCAGTATGTTGAATGCATGTGCATTCCCCATTCACATTCCCTTATACTTTTAATAGGGTATAATATTGTGGACTGATCTCCACTGTGGTTTTTATCCTAATAGGTTTCCATGTAAAAATCTTGGTGTTATGTGTGATTTTGATGTGTTGTTCATTTATGCTTTCATGATTAATGATCAGATTTGAGAATAAGGTTAATAAGTTGAATAAGTTTGGAATTTGGCGACAACTGATTCACCCCCCCTCTTAGTTGTCTGCCCTTGAGTTTCCAACACAAAAGGGGAAGGAATGTTCCATGGGAATATTCCTTTTGGAGGCATGTGCAAAGGAGGAATATTCCCTTGCAAGTGGGGGGATTAGATTTATTAGTAATTTGATAATTAAATAAAGATTCAATTATGCAAATTAGGGGAATTAGACAATATTCATTAAATAAAATAATTTAATGAAAAGGGGAAAGTGATGTGATATTTAATTAAATAACTTAGGGCTATTTAATTAAATAAGAGGACTTAGGGATTTAAATTAAATAACTTGATGTATTTAATTTAATAAGATGAAATGTTAGCATAAAAGGGGGTGAATTAACCCAGTTAGATTAATTAGATTAATAGATGAAAATGATGCAATAAATTAGATAGCTAAGCTAATTTAATCAATTAAGCGAAAATAAGATGGGTTTTAAGAGGAAATGATCTTAGTATATCAGATTCAAGTGCATGATATCATTAGGAAATTTTAAGTGTCTACAATATCTTCTCTTGAATGCTCTTGATCATAAGATTTTCTTTAGGAATGCTTGCATAAAAACTCTAGGTGAAACTTAGTGAAATAACCTTGCATTTATAGGTATGTATCCTTAATTTCCCAAAATTCAAATATTACAAGACGACATTGAAATATGGATTCAAGGACCTTAAAATACTGCCAAAAACACTTTTTAAATTTAGGTTCAAAGGCCTAGGGAGGACCCATTCACCCATGGGAGAATGGGTCCTAGGTCCCTATTCCTGGAACACACATTGCTCAAGGTAAAGTGCTATGTATTGGCATTAATTATTGTCAGGTTTTCCCTTTGAAAAATTTAATTTATTAGGCTTGTAAATGAATAATAGGGATTATTAAGGCATAATTAAGTCCAATTTAATTAGAAGGGCCCAAACAAGTGTGAAAATATAAAGGGATACATTTTTCAACACTACATTAGGGAATTATTAAGTACATTTTAATTAGGAGGGCCCAAACAAGTGTGAAAATGTAAAGGGATACATTTTTCTACACTACATTTAGTCTCCACTTTAGTGAGAGGATGACCTTACATCAAACTCACATTAAAGTAGATAATAAATAGAGGTCTAATTGTATAACTATTGGAAGGATAAGATGAAAAAGTTAAAGGAGGATGATCAAGCCCCCAAGATCTAAGATCTCATGGAAAAACCAACAAAAGCACAAGGAGACACATTCCTATGTTAAACATAATATGCAACAACAATAAGATTCTCAATCATACAATGTCAAAGACTTAAAGAAAGAAAAAAGAAAAGGGGTGATTAAGCCTTGACTATTTTTCCAACTTGATGTGGATCAAGCCTTAGCTATTTGTCCCAAAAATTATTTACATGTGGAACTCGCTATCCACTATGCAAACAATAATGCATGCTCACACAGGCTATTAAAATTCATTGTCCACTAGGTGAGCCCCCATAAGTGGCAAATGAGAGAATATTATTAGGCTCCCATAACCATAAGGTTATACCTCTGATAAATTTAATAAGGCACCACACAATATGAACTTCAAGCTTCATAAGGCTTAAGAAGCTGCGTTATGCTAAACACTTATGAAAAAACAAGGCTCCACTGGCAAGCAAGGTGTGTTATGCTTGGTGGCCATGAAAAAAGGTTGTAACTTTGAGATTCACAAGGTTAGCAAGTTGCATTATGCTAAACATTTATGAAAAAACATGCAAATAGGATAAGAAATGTTCAAAGGGGTTTTTCTTAGTTCATGTAAGTTATCCTCTTAGGGGACATCGTGCCTAATGTCTCCAAGAGAGCACAAGTCGAGGATAAAAGATTGACAACTTAGGGAATGCAATGCATAGCATCACCACTGAGAGGAATGTCGTATGCCAAGAAAGGTTAGACTCTTGAAGGACATCAAACCCAATGACACCACCAAGAAGAAGAAACATCACAAGAAGTAAGAATACCACACTATGAAACATAGGATATAGTCAAAATTTCAAAATGATAATGCCAATGTATGACCCCACTAAAAATAAATTGCTAAACACCATGATGCAAGAAATTAATTTAAAGTAGAAAATGATAAATGTTAACAATAAAGAAGACATGAGAGCTTATTTGGAAAGCCCTATGTCAAGGATATGTTTCCAAATAATTCTATGCCATAAAAAAGGGGTTTCCCCCAAATAAAGTCCCAAACACATAAGAGATCCATGGATTTGGGGTCAACATATGTCTTTGCTACAATGATATTATAGAGCTCGAAAAAGTCATCATTCCCCAAATAAATCATGGAATGAGAATAATGACACATAAAGAGTGAAAACAAAGAAAATATTTTGGGTCAACATGGAAGAGACCTAAATGTCTCAATGCCTTGCATCATCCCCAAAAGGAAAACAAAAGACAAAAGAAAAGATAAAGGTTTATGACTTATAGAAGAATGCATGTACAAATAGAGGAATGAACATCAAGACATGTCAAATAGGACAATACAAGAGATCACATTATGCACATGCAATCACACAAAGAACATGAAAAGTAAACAAACACAAGACTAGTAAGGAACACATGAGTCAACCTATAGCAAGTCATCCAAATCCCAATCTTGTTCATCATATGTGAAAGGAAAGAAACTAGCCAAAGGGACAATGCCAAGTGTCAAACTAGGACAATCACTAAGTTTATCATATGGTGAATCACTCTTTGTAGGAGGATCATCACGATTGTTGTCATTTAAGCTTATGGAAGAGGAAAACAATAAATTTAACTCTTTTTTTACTTACTCATCATTTTTTTTAATTTCGCTATCATCATCCAAGTTTATCACCAAAGAAGGTCTAATGATAATATCCTTGGAAGGTGCTTGTTCTTGTTGTGGTCGAGGTTTAGGATTTTCTTGTTTTGGTGAAGGTGGAGAATCATCATGCATTGCTTGAGGTAAATTTGGATTTTTATTTTCTATGTCTTTATTTTCTTTTGCTTGTAACAAACGAGCAATAACATAACGTCTATGTCTATGCTCTCTAGCATTTTAGTTTCTTTTCGTTCTATTTTCAAGTTGTGATTTTGTAGGAGCGGGTTTATCAACCATATGTTTCTTTTCTTCCCTTAAGGGAGGAACGAAAGGAACCATGGGAGGTTGTTCAACCACTTTCTCTTTAGCTTTATAAACTTTTTTAGTTTTAGGAGGCACAATGGGACTTACTTGGTTATATCGTGGTATCTTATAGGAAATAGGTGAAGGATTTGTCATGTTTTTGTCTTGGTTGCTTGTAAGGGATTTTTGTTCAATCATGGTTTCATCAAGGATAGGAGGCTCAATCATGGGTTGAGGCATATTACTAAGGGATAATTCTATTATGCACGTTGCCTTAAAATTTTGATAAGATTTGAAAAAGAAGTCCTAATGAGGCCTAATAAGTTCCATAGGTTCTGGCCAAAAGTAATCTAGTGAGAAATTCCCATGGGAAGACATAGGATTAAAGCCACTATGGTGCATAGTAAAGATCTCATTGCCCAATGGAAATTTTAAACATTTGTGTACTACCAACGGGATGAATTTCATGGAGTGAAGCCATGGGTAGCCTAAATTCACATGAAGTTGGTCCAACAATAGGATGATGGAGAATGAGACACTTAATTTTTTTGGTCCAACTTTTAAAGGAAGAGTTATCAAACCTATCATAGGGTAAGAAAAACCATTATGAATTTTGGTCAATGCTTTTTATTTTTCATAAGTATCTTGATAAATTTCATGCACAAACAAGAATTCTTTAGTGATCACATTCTCTACACAAATTGGATCAATTAATATCCTATTAGTAGGCTTGTCATTGATTCTTAAAGCTATGTAAAGAGGAACATCAGGTGCATGTTTAATTATGTCATGTTGTGAGAAAGCAATGCCAAGGGTAATTTTGGTTAGGTCCTTATGAGGTTGAAATTCAATGGTTACAACTATATTATCTAAAGAACTTTCTACATTGTCTTTCATGTTTTCATCATCCGTGTCAAAAATCATCACATCATTCTTAGGTTCACTAGCTTTGACAAAAGGGATGTTATGATTTGGCATAGGATTAGTAAATATTTGAAAATTTTGGTTAGGAGGGGAAAAACAATTATTACCTTGATCCTTAACACTGTTAATTTGAATGTGATTAGAATCAATGAGGTCTTGCACGATATGTTTAAGATGCTTACAATGTTTCGTATCATGTCCATTTTTCAGTGAAAATGGAAATAGGAATTTTGTATATAGTTTGAAGGTAAAAAATTAGTAGGATTAGGAGCTCTAACATGAGGTAACAAAATTAAGTTCTTGTTTAAGAGCTGCAACATGGTGTTATGAAGGGTATCAAATAGAGCAGTAAATTGCCTATTTCTCTCTCCAAATGTGTATGGATTTTTTGTGTCAACATGTTGAGTTGGTTGAGGGGGATTAAGTTGTAAAAAGACCTTTTTTTTTTTCTTAAATGGTTGATAATTGTTTTGACGCATGAATTTGAATTTTTTAGGATGGCTAGAGGGAGTCTTCACTTCACGACTACTAACCAAATTCTGGTAATCATGAATAATAGTACACAATTGTGTGAAGGAGGGAAATTTCATCATCCCAATCTTATCTTGAAGTTTATTTTGAAAATTCTCAATGAAAATTCGTTGAAGATTAGGATCAGGAATCTTAATGATGATTTTTGAATAAAGCAATTGATAGCGAGCGATAAAATATGTGGCCTTCTCATCATCTTTTTATTTACATCTCATTAAATCTGCTAAGGTCATCTTAGGACCCATGTGCACTTGTAAATGATTAAGGAATGCACAAATAAGTTCATTAAATGAACGTATTAAATTATTTGAAAAGAAACAAAACCATTCCAAGGAAGTCTGTTTTAAGGATCTAGGGAAGAGTTTAGCCAAGAGTTTATCCTAAAAAATGAAGTCACTACATAAGGCTATGTATGCAAAAACATGTCTAACAAGATCTCCTTTCCCACCATATTTATCAAATCTAGGAATCTCTATACCTTGTGGAATTTTTGTTCTCAATATCTCCAAGGATAAGGGATTTCTTTTTCCATATTGTGAAGGTTGGTCATTTTGATTTTGATTCCATGTAGCAATTTGTTGTTGGAGGGATGAAACACTTTGTAAGAGTTGGTTAAGGACGAGATCATTGTTTGTGTTGTGAGATGGAGGTGAATAAGGTGGAGGTGTATATGTGTTCGTAGGACAAGTGAAGTGTAAGTTTGTTAGGGGGATGGGGAAGGAGATATGAGATTTGAATGCACAAAGCTAGAGGGATTCCCAATGGAAATACCTAAGGTAGTATGGACATTGCTAGTGGGTTGTATGGTTGTAGTAACATTTGGATTAGTGTATGTTGGAATAGAGGTTGTGGTTGTGGAAGGAGGAATTGAATTTCCACCTTGAATTTGAGTATATCCCAAAGTTTGAGCACAACTAGCCATTGTAGGGACATTGTTGGTAATGATGTGATTTAAGATATGCACAACTTCTATTCCTTGTTTATTATCAATTATTCTCCTCATGTTATCTATGATAGGAACTGCATTACTGGTAATGTATTTAGAACTCACAAATTTTTGCAAATTCTCTAACTCTTCATCCATTATTCTTAGGTTCTATAGAGGGACATTAGCAATCCTTGATTCAATATTAGTGACATTAGTTGTTGGTAAGGAGGTCATAGGAAATGACGTGTCAAGGGTATGGTCCATAGTGGGTTGACTAGTGTCAACACTATGAGTGAAAGAGTTATAAAACCCAAGATCCACAATGAGTGATGTTTCATGGGACGACATGAGTCTCAAACTATGTCTCATGACATTATTGGAAATAAGACACCAAGTTGTGAAGATCATACAAGTTTCACAAACCCAAGGTGCACCCAAAATGAAGAATATGTAAAATGCAATCAAATACCCTAGAATGTAAAGTGCAATGCAAGTATGTACAATTAGTTTCCAAATTTTAAACAAGATAAATTTTTTATTATGCTATGTAAAAACTTGAAAATGATGTCTTTTTTAAATACAAACTTGAATTCAAAAAATGCACTGATTTTGACAAATTAACCTTAATATGAACAATTTTAGAAAATAGAAATTTTGGGAATTAAAACAACAGACTAATGTAGTGTTGATGGTGTTTTCTGCACACAGCAACTCAGACAAAATACAATATCCTATCTCTCTTGAAAGGTAATCTTCAACAATAAATTACTAAAAATCACCCCAAGGTCTCTCGGGTGTCAGTCATGACAATGCATAAACAACTCAGATAATATGTGAAATGCTGGTAATCACAATCGGACCTTACTACAAGCAGACTGTATCTTTCCAATCTATTAGATCTTGCAATATAATGATCTTAAATCCTAAATCTAACCAAATGATAAAGAAACAACAAAAGATAAGGGTGCAAAGATATGATAAGATCTAAACTATTCCTAGGATGGACAATGCAAATGACAGATATCTGGAATGGACCAATCTCAAATAACCAATTCTTGCTCAACCCACAATGCAATATCACAAGAATGGTGCAATCTTCTAAGGTTTACAAATTTTTAGATCATAGATATTCATCCACAATCGAACTAAGCACAAATAAATGTATGGTCCAGGTTGACTTCACCAGCCTACTACAATCAGATAGTTACTGGGAGTATAGACCAGAGATTGCTACAAACATTCCAAATATGAAATCATGAACATCATTCACCAAACTAATCCAATTCTAAACACTAAATCCTAGATCTTTAAGCAATTTGAAAGATGAAACAACAAGAACCATGTAAGATAAACTAACACAAAAGATTTCACCAGGAAAACCACAATCATTTCAATTGTATTAGATCGCCACAATGCTGCAAAAATTCCACTATTTTGTTACAATATTTGCTTCAAGAAACTAACTATTACTTGTATTACAAAATGCTCTAACTCTTTCTAGCTCTTCTTTATACCAACTGTCTCTCTCCCTAACTAGCCTTACAATGAGGCAGGAATGTCCTTTTATAGAGAATCCTTAAAACATGTCGGCCTCAAACATTTACAAAATAAATTAGCCAAAACAAAAGTCGGCCTCAGGAGTTTCAAAATAAGGCACACATTAAATGCCAATACATCATCAAGGTCGGCCCAAACACATTCCCCAATGTAGCCCAGATCAACACATGCCCTATAATAATAGGGAAGCACAAATCTCAAAATGGGCATTAACTACCGCCTCCCTTATCCTTATTCTGAGCCAATGATCCATGAACCCTCAAAAATACTTTATCCAGCTCGACGACAGGTGGCAAAGGCAAAATATTGAGCCGACATTCGATGGAGCCAATCTCTTCTTTTGACTATTTAACAATTTTATTCCAATCACCTTTATGTGCCTGGTACTTGTCCATCACAGCCAAGTAAGTTGCCGCATCATCCAATTGGTGCCCTGTTATAACATTTTCAAAATCAGGGGCATAGACATCATGCCACCATTCCCTTAATTGTTCTAGGCTTAGATACTTAGGAGCAATCTTCCTCCTGCCAGTCACTATCTCAAAGAATGCAATACATCCATCGTAGACTCCAATCAGATCACCATCTATCTGCTTCTTTCATTTGTGGGTCTTCCTGATGGCCTTTTGCCGAATTTGAAAAGCCTTGAACCATTCCCAAGGCTCATTAAGTCTGGATGAAGGAAGGATTCCACCTACAGCCAACTGATCTTTACCATACTCCATAATCACTTTAGATTTCTGCAATAGAAGGTCGATATCCTCCTTGTCTTGAGATAGAACATGTTCTAACAAGTCCTTGGCTCTTACTGCATCCTTTCCAGTCGAAAGGATTTCCTTTATTGCATCATCTCCTTTCACTTGTACATCTTTCAACCAATCCATTGCAGTTTGGGTAGAAGCCTTCATCCTTTCAATTTCAGAAATAGTTTCCTTAGGCAAGAAACCAGCAGCAGCAGAAGAAGATGGGTGAAGAGATTGCAAAGGCTTCATTAAGTCCTCTAGACACTTCTTAAGCCTCTCATTCTCCCTTTTAAGCTCATGTTTGGACTGTGTTTCTTTCCTTAATCTTCCAATTATTACTGCACTAGACCCTTCATACTCTTCAATATCTTGCTCTACAGAAGCTGGTCCAAGATTAATGGTCTGCACATTATAATCTTTTCCAGTGATCTCATCTTTGCTCTTATTAGTAGCAGGGGTGGCAATATGGATAACCCTGTTATTTACTTCATCTCTTTCAATCTTTGAAACTACTTTGGCCACCTTCTTCTTCTTACCTTTACCAATCTTGGCTAGCATCTCATCCCAATCGAGGGGGGAGTCCTCAATAATAACCCGTTTCTTTCTTGTAATCTCCTTTTCCAACCAATCCAGGACAACAGGATCCACCCGGATTTCATCTGTCTTTACCTCTTCACGTTGTTCTACTGTTTCATCTTTTCCTTTCTCAGGGGATTGATCACCTTGGTTACCCAATTTAGGCTCTTCTTCTTGCAAAGGTGATGGGGTTCTAACAGGGGCATCCTCCTTCTCAGATGATCCGTTACCTTTGTTGTTTGCCGGAGAATCCTCATATTGCACTAGTGGAGAAGGGTGCCTTTCTACATCTTCAACCTCAAGTTCAGCTGCTGCACCAAAGAGTTCTCCTTCTTTGAACGGTTCTACTTCTCCACTAGTCTCTTGCTCTTGAGGGGTCACTTGCTCAGGTACACTTGGCGAAGGGGAAGTAGCCTTTGGTTGTTCCATAGTGGACGCCATTGAAAGAGGATCTATTTTTTGTAAGGTCTCCTTAGGAGATGGTGTCCTTGACTTCCTTGAATAAACCTTAGTTTTTTCTCCTGAACTCTCCACATCAACAACTGGAGTCTCATCTTTGGAAGTTTCTTGATCCCTCTTCTTTGAAGCTCTGGTTGTCCTTGCCCTTTTAGGCTCTGGAGGAATATCTTCTTTTTCGGCCTTCTCAAGTTCCTCTTCCCCTGCAAACTTATCAATTCTCAAGGTTCTGCTTCTTTTCTTCCCCTTTGGCTTCCTTTTCTACCCTAGCTCACTTTCCTTTGGGCCTCTAATTTTAATTTTGAAGGGCGAGCTCACTTTAGTTTTCCTTTTGGGATCTTCTTCCCTGGATTCTTTTGAGGTGGACAGAGGACTTAGATTTCCCATTAAATTGAAGGTACAGGGTACCTTCTCACTTTCCAATTCCCAAACTTTGTGATTCAACCATGACTTGGTAAACTTCATGACAGGGGCTATCAGGTCTTCCAACTCAGTTACCTCATCTTCAACCCAGTTTATCTCCCCAATTGATCTATCCTTGACAGACTCATATGCATGATCTTGCACCAGATTCTCGTCATCCTCTAACTGGTCAGGGATTAACTTGACATTGTACAACCTAATCACATCAACCGGAAGCCTAGAGTACCTTTTCTTTCTCACCTCAAAATCATCCTTGATATTTGCCCAGTAATCCTCTAGGTCATCCTTGTGATGGTATTCTTTGGTGGCCTTCTTCTACGCTTCCCCGGTGATATCAAAGTTTGTTCTTTTAGAGTGGAAAGAGAAACCATAAGCAGCCAATTCATCCCCTGATGCATGAGCTGATTGAATTGAGGGACAAACCTCACTTATGCCAATTTTGAGAGGGAAATCTCCACCAAACCCTATTTTATGCTTTGCCTTTTTAACAATTGCATCAAACTCACATATCTGCCTTGTAACCTCCAACAACACAATGTGGTTAGTAGGATATCTAGGCAACCTATATGGAGCAATTTGACATCCGTCAATTCTGATGTAGGAGAAGGTAGGAAACTGTATGAACCAAGCTCCATATTTCTTTATTAGCTCCTTTGCTCCATCGGAAAATCTCACATGTTCTGCATTTTGGAGCAACCTAGTAATATGCATTGTGAATGCATCATTTTCCCTTCTAAAATCTTGGTGTCCTAGGTGCAATTTCGGGTATATGTCATAGACTATATCTTGTCCAAATGTCCCCTTTGGATTCAAACCCTTGTATGGGTAGAATCTAGCCAACACGTATATCACATAGGAGGACACAGTAAACCTTTTTATTTCCAGCACATCTCTCATCTGTCTATCAATCATTGCACTGATGAGTCCAGCCCAATGGTAATTAATACCTTGTTCAATTTTGTTGATCACATGGACCATCCAATTTTCCAACACTCCAGCACTCCTCAAACCGGCCGCTCTACTCAATAATGTGATTGCATCATATATGTTCGATCTGAATTTGATCCATTGTAATAGCTTGGGAAGTTTGGAAAAGTGAGACTTTGGTTTCTCCAACCAGGAATTAATCATCTGCTGGGCTTTGGTGGGCTCATCCTCATAGTAAGTTCTGGCCAAGTCCATATCCAGGGCACATACACATTGCAAATCGGGCATATCGAATGCTTGGGCGATAGAAACTAGATTGAAGTTTTCCAAGACTCTCCCTTCGGTGCTAACGACCCTCTGTGTGTCAAAGTCATATTGCCGTGCACATTCTAGTATCAACTCATAGCACTAGATTGCAGGAGGGAATCCTGCCACATGGACCAATCCGGACCTCATCATTCCCTTAGTCAAGGCCGATACATCCTTCTGAGCTATTCTCGCCTTGAATTCCTCATATCTCCATGCCCCTACATTGGTGTTAGAGACCTTAGACCACACATAAGCTATTTTGCTGTCAGACACTTGGCTCTTTGTGTCCAATATCAATCTCTTTGCCTCTGTAACTGAGGACCCCTCAGTATCACCCTTGGACTTTCCTGCAGCAGCCTTGCTTGATTCAGCCTGCATTCACAAAAGAGCCTCATGAAAATTCAACTATCATCCATATTTTAATCAAAGGTAAGCATGAAACCACATAAAACAATTAATATTCATCACAAATTGTCAATCCTGAAAATCTGGAAAAATGAAGCAATCCGGGAAAATGAGGTAAACTGAGAAAATCCAGTCGGGGCAGAATTTGGAGAAATCCGACCCAGACGGACTCCTAAGGCTAAGGCATCATTCGTCAAATGAATTGTTAATATGAACAAAAGAGCTGTGTGATTATCATAAAATTCATTTATTAGCAACAAGAAATCACCATTTAGCATTTACTTCATTACCCCTAACATTGAAAATCGAAAGGAAATGGAACCAGGCAGGAAACCGAAAAAATCCGGACAGGTCGGATTTCCGCGGACCGCTCAAAATTCTGAGATTTATCATACTCCGCGGATTTGGCAGAAACCGGGAAAATCTGGGTGCACAGAAATTCTGTGGACACCTCAGAAACCCGACGATCGTCAACGCGTGAACCATTAATCGGATGATCATGCAAACTTCCCTATTTGGATTCCAATGGTCTCAAAATCCATCCCAATAAGAAAAACTTTGAATGCTCATGAATTTGGATCCCCAAAACCCACAAATGACTAATCCTCATGGCAAAATAATGATGTCCTAAATTTAATGACGAGACCTCCGCCATGAAAACCAGGGTAAGCTCAAAATTTCAAACACTATCCTTGAAATGATGAATCTAAAGCGCACCAAGATTTCTCAAGGTATGAGCAGGTTTAAGCTAGGCACAAGATATGCAAATCGCGGTAAATCCATCGAACCTAGCAAATTCGGGCAAATGCACCAAAACCCTAACCTCCACAAAATATAAAAAATCACGCGTCTAGAAGGCAAAATCCTACCCAGAATGCCCAATCACACCAATACACCCGACATTCAATTGGTAAACAAAAGCATGCATAGTGTGGATGATAAAATCTTGTGAAGAGGTAGGTCAAACCCTAGTTCGATAAATACAAAATCATAAAATGAGCAAAGGCTGACCTGAAATGACTACCAGCCAACTCGAAAGAATCAATCTAAGTGCAAACAAGAGGAGGGGCCAGCAATGACTTACCATGGACTGGTTTGGATTAAGCTCGAACTTTGAAGAAGTGACTGCAAAACAGTGTGCCCTAACAACAAAAAACTCAACCAGCGCTCAAGCAACCCACACACTAGTGGCTCGGATTCAACAATCAAAGCTTCAAATGAAGAATCTCAAACTCCAGAGCAAATAGCAAGTGAATAATGAAATCAAAATGATGCCCAAAAGGCCTTAAATCCATCCACACCCGCGCCAGAGAAGACGTACCTCGAACATTAATGAGCGACAAGACATGTCAAGGAAACCTGGAAACCCGAGCCTAGAATGGAATTTCAGAAAAACCAAGCCATATGGAAAATTTGAATGAGCACGAATTCCACGGATATGGCAGAAACCGGGATTTAACGAAGTTCAGGACTTTAGCAAAGTTTGGGAAAATCCGCCTGAGCCGAAAAATCCCAAGTTCAAGCAGAAACCCGGACTTCGGAAATTTCACTCATAACTAGACAGAGGACCAGGACCCGGGGAAATCCGACTGAGCCGGAAAATCCCAGACCCAGGTCAAAACCCGGATTTTCATTAAAACCCAAATTTAACTAATTCAAGCCTCAAGGCAAGACCAGAGTCAGTAAGTCCAACATCTCAAGACCTCGAAAAGACAAATCCAGTAAAACCAAAGGTCAAAAGACATCATGAAAAGAGGTTCCCTACCCTAAGTGGGGCGTGTGTGCAAAACTGCACAACATGTAGGAATACAGAAGGTAGAAACAATGTTTTTGATGCTCATAAATGTAGAAAAATCCCTAATTAGGGAGTCATTCACCCATTGGTGAATGAGTCTCATTTCAAGGTTTTTTAAAATTAATTTACATGTTTTTGAGTTGATTTTTATGCTTTTCAAATTTTGGTTTCAAATAAGTGGTTATAATTTTAGATTTTTGGAAAATCAAATCTAAATGCAAGTGCAAAATGATGCTAAATGACAAGCAAAAATACCTAATTTGAGATGTAATTTTGATTCAATTTTTTGATGTAAATGATTGATCATGTAATATTATGTAAACACTATGCAAAATGACTGAGATTTTTAAATTTTCTAGATTTTAAAGAATGCAAAAATGAAAACCTAAAACCCTAAATGAGATGAAAAATAATGCAAGTAAACAACCCTAAATGAGATGCAAATCAATGAAATGCAATGCAAAGTAACACAAATCCTAGATCTAGGGTTGAAAATGGAATCCAAAATCATAAAATTGTGATGCTCAAAAGTCAGGTTCACCAAAATGAAACATAAAAAATGGGTTCACCAATCAATATGAAATGATAACAAGGGGGTTATGATGAACCTATTTCTCAATATTTCATTAGGAAGTGAAATTAGTACAAAAAAACAATATATGGCTAAATAAACTACTAAAAATTGCATATAAATGACTAATTTTAGTCATGTGACCATTAGTAGTTTATTGCCGGTCATTTATAACATGACCAAATTTATGACTAAAATATTTTAGTCATTTATCTAGTCATTGATTTAGTCATTAATTTGGTCATTGATTTGGTCATTGATTTAGTCATGGTAGTGATTTATTTAGTCATATATTTAGTTATTAATTTAGTCATTGATTGTTGTTGATTGGTCATTTATTTAGTCATGATAGTCATTTATTTAGTCATTACTTTAGTTATATATTTAGTCATTACTTTAGTCATATATTTAGTCGTTACTTTAGTCATATATTTAGTCATTACTTTAGTCATTAATGTAGTCATATATTTAGTCATTACTTTAGTCATATATTTATTCATTAATTTAGTCATATATTTAGTCATTAATTTAGTCATTACTTTATTCATATATTTATTCATTAGTTTAGTCATTTTTATTTACTGGTTTCCATTAATTAGTAGTAAATATAGTCATGAAATGAATAATTTATTAAATACCATAAATTTTATAATAGAAATCTAACATAATATTAAACTTGAACTAAAACATAAAAAACAAATAAAAATATTACATATACAAACAAGCTACAACATGCTAGAATTAAAAGATTGATTCAACATCATGATAAATAAAGGTAATCTGCAATAAAAAATTTAATGCATATATATATATATCAAGTTATAAGATGTCAAAATTTGTCTAAGAGTATATATGTAAATATAATAAAAAATGTCAAAGCTATTTAAGAGTTTTCAACTCTTTCAAATACACCATGATAATTAAGATCCCTGAACAACACATTCAAAATACTGCATAAAGTAGTGAGTCAAGATGTCTAACAACTAGTACATGATAAACATGTTCAACTATGTCATTTTTTGCAAATATTTTAGTGGCCACCGTGTGAAGGTTTCCTCTTTCTCTTTCAGATGAACAACTCCATCTATTTTGTCTTCATAAACAAGGGGTATGTTACTTGTGACCTTTAAAATGTTTACATTTTCATCTCCTATTCCTTTCAAGTTGAATCCATGTACAATAGATAGGGAGTGAATCTGCCTAATGCCCATAACATCACCATCAAACGGATCCAACACCCTAACTTTATCCCTTTCTTTGAGTTTATCAATACATTTCTGCAAAAAGAAAAAAAAATAACACATTATATTACATAGGTAATGATTACCCTTGTTCGCATAATAAAACAACCATTACTTAAATAGTAGTTGCATGCGTGTGTTAAAACAATTGAAAAAGGAAAATTTCAAAAATAATTGCAATGATCAATCTAATTTACTAAAAAATCAACACTCATAGCATTGCTTACATTGTTCTATTAGCTTCATGCTAATCAGATACAAAGTCCACAAATATAAACACTACATTACCATGCATGCATACCAGACACATAAGGTTATGACAACACTGTTACACATAAAAAAGGTAGCTAATGCACAAAAAAAAAGAATGCAATATAAGAGCACTACTACTACTGCTGCAAGGTGAAGGTGAAATACATTGGGATGTACAAAAACAATGAAATTAAAGCTCTGAAACATAACCCTACCAATGATGAAATATAAAAGAAGAAAAAAGAACAAAATGTATCAAGGCAACATGTGATAACCATTAAGAGCAGTCATTGAGGAAACAAGGTAGTCTTTCTTTGTGGCTTTCATAGCAACAGTAAAGGAGTAGCAAATAAGTTTGGATGTAGAGGTCACATAAATAATAGAGAAAGAGTCTTTCACTATTAGAAAATAGTGTAAGAGTATGAAAAAAGAATTAAGTAATGATGTTCAATGAACAAGTAGTAGTAGTAGTGAGTTTCATGGTTGTAGTAGTGAGTTTAGTGCAAGGGAAACGAGTTTTATGGCTGTAACAATGAGTTTAATGGATCAAGAAACAAATATCATTACTAAATAGTAAGAAGACATTAAGAGAAAGCGGTAATAATATCAAAAGAAACTTGTTTTAATAACAACAACCATAATGAAGAGTTAACAACAGATCCGTGAAGGAAAGAACAATAGGTATCATTCAATGAAAAAAACAACACCCTAAGTTCAAGATGTTGACAAGGCCAATTACAATGCCCTAAAACACAATCAAGCATCATAAAGTATTTAAGTGCCAACAATCCCCACTAAAAAATGACAAAGTAGGTACAATGATTTTTCTACGGGTTACATTCAATGTTTTAGTTGTCTATTCAGTATTCTATAAGCTTGTTCAATGTTTGAGATCATAACAATCATTAATACATGAAGGGTTTCAGAATCAAGGAAAAGTAACATTTCATAGCACTCACCTCAAGTTCAACACCACAGTACTATAAATATCATGCACAGACTCCTCGAATTTAGCATAATCATTGTCAACATTGTCCTAAAATTGTGTAGCTTTGCCGAGAGCTCTATTGACAAGGTCATTTCCTTTTTGTTCTACTTTCATATAATTGCCCTGCATGTGGTTTAATCATCATGCAAAGTTAATAGAAGTCAAGTAAAGAATGCAAAAGCTATAAATTTTGGTCCATGACAACTATTATATTACCTCAACTTCAACACAACTATGATTGACATCAAGGCATTTTTGTTTTCGTGTTGCTTTGATAAAATTGCTTTGCATGTAGTTTAACCATCAAGCAAAAAAATATATCCAGATGAGGAGTAATTCATTTAAAAAATAGTCAACAGAGCCTTTCCAAGCATAAAAGTCACAGTATACAATCATATTTCATAAGTATCCTAAGTTATACAAGGAAAAGGGGAGCATGCTATATGTCACTGTCATTGGGCCACAGTCATACACCCCCTTCATATTAAGAAGCATCTATAAAAAAATACAGAGTAAGGAAATTATGAAGAGCTTGGAAAAGAAAAACAACAATAAGAGTAAGACAATTAATAGTATTTCTGTCACACCTCAAATCTAGCAAGGAAGGAAAAATAGAATTTCTCATGACAAGTCATTGAAAAACTTAAATAAATGATGTCAATTTCTTATAATCCTTCATCAAGTGATGTAGAGTAGGGAGATAATCAACTAAAAATCACTATTCAAACTCTTTCAAACAACTTTGCAATCCTTAAAACCCCAACTTGTCCCTATTCCTCAATTCTTTCATACTTCTCTTGTAGGTCTCCAAATAGAGAATTTTGTGCATATCTCTCAAAATATTCCTCTAACCCATAAAATAAATAGCATTTTGGATACCCATTAAGGAGTTCTTCAACATATCTCAAAGGATTATAGACTATTTTTGGAACAACACCTCTGAAAATAGACTAATACACTGAACAGGGGCTCAATTAGCCCACTTTTACAAGACAACACTAACCTAATCCTCCTTCTAGACACAAAAATATATTGGAAAGTCTCAACCAAGCTATACAAGCACTGAATCAACAATTTTCATCTAAAGAAACAACCACCAGTATCCCAAAACACAAAACCCTCATTTTTTACTAGTTTCAAGGGGGTTTATTGAAACTATGGTTCCCAAAGCCCATTTCATCTTACCAACTCATCAAACATGCCCCAAATGTCCCGCACATTCTTAATCAACGTTCAAAATTTTCTTCCCCAAGATTTTTCCATAATTCCCAACTTTTAACCACCAAATTAAGCCAAAAACACATGAAAATGGCAACTAGGGCATCACGCAAAGCCCCTTAAATGGCCTCCCCTACTCTTGAAACCTCATAGGAACCTAATCCTACCCTAAACCACCCATTCCACCAAGTTATAGACAAAACCAATGGTGGAATGGGTATTTAATCCATTTTTAAAGCTTACAAACCCTCAAAACTGACTATACAGACCCGCCTATAAAGATTTGGCTATAAGATTTTTAAAATGCTATGAAAATCCTTCAAACCAAGGCTAAATTGAAGTCACTTCACATGTCCATAAATTTCAATGCATCAGCGATCCAAAACAAACTGTACAAGCAAGTTCAAAGATCTGAAATAACAAACTTGACTAGTAAACACAAAAAATTTAAAGTTTCTTTATTGATTTTCTTCCCCAAAACTTCAATAGAGACATTATATCGAGACCCCAAACATATTTAAACCTTTCCCTCCTAAAAAAAACTAACCCAACCAACAAAACTTCCTTTTGAGTTGTGTGATCGTTGATCTTCCCCAATGTTGTATTTTTGCAACTTTTACATATGACAATTTTGACAAAATTGCAAGATATGACTATAAGAACTCTAAACCAACCAAACACAACTCACTATATATTAGATGGTCTATTATGACCTTATTGTATTGACAAAAGACTCAAGCACACCTAAATCCTAACAAAGACCAAAATTGATCATATTTACAAGTTTCAACATGGTGCCCTTGCACCATAAACCTGACTTGAAAAAAATTCCAAGTCCCTTGGAAATTGATTTGTAGCTTGTCCACATTTGAACACTTCATCTCTTTTACCTAGTAAGCCTTTCCAATGAAATAGGTACTAAAGCTTTACATTGTTCCTTGTACTTGGAAACTCCAACTTCATCAACTGACCTGTTAGATGTTCACTTACCTTTCCACCATCAGAAATTGATATAGAACTTGCCTTTGCACCTGCAAACAATCCTTGTCCAACTTTATCTTTGCCTGTTTGTTAGGACCAGAGTAGCTGGATATGCCCCTGCCCCTCCCCAGGCACGCGTATCCCTATATCTGATACACATACTTGTGCAATACACCATGGATACATGTTGGATACTGTACCCACACGTGCCCAAAAAACCTTGATTTTCCAGTCATGTCGGATACTATGTGATTTGATTTTTTTTAAAAATGACGTGAATCTTTCAAAATATTATCTTAAAAAATTTAAATCATGCAATTTTTTGTTTTGTTTTGTATAAAAAAACCTACACCAAATGAGGAAGACAAATGAATTGCTTTTCTATTTCAACAACCCATTTTTCTAAGTCTTCTCCCAATACAACTCTACTATTTTTTTTGGTGTTTTAATTTTTACAAATTTAAAAAAGTTAATTGTTTATAATTTTCTAATTGTATTTAATATTTATATTATATTGTTTAAATGTTAGAGATTTTTTAAAAACTAAAACTTATTCTTTAAGTATAGATAAAATTTATTAATATCTATTTAACTATTTATTCTTTACTAAATTATTAATATTTAAATTTGAATATTATTTTAATTTTAATTTTCTTATTTTCTTTTAAAGTAATGAAAATCTCCTCTAATAACTTAGAAAATATGTGTATGTTTTTTTTATGAATGTCATCTCTAGTCGTATCCATATTGGGGGTTTTAAAAAATAGTTGTATCTGTATCCAATACCGTATCCGTATTTGTATCTGTATCCGTTTCCATGCAACTTTGGTTAGGACTGAAAAATCCTGCTCAGTATTCACTAACCTTCATCTCATCCACATTCCACCTGTTGCTAAATGTACTACAATTTATTTTTTGATTAACACAAATTGCAGAGATTTGTGTGACAAGATCCATTTCATGACCCATATTACCATATTATCACATCCATCAATAATCCCAAAACTCCATGGTCACCACTCCCATTCCTAAGAAATTTAACACTATTGGCCTAACATTACTACATCAAGGGAACTCCCCTCATTGCTCCACTGATAAACCAATAGAATTAGCTCACAACATAAATATCGGTGTAACAACACTCCATCGGGTAGACTTCCAAAGGACTCTCCCTGATGTACCGACAGGGTCAACAAAGGTGAACACATTGGAGTAACATAAGTGTATCGGTGAAAAAATGCTATAGCTCCCTGATGGCCTGAATAAAGGATATCGAAAACAATAGAACATATTGGCAAAAGATAACACAACATCCCCCCAATGGGGTGATACACTATACAATAAGGAGATTCAACAGGTGGTAAAAGCATATCGAGGGAACATAAGGCTATTGAGCCAACATAAAACCCGGTTCCCCCGATGCAACGATAAAAGGCTAAAGGCATCAGAGGAAGTGACACCTATCAGTGGACCATGAGCTGTCAAATATATGCTAAGGAAGGATATTGGAGGAACTAAGGCACATCAGGGGGACATTATCTAGTGTCCCACCAATACCCCGAAGGGAAGGACTTCATTGATGAAAAGGGTATTTATCGGCGGAAGTGGAATCATGATCTCACCGATGCAACAATGATTATTGTTTTTGATTGATGTGACATCTCAAAGATATCATTGAGACATTCAAATTAAATTCTCTCCTCTGACGACAAGATTGAGAGCAAGTGGAGCATTTATGAACTAGAGCTGAGTGAATTATATTTTAATTTGATCATATTTGGTCATTAAGACTTGAAAGAATTTGTTGGATGCGAGAGCAGAGGAGAGAAGGTTGGGAATATGGAATTGATGCACAACTCAGAGCTAGAGAAAGTGAATTCAAGTAAGTGTATAAAACCTGACTAAGAATTTTCATTTATAAAGGCTTGTTAAAAACTTTAACAATGGAAGAAAGCTCAGAAACACAGAAAACTAAGAAACAAAAAATAGAGAAAATACTTCTAAACCAGGACTTGATTGACCAATGCCCTGGGTTGGGACCGAAACCCAAAAGGAGTGCATAGTTGTATCCTTCCATGGACAAGTTATGGGACAAGCACAAAGGTTTAGGAGATGTGTGGACACCATGGCGAGGATATGAGTTGTTCATGTACCATTATAGTAAATAGTACAGGTTTCAACCTATCTGCAACTCTCAGAGATTAAACTTGGGGAGATTAGTGGTACCCAATGTGTTTGTCAATAAAGAACTGGTTAAAGCTTTAACCACTAGATATGACCCTAGAAGAACTATTCAATCATATGATGGGTCTGATCTTCTCATTATTTCTAAGGATCTCATATCTACATTTTTTCAATTGGAGTGCTCTCTGGATTTTTCATTTACAATCAAGGACCTCTTAATTGAATACCATCACATGGACACAAGCTATAAAATATTGAAGCTACCACTACACAAGCCTAGGGATGAAGGGAGCCAACTTAGAAGGTTTTCTAGCATTGAAAACCCTCCCTTTCATGAGGATTTATTTGAAGAATATTTTTTATATACATATCACTCAGTTGGACAAGTGTTAGGAGTAGAGGTTCCTCCCCTCATGTCAATTTCCCCAATGGTCTTGGCAACAAACATACAAAGTAAAGACGCTAGAGAATTTGACTATGCTAGTTATTTAGCCAATGCTCTGAACCAAGGGATGGAAAGGATCAAAAGCTATAATGATAGTATTAATTTTAAACATTATTCCTTGTTGATGCATTTTCTTTTACATGAAGGACATGTCAAAAGGTTCTGGGGAGAAGAGTTAAGGATAAGGGATTTTGATGAAAATGGGAATTATAAACCTATACAATTATGGACCTCGATATGGGATAGTAGATATGGTAGATCACATTATCTGTACTTTGAAGAATATTTTGTGAAACCATTGTTGAAATTGTTGGGACATCCATGTAATTATAACCTGTCCCCTAAAATACATAAATTCCTGAGACCAAAGGAAACAGACCCCAAGAAAAAGGTAAATCATAATTGGGGGGATTGTTATGCATTTCCTAATTATACTGTGATAAGAGTTTATGGGTTCGAAGGAGCCCCACATTTATTGCCACAAATAGTTCCAGACAGAATAACCTATTTAGAAATTGTTAGGAAGTTGGCTAAATAGATATATAACACCTTAAGAGATACAATAAGAAATCTCTCATGCCCAATACTTATGTTTTAGAGATTTTACAGTAGTCACTAATGAGGGGTATGAAGAAATTGATAGCAAGTTGGCACAATACAATCTACCGTTGGGAAATGAAAGAAATAATTTTGATACATAGAACTTTATTCATAAAGAAAAGTTGTCACAAGGAATATCAAGATACAAACATCACTTTTATGTTGATGATGTAATAAGGAATTATGATGAAGCTTCAGCAAAAGACATGATGACTGCATATAACAAAGTTATATTGGATGAGACATGGAAGAGAGGGAATATCCTTTCCTACTCAGGAGCATTTGATGAAGTGTAGGATCCTCTAGAAAGAATTGAGCAGCTCATCACTCATGTGGATGAAATAATAAAAGATGTGCCCCCACTTGTCTTTGAAGCACCTCATACAACTCATTCGAGAATGCAGGCTGAGGACATAGAGCTGTTGGCAACACAAGGGAAAACAACTGAGAGGGGGGTGAATCAGTTGTCACATAAATTATACAAATTAAATTTATTCTTAGATCTGATAAATAAACATGAAAGCATAAACCATCACCACATCAGAAATACACATAAAACCAAGATTTTTTACGTGGAAACCCTGTTAGGGGAAAAACCATGGTGGAGATTAGTCCACAAGATTATACCCTATTAAAAGTATAAAAGAATTGTGAATGGGGAATGCACATGCATTAAAGAACACTACCTAGAACTCACTACTCAAATACAGAAAGGATTACTTCCCAAAGGAAGGCACACTATCTTACAGAAACATTCAGATTACATCCAAATTTTGAATTGAGAAAATAGCATCTGCTAATGCCTGATTACAGTTCCAGTTAAGCACATAAACATCTGCTCACTCTTCTTCACACTTTACTTCTTCTTTGAAATAACTTAATATTATTCATACATAGCACTCGCACACCACTACATCTCATTCCTTCAAATGATATAAACATCACTCATATATATCCACAACTAGGGATAACATCATCTACATGTCGGCTTCAACAAAATATAAAACATGTACAAACTGTCGGCCCAAATCAATAAATAATTTATAATGCGAATCAGCCAATGTCCTCCACAACAAAGTAAGGACCCAAAAAAACATCCTCAAACATGAAACGCCTTCAAAAATTATTCCTCGAAGATCCACAACACGCTACAATCACCCTGTTGGCCAAGAACATGAAAAATATGAACTCACAAAAGAAAATAACCAATCACAAGCACAACGATTAATGCAGATGAACAACATAGATAGAGAATGATCTAGAAATATCCACAAGCATCATGAATCACTACATAAGTATCCGCAATAATCCACGCTACTAGAATCACATCATCTTCTTTCAGGAACACCAACTAAAGCAACATAACAACTGTCAGAACACAAATACTCATAACTCAATCAAATCTTCATGTGAACCTCTGAAATTTCATGTGGATAAACTAGATATACTAGAAAAAAAACCCTTTGATCCACAACCTCTTATCAACAATATACTAAGCTAGCCTTCATACTAAACTTCACTGCATCACTGACAACCTGCAACTTATTTTATTACAATTTTCTCAATATCCTCGACATATACAACCTTAAAGACATTAATTCCAATAGTGTTGACATCAATGACAACCACATATCAGAAACATACAACAATCTCCCCCTTTGGCATTGATGGAAACACATGATGTGAAAAACACCATCAACTCAACTTTCTCTAGCACTTTCTCCCCTTAGGTTTTGACTCTTTTCTCCTCAACTCTTTCACACAACTCTTCTCCCCACCAAGTTTTTCATATGACTCTTCTCCCCCTTTGACATCAATGAAAAAGATACAAATTATCTTTCTCCACACAAGCTCTGAACCACATATTTGAACATCTGACTACTCCCCCTAATTAACAACCACCACAACATCAATCTGGATCAAGATATGACTATGAAATGAATAGACTGATGCAATTCAATGCATCTTATTCTGATTAGGAGGGGTAATCACCCCTAGCTTACCTCTAAGATACTCAAAAGTATCCTTAGGAAAAGGCTTAGTAAAGATATCTGCAATATGTTCCTTAGTGGGCACATACTCTAATCTGACTTCCTTTTCACTCACCTTCTCTCTCAAAAAGTGAAACTTGATAGATATATGCTTAGTTTTAGAATGCATCACCAGATTCTTAGAAATGTTAATTGCACTTGAATTATCACAAAATATAGCAATAGGTTCATCATACACAACTCTGATATCTTTCAAAATCTACTTCATTCACAATACTTGAGTACAATTGTTAGCAGCAATAGTGTATTATGCCTCTGCAATAGATAAAGAAAAGGAATTATGCTTCTTACTTAACCATGAAATCAGCTTCTTTCCCAAGAAAAATGCACCAACACTGGTACTCTTTCTGTCATCCGCATCTCTTTCCCAATCAACATCAACAAAAGCACTCAAACTAAGGTCATCTTCCTTAGGATACCATAGGCCAAAATGAATTGTCCCCTTCAAGTATTTGAAAATCCTCTTCATAGTTGTCACATGAGATTCCTTAGGATCAACTTGAACTCTAGCAACAGTGCATACAACATTCATGATATCAGGTCTAGTTTGAGTCAAATAGAGCAATCCACCAATCATCGATTTGTATCTAGTTTGATTTTCTTTAGGAGAATCATCATTTTGAGTCAACTTACATCCGGTCACCATAGGTGTACCAATTGGCTTTGAATCTTTCATACCAAACTTCTTTAGCAATTCTTTCACATACCTGGACTGGGATATAAAGATTCCTCTATCTAGCTGAGTAATTTGCAATCCCAAAAATAATTTCATTTCTCCAATCATATACATCTCAAACTCACTTTGCATCTCATCAAAAAACTTCATGCACACACTATCATCTCCTCCAAAAATGATATCATCAATAAAGACTTCAACAATCAAATCTTTACCATGATCAATTTTGAAATACAAATTACTATCAATAGTACCTTTATTAAATCCAAGCTTCAACAAATACTTGTCCAATTTGGCATACCATGCTCTTGGGGCTTCCTTAAGTCCATTCAATGCTTTCTTCAATTGGCAAACCATATCTCCCTGATCAGTCAATTAAAATCCATTAGGTTGCTCAATATACACTTCTTCTTCCAGTTCACCATTTAGAAATGCTAACTTGACATCCATCTGATAAAACTTGAAGTTTTTGTAAGAAACATAAGTAAGAAATAATCTCATAGCTTCAATCCTAGAAATAGGAGAAAAAATTTCTTCAAAGTCAATTCCTTCCATATGATAATATCCTTTACACACAAGTCTTTCTTTGTTTCTAACAACTTCACCTTGCTCATTCAGTTTGTTCTGAAAGACCCATTTAGTTCCAATTACATTTTTGTCCTTAGGTCTAGGAACAAGAATCCATGTATTATTCTACTCAATCTATTGTAGTTCTTCTTTCATTGCTTCCACCCAATGTTCATCTTTGCATGCTTCATTGACACTATTAGGTTCATTCTTTGAGATCAAACAGTATTGTTCTGCAATGCTTCTCCTAGTTTGAACACCATTATTCTTGTCACCTATAATTTGATCTTTTGAATGACTCAGTCTTCCATACATTGGAGTCTTAGGACGTTCTTGAACTTCAGGCTCTTGTGATATCACTTCTGCACTTTCAATAGTTTCTTCCTCTAGAATGATCTGCACTTGATTCTGAGTCTGAACTGAACTGTTATTCTGATTGTCTGAATCATATCCACAGGTTTTGGATGGTCTAATTGTGTCTTCATCAACCTTGACATTAACACTTTCAACTACTTTCCTCAATCTCTTATTGAAGCACCAGTAGGCTTTACTTTTAGTAGAATAACCAAGAAATATTCCTTCATCACTTTTAGCATCAAACTTTCCTATATCTTCATCTCTTTTGATATAGAATTTACTCCCAAAGATTTTGAAATATTTAACAATAGGCTTATGGCCAAACCATAGCTCATGAGGAGTCTTACCGACATCACCTTTGATATGTACCCAGTTGAGAGTGTAAATGAAAATACTCACAACTTCTCTCCAGTAGATATGAGGAACATTTCCTTCCAGCATGATGGTTTTAGCAACTTCTTGAATTTTCATGTTCTTCCTCTCCACAACTCCATTTTGTTGAGGGGTCCGTAGGGGACATAATTGTCTCTTTATCCCATGCTCTTCACAAAAAGAATTAAACTCATGGGAGGTGAATTCACCACCTCTGTATAATCTCAAACATTTTATCTTCAGACCTATCTCTGTCTCAACCATAGCCTTAAAGATCTTGAATTTCTTTAGAGCTTCAAATTTTTCCCTTAAGAAAGCAACCCACATCAATCTAGAATAATCATCAATAAGTAACATGAAATACCCGTCTCCTTGTAAACTTCTAACTCTAGAAGGACCACACAGATTAGTATGCACAAGCTCCAACACTTCATTTGAGCAATGTTTTTTACTCCGAAATGAAACTCTAGTTTGCTTCCCTAATTGACATTCCTTTCATATAGTATTAGTAGGATTTACCAACTTAGGAAGATCTCTCACTACCTGAGTATAGCTTATCTTGATAATATTGTCAAAGTTTACATGACACAATCTCCTATGCCACAACCAACTTTCATCAACTTGAGAAATTGGACAACTTTTACCAGCAACATTCAGGTGAAAGATATTACCTTTTGTTTTTGTATGAGATGCAATCACATTTCCTAAACTCCCCAATATTCTACACTTTCCATCCTTGAATTGAAGATTGTATCCCTTGTCAACCATCTGTCCAACACTTAAAATATTATGCTTTAAACCTTCCACATATAGAACATCATCACTATTATTCTTACCATCAAGATAAATGGATCCTCTGCCACAGATTACACTAGCTTTTTGATCACCAAATCTTACAACACCTCCATCATTATCACATGTCATGTGATGAGAGCATCCATTGTCAATCATCCATTCATCCTTTTCTTCAACTCTGGCAGCTAGAGATTTCTCCACATTCATGCAACTACCAAATTTAGTAGGTACTGGATAATTTTCCTTGATAGCAATAAATATCCATTCATCTTCACTTACATTCCCTTTATCAGATTCATCATCTGTCACACCTTCATCAACAACATAATAACACTTCCTTTGGAATCTAGGCTTGTTAGGTCTTGGCTTAGGAACTCTTTCTAGACACCTTGAGGAAAAATGATCTATCTTATTGCAAGAAAAACATTTAAGAGTAAATTTCCCTTTATACTTACCTTCTCCTCTGGGTACCCTCTTAATAATAAGTGCTTCAAGCTCCCCTATTTTTCTCTCTTCTTCTTCAATCTCTCATTTCCTCCTCATACTTGAACACCTTTCTAGAAGAACTTTCATCTAGATCATATCCCTGCTTATATTTTCTGGAGATAGTAGCTTTGAATGCAAATTCTATCTTAGGAAGAGCATCACCAAACTCACTTAACTCAAAAGAAGCAAGCTTACAAATCAAAAAGTCTCTAGTTACATTTTTCACAATCCATATCTCCTCAATAGTAGCAACTTTGTGTTTGTATGCAGGAGGTAGGGATCTAAGCACTTTAGCAACAATTTCTGATTCATCCAATGTTCCACCAACACATTTGATATTACACACAAGTTCATTCACTCTCTGCATAAAAGAAGTGATGTTCTCATATTCACCCATTCTCAACATTTCATATTTCACTTTTAGACTTTGCAGCTTAGCAATCTTCACATGGGTATCACCTTCATACAAAGTTTCCAAATTTTTCCAGATCTCATAAGCAGTCTTCGGATCCATTACATTTGTCTTCTCAGAATTAGTCAGAACACTCAACAATGCTTCCTTAGCCTTGATATTACTCGACATCCTTGATCTCAGTAGAAGTAGAAGGACCATTCTATGGGATGATATACCTATTCTTTGTAATGTTCCAGTAAGATTCATCAATGCATCTTAGATGACACTCCATTTGAGTCTTCCACAAAGAATAATTTTTTCCATCAAATCTTAGGCTATCCTTCTTATATGTCGCCATCCCAGATCACCTCAAGCTATTTAACTTCTTCCAAGGAACCTACTCTTATACCAATTATTGGTAACACAAGGGCAGACAACTAAGAGGGGGGGTGAATCAGTTTTCATAGAAATTATAGAAATTAAAATTATTCTTAGATCTGATAAATAAACATGAAAGCATAAACCATCACCACATTAGAAATACACATAATACCAAGATTTTTTACATGGAAACCATGTTAGGGGAAAAACCATGGTGGAGATTAGTCCACAAGATTATACCTTGTTAAAAGTATAAAAGAATTGTGAATGGGGAATGCACATGCATTTAGGCACACTACCTAGAGCTCACTGCTCAAATATAGAAATACTTTCTGCCCAAAGGAATACACACTGTCTTATAGAAACATTTGGATTACATCTAGATTTTGAGCTGAGAAAATAGCATCTGCTAATGCCTAATTATAGTTCTAGTTAAGTACATAAACATCTGCTCACTCCTCTTCACACTTTACTTCTTCCTTTGAAAGATTTGAACATTATTCACACATAGCACTCGCACACCACTACATCTCATGCCTTCAAGTGATATGAAAAAATCACTCATATATATCCGCAACTAGGGATAACATCATCTACATGTCAACTTCAACAAAATATAAAACATGTACAAACCATCGGCCCAAATGAAAAAAGGAAGGAGCTCCTAAATGAGAAAGCCATGAAATGTCAAACATTGTAGGCATACAATAAGCTGGTGGAATCACACAATAAGTACCACAATAGGCTCAAAGAGGATCTTGGCTATTTTTATTTCCCCCTACACTCCATGACAACCTTGGAAATCCTAGGGAGCAAGATGATTGGAAGGACGATAATTCCATGTTTCTACCTAATGCATTGCAAGAAATAAACGACGAAGAGATGGTGTTACAAAATACACATAAACAACTTGAAAAGATGATGTATATGGATTTTGATATGAAGGATTCAATTTCCAACATAGAGACTTATGCTGAGGAGGAATACACTCGCCATCTTTATGCTATCAACTTGTTCATCAACCAAACCACTGACGCAT
Organism: Sequoia sempervirens; assembly: GCA_007258455.2. Taxonomy (NCBI): domain Eukaryota; kingdom Viridiplantae; phylum Streptophyta; class Pinopsida; order Cupressales; family Cupressaceae; genus Sequoia; species Sequoia sempervirens. The sequence continues at coordinate 218,672,582 of VDFB02105785.1, read as the reverse complement.
GAAATACAAAAGGACAACCATCGAGACATGAAAACTAGCCAGCATCGTAGGGGAGGTTTACTTTGTAGGTGATGCATTATCATGGAGTAGGATCCTTGAATAGATCTTAGGTGGTCACGGGTGCCCGCTAGGAGATTACCGAATCGATGCATTCACCTGTTGAAGTGTTATGTTTTTATTTATGTTAATTAGCATTTAGTTATCAAGCATCGTACCCTTTTGTAATGGGTTTCTAGCTTGTTTCCTCTTGTATATAAAGGGAGACCAAGGCCCAATTGAACATTATCAATTCATTTTTATATTTCCATTATAGTAGACATAGTAAGAAGATAGATTGCACAATTCGCCTATTTACATCATATTGAGACACTTCTGTTATAATGCTTATATTTTGAAGTAATAATGGAGTAGACTACTTATAAACCATAATCCATATTCGGTGTTCAATTACTTATAAACCTTTATATACTCCTTCTTGCCTAACATAATCACTCTTGCTTCCTTGCTTTGATTTTAGCTCCCAAGGCTTTATTGTAATTTTCTTGTACCAATTAATTGTGACAAATGTGATCGAGTACTAGCTCTCATGAGAGAAGGTAATGTTGACTTCATACCACTCCATTTTGGTGCTGACTCTGATTAATGATTATTGAAAAATGATTACTTTGAAGTGTAACCTTCCTTGATTAATAGGCATAAATAGTGATGATGTTGGCCTTATGTAAATATAGAATCTTTGGTGGTGTAGGGAAAGCAAGGTTTGGGATTAAATGTAGAGCTGAATGAGTTCCATGCCTTGACTATAGTGCTAATGATGATGTCTTCTTTATTTCTGATGGAAAATTTGGCAAGGAAGTTTGCTTCCTTATTTTCCTCTCTATATGCATGCTGGATAGTTGAGATGAGGAAATAATTCCACCACTGTCTCATTTGAATATTGTTTGGCTTTTATGGCAATTATCCTTTCACTCCTACATTCTTTCTTATTCTCATCTTGATTTCACTCTTGTTTCCAAAAGCACAACCCATTCAAACTCTTCTTGAGCATCTGTTTCAATAACTTCAATAAAAGGAAATAAAATATGTTCTTCATCAACTAGCATGGAAGGATGCAAATGTTGGTGTAATTAATTATTAATTACACTTTGCATAAGTTTACTTAGGTAATTATTTATTTCCTAGGTTAATTAGTTATCATCCTTATCTTATTGAGCTAGCTTTTTGCTCAAGCTAAGATTAGGGTTTTGCATGCTTGCTTTTATAAGCAAGCCTCTTCTCTTGTATTATTGTACTTCGAATATATCATTTTGCATGTTTTTATGCAAACTCTCTGCCTTTTCTGTTTTTATCTTCTGTGGAAGGTTATTTTTGGTTTGCATTTCAGATCTTGGTTTCTAACATGGTATCAGAGCCTTGATTTGCAGCCCCTTCTCAGATTTTTGAGAAAATCATTGCAGAGTTCGTTCGAGGTCCCTCAAGGGTTTTTCTCCTTGAGTATATTTATGCAGTGTTTTTGGATCAAATCGAGTTTTTCCATTCGATTCAGAGCACTGGAAAAGATTGAGGTTTGATGAAAGTCATTTTTCATTGGAGCCATTTTTAGTTTTGCTTCATAAATCCAGCTTCCACTCAGTTGTAGGAAAAACGATTTTTGGGTTTTGTAGCCAAGGTCGAAATCTAAACTGGGTATCTTTTATATTTTTGATATCTTGTACGGATCTGGAGAAAACTGCTATACAAAAATCGGCGCGCGTCATTTTTCTCTTGGCTGAAGGTTTAAAAAATATATTTTTTCATCTTCTGCTTGCTGATCAAAAAAAATTTCTGGGTTTTGTAGCCAGGGTCGAAATCCGATCTAGGTATTTTTTCATTTTTTGATTTCTTTCACGGATCTCAAGAAAACACACAAAAACTGTCGCATCATTTTTTTCTCCTGCTAAAGGTTTAAAAAAAATTATTTCTTCATCTTCTACTTGCTGAATCAAAAAACGATTTCTGGGTTTTATTTTCAACTTCAAAAAAATTTTGAGTTTTTGTTTTTGTCTACTTATTATAAACAAATTTTTTAGAAATCAAATTTGAAGATTTTTCATCATGGAGGCAGATGTAAACCTTGGTTTGTGCATGCACTCATTTTTTTGTTTTCATGCACTAGGTTTGCATTTTCTCTTCTGTTTATGCATGTTTTGCATGCTCTCCTTTTACAATCATTGGGTTATTGTAATAAATGAACTATATAAAGTTCCATCAGGGGGGTTTCTTGCATAATAAATCTGATTAGAGTGTGCATGCACTTTGATCTCCATATCCATTTTGTTTTGATGGCAACTCGCATGGGTTATCTGGTCTCCTTGTTCTTTTGGCCACTTTTTTGCTCTTGCTTGACACATATCAATTCACATCGGTTCACACTTTAGATTGAGAGCCTATGGTTAATGATCCACATTGGATTCATCTCGTTTGAGGGCTATGTTTTTATGGTTAATGTTCCAGAATCTTCATGGAAGAGTTTCCTCAGTTTGGCATCGACATCGAGATACACGGCTTCCAGATTATGTCATCATCTCATCTCCTATTGCTTCACAGATTCCAGGGTTGTTCTAGTTTGTGAGTTTTTAGTGTTCCGTGGCATCGGGTCTCTGTTGCTTTATCATGATTCCTTGAGTCAATGGTGACTCTTATCTAGTTTTAGTAGCAAACATAAGTATCTTTCCTTGTTTGCTAGTTTCAGGTTCAGTGTTACTCCATAGTGTTCTTCCAATGTTTCTTTGCAGTAGTCTCATTGTAGGGGGGTTTTGTCCCACTAGGGTTTTCCTTCTCTACCTCATCTTTGCATTTTGTATATGAGTACCTGATCAGGCCTTATTTGGGACTCATCTTTGCATAATAATTTTGCTTCTCCCTAAGTTGCACTTATGGGGGGTGTTGGTGTAATTAATTATTAATTACATTTTGCATAAGTTTACTTAGGTAATTATTTATTCCTAGGTTAATTAGTTATCATCCTTATCTTATTGAGCTAGCTTTTTGCTCAAGCTAAGATTAGGGTTTTGCATGCTTACTTTTATAAGCAAGCCTCTTCTCTTGTATTATTGTACTTCGAATATATCATTTTGCATGTTTTATCTTACTTGGAAGGTTATTTTTGGTTTGCATTTCAGATCTTGGTTTCTAATAGCAAAGTCATGAACTAAAGAGAGTCATGAGTTAGAATAACAATGAAAAGATAGAGTAGATCATTCATTGATCTCATATTTATTTTGTCATAAAACTCACAGTGACAACATTTAGGACAGTCACAATGGATTTCAATGAAACAAAAGGAAAAATTTCATAGATTCACTATTCTATATATGATCGTAATACTTTTCCTGGAGATCATGAGAGTAATTTTATAAAGGAATGTTGTGGAAAACATTTATTACATTTGTATACATCTTTAGAATACAATATAAAGATGATATAGTTGAGAATCAAAATATTGAAGGATAGCCTCTCACCTGATTTGAATATGTGGAATTATGGTCATTCCATGCAGAAACTATAGGCTTAACAGAGGCAGCCAATTGCGGAACTTTCTCAGTGAAATCGTGTAAGCAACTCATTATATGTTGGTACTCTTCATTTGAGTTGACATGATTTGGAGAGGCTCTTACTTGTCATTCAATAGATGGTTGTGAAATCTTTGTTGACGAACTAGATTTCCACTTCATACTATTATTAGATTTATTACAATCTAGTACTGCCATATAATTGATAATATCTTCTACACCTACTTCTCTATTATTGTTTTCCACCTAAAATACAATGTCAATTTCAACATATAGTGAGTTCAATAAAAAATTGAAATAAATAACACAATGTAAATTAAACCAAAAATCCATACACTTACTCCAAATTTGTCCATTTTGGCCTGCAACCCACCTTGGCCAAATGTATATTAAGCCCTCACATTATCTCTTGCTTTCTTGCCTCTTTTACTCTTTGTCAAATATTCTTTGGAACACATACTTTATTTCAATGCCTCCCACTATTTGGGAGATAGAGTGGAGTCTAATGGCTCTTTTCCCTCCATGATTGTTTTTCTGAAATTGTTCATCAGAAGTCTCATCTTGTGCTTGTAATATTTTCTAGAGATTTGTCCACCAATAGTGTAAAAGGAATTTTCCATTTTTTGTATAACATATTCCATATTCCGTGGATCTTTCTCTGCAAAATTTGATTTACAAATATCCAAATGGGCCCTACATCTTACACCCAACTCGGAGGCCCACCTTGCAACATTTTTCCCAATGGGTTCACCATCTCTTGATACCTCAACCAAGAATGACTTCTTCCCTTCTAATACTATTTATTTTGCATTCCTATCTGTAGATTTGTATAAATCTTGACTCAATCTTTGTCTTTTAACAAAAGTAGGCACATCTTCTGTTGAACCACTACTAATATTTTTGGTTGATCCACTAATTCCATCAAAAGTAGTAGATGCACCATGTCCACTTTGAGGCACATCAGATGCAAGCAGACTCTCTTCATGACTTTCATTAACTAAAACTTCATGCTCCTTGGCCACATTAGGTGTGGTATGAGTAGGTAGATCAGTACTAGTCTCCGCAGATTTCACTTCATCACAACTATTTTTTTCACCAACTACATTTGTTGAATCACAAAAGTGTTGGCTTCTATGAGTTGGTAGCACTGTATCTTTACTTTCTTTTTGTTTTTTCTCTGCATTTTCTCTCCACTCTTTTTCTTGCCTATAAAACAAAAAAAATATATCATATCATGTATTATATACATAAAGCTCTATAAAATTTCATTAAACAATATTAAACAAATAATATACTACTTAGTGGATTTACAACTTGCCTGTTTGTCAAACCAAGATGCAATAAATATTTATTATTCTTGGCCACACATTCTTCACGAAAGCACTCATAATCTGTCACTGGAATTTTAGCATTATGATCACTATCATCTAATTTGTGCCTTAAATTGTTTTTCCTCATTTCCTGATGTCCAAAAAAATAATAATGTATAAATTAGCAACTTGATTCAAAGATAATTAACTGTAACAAAATTGCATAAATACAATTTTATGAGGTCTCAGTTTTAATGAACAATCATTGAAACACGTAGGAAGTCTAAAGCACTGGAAACAACAACAATCATTAGATGTTGTGGGTATTTCAGTCAATGGATATTAAATAATGGTGCCCTACAGAAATGCCAGTTTAATAAAAAACTTAACAATGTATTTGAATCAATCCATCAAATATTTAGTAATAATGTTTTCATTCATAGTTCAATAAAAAAATTTGTATTACCAAATTTTAACTGGACATGAACTTCTAGCATGGCAACCATTTTTTACAACTAAACCAATGCTTTGCTTAGGTGATAGCACCATCACTACAAAATTTCTATGGTATCTGGTGATCTTACTTCTGTTGTTCTATTACGTAATAATTTGTTCATAACATCTACATACATTCATGAAGGGGTAGATTTAATGAAAAAGAACAGATATGTTGGAGTGGACAGTGAGTTACAAGCAAGGAATGCCATGATTTGATGAATAAAAAAAGGTTTTTAAAAGAGGTAAGGTTACATGAGACCTATGAACCATAGAAGAATGAATGTGTTCCTTCAATATTTCCTTTCAGAACTTTGAACAACCCCTACCTTTGCATCACATACTTAATGAGTGAAGGTTTTGTTGTAATACAAATGCATCAGAATAGTACAAGCATTATAACAACCATAACAATGAGTCAAAGTACAGTGGTCAAGGACTGTTATAACATCCTGTCATGACAGTGGAAGCAATGATCTAGAGGAGCTGTCAAGAAAAGATCATTGTCAAAGTAAAGCAATGACGGTATACATATTCATATTGCATTCATATTCATATTCATATTGCATCCTCATTTATATATGAAAACATATTCATATTGCATCCTCATTTTTATATAAAAACATATTCATATTGCATTCATATAGCAACTTTGTTCAACATTAAAGCTTTGAAATAGGTATTAGTTTGAAGGTCCATGTCCTTAAAACATAAAACAATCTTAAAACAACATAAAAGTCTTAAATAAAAGGTCATATAATGGGGCTCATAAATAATCATCTGCATTTCCAACAAGATAAGAATTATGATCACTCATGTATGCATCTACTTGATTTTCTTCCTCATCCTAATTTGTGACATGCAATACATTCTCTCTCCCAATTTCTTCATTGGTAATCAAAATCTCTTATTCAAGCAGTCCCTCATTGTCTTCATCCACTTCTTTGAATCTTTCCTGTAAATTAACATATTTCCCATCAGGCATTACATCAACAACTTCCATGAATTTTTGTTTCGAACGAGACTCTGTTTGAATGAAATATTACCAACCTGGGCTTCTTACATCATCAATTAGAAATTATTGGTTAATTTAAAGAGGGGAAACAGACAGCTCATCTGTCTCTAATAAAAATTGTCGTGTATTTGCACGTACAAATCCATACTCATCAAATTGTACTGCGAATGGTCGGATCTACTTACATTTCAATAATATAGAACTATTTTCACCAAAATCCACTTGAATAATTTCTTGGATGAATCCAACATAAAATTTCTTCTCAATTTCATGAAGAAATTCAGCACTAACAACACAATCACAATTTGTCTTTCCTTTATCTTTTTGTTCCACTATTAAATGACTACCATAGGCCCACATTCCACTAAAACACATAGCCCATAAATGTGGAGGTTGTAAAAGCTCACTTTCCTTTTTTGTTATATCTTGACCTTCTTCTTTTGCATCACTGATTGCATTAACAATCCATTCTTCAAATTTAGGAAAAGAATCACCTCTAATCAAATCATGACGTCTGCGCTTCTATTCTTCATATTTTCTACATAGAATAATGACATACAAATAGTAAGATTAATAATATAAATGTGTAAATGAAATTGAGTAAATAAATTATTGTGTAGTTTTTTTTACCTAGGCCACTTATCAAATGAAGATGTGTTTTGAATCATAAAGGCGTGTATTGCACTTCTTTCTTGATATGATAGATTGAAGCAACATCCATTGTCTTCTAATACTTCACCTACAACTCTCTCATCTTCGTCATCATCCCATACATGCCGATTGAAATTTTTAAAATCCTTCATATATTCTATGCAAAATTCCATGGCCTCTTGCATTGAATATCCCTCAGACATGTTGCCTTCTGGTTTTTCCCTAGTATGAACAATTTTTTTCAAAACCTTCATATATCATTCTATAGGATACATCCATCTCGTTCTTACTGGGCCATAATGCTCTAGTTCATATTCTAGATGTATCAAAAGATGTATAGAAATGTTAAAGATTGTTGGTGGAAATTCTCATTCTAATAGATAAAGGACTTCAACAACCTCCTCCCTCAAACTATCAAAGTTCGAATGATCTAATACATGTAAAATTATTCTCTTTAATATTAGGCCCAACCTTATAATTGCCAATCTTGGCCCCTTTTCCAAACTTGATATATTTACCACAATAGGTAAAAATTATCAATTATGACATGATAGTTGTGGCTCTTGAGGCCTCTTAAACTATTAATGTCAGTTTGGCTTCTGATGCTACTACTTACATATCCAGAGGGAAAGTGAGTTTGAGACATCAATTGTAAGAATTGTGCATGTTCTTCCTTTGTCTAGATATAAGGAGCACTAGGTTTTCTATATTTTTCATTATCATATTTTTCAACCAAAATATTTTGATGAATCTTTATTTCTTGAAAGTCTTCACGTGATGAAATAGTATCAAAAGTACCAAAAAGAGTTTCTATAATAGCATAAGCTATATTTTTCTCAGTATGCATAAAGTCAACAGTATGCCTAATGGCTACATCCTTAAAGTATGGCAACTTATACAATATGCACAACCGTTTTACACCGCTTTCATTACATGGATCATATCTACTACTAGCAATCCCATAATTTCATTAAATGACACTTTTTTGTCCATTCTCAACAATGTAATCACCTGTTATTAGCAATGGCGCTTCACGATTCTCTTCTTGACCATTGAAACGTGTTTTTTGTTGATGATATGGATGATCCATTTTAAGGTAAGCACAATGTCCACAATAAATAAACTTACAAAAAATTCTTGAGTGCCTCACAAAATCCTTAAAGTTGCAAGCAGGACATCCATAGTATCCATGAACAGAGAGACCAAACAATGTGCCATATGCAGGAAGATCATGAATCGTAAATAATAAGGAAGCTCTTAAAGTGAATTTGATTGAATGACCATCCCTTAAAGATTGAATTTCTTCAATTACTTTCCAAAATTCCATTAGCTCATCATATAATGGCTCTAGATAAGCATCTATAGTATCTGAAGTCACACTTTTCTTTCCTGGTATAATCAATGATAGCATTAAGAAAAATGGTTTAGTTGCTAACCATGGAGGCAAGTTATAATTTATTAGAAACACTGACCAAGTTGGCCATTTAGTACTTTGAACTTAGAATGGGTTCACCCCGTCTAGAGCCAAACCCAACCTTATATTATGAGGATCTTGAGAAAAATCAGGCCATCTGTTATCAAATTCCATCCACGTCTTAGAATTAGGCACATGTCGTTGTTTTCCATCAGTGCTCTTATTTTGGGCATGCCACTGCATAAGCTCAGTAATGTCTTTGCACCTATACATTTAGAGTAATCATGGGATTATCTAAAAGTGGCGAAGAACGTTTCTAGGAACCACAGTTGATTTCAACCCTTGTCTATACCTCGCTTCATGAAATTTTGGACATTCACTCTCATTTGTAATATTTTTGCAAAATAATACACACCATTCACACATGTGTGGATGTTTTCATACCCCAAGCCGAGCTTACTGATTTTCTTTTTACATTGAATTCATTTTGTTGGCAATGTGGAGTCAGCTGGTAACAATGAACTTAATAATGTCAATAATTGATCTACACTCTCATTTGTCCAACCCTGCATCACTTGCAAGTTAAGAATTTGAAGGATTGTTTTCAAATGAATTAACTTGCAATTAGCATACACAGGATTTAAAGCATCCTCCATTGAATTGGCCCAATCATCATTTAGACCCTCATTCAACATTCTATCAACTTCAAACACTTCGTCAAACATTTCTACCTCTTCATCTATGTTTGTTGCCTCTTCATGTCTCATAGTCAACAATTCTATCATATCTTCATAATAATTGTAAGCCCAAGGGCTTATACCACTATGTCCATATCTTATCATATGTCGATAAATCATATTTCTTTTTTTCACCTTTCCACCAAGACAATTTTTACATGGGCATGGATATTTGTCAATGTCCCTCTCATTAGCTACTCTCTCATCATATGCATGATATTGATATGTAGTCAACATTTGATGTTGATCCATCTGTAATATTGTGCATTCTAGTATTAATTTAGTTTCTGATTTAAAGAAAAAAACATAAATTTGAAAACAAAGATGCCAAAACATTGTTGAAAGTAGTCACTTTTAGTATAGACCATAATAGAAAGAAGAGGATATAATGAGTCATTGTTCTGAGATCTATCTTAAATTCATTTGAAGTTTACCTACTGAGAATGGAATATGCCTGTGTTTCCTATCAGCTTACTTTTAGAAATGAGGGTTTCAAATTACCTTTGAATTTGTTGTAGAGGGCCTCGTTGACTTTAAATTCATTGCAGCAAACTTCAAATTCCTCTCCCGCCTTTTCAAAAGTCTCTAGGTCCTATCCAAACAAGCTTTATTTCCCATGAAAGTGCTTCAATACCTGTCCATGAGAATAACAAACGTCAACAACAATCCAATTTCATTCCCATGCCAACAATTATACATTTTACAAGTTGTCTGACTTATGAATATAGACAAGTTATGTAAACCATTAGATAAATAACATTTAAAGGTTTGTCGTCACTGACTTATAATCTATTTTTGAGTTCAACTAATACATCTATTTTTTTTGGTTTGTTTTCATGGTCGTTACTCATGTAACTTGTACTTTCATATCCCTTTGAGCTAATTTCTATATTTCTTTCTTTTGCATTGAATGTGTTATGAAAGTAAAACTTGAAAGCGCCCCTGCTGACAAGATTTGAGTCTTTAATTGTTTACTTGTTTTTGTGATATTTGAATTTTGAGTCTTAAAATCAAAACAAACATGTATAAAGGTTGAGTTGTATCTGAGAAGCAGGTGTTCTTGTGTGAAAGGTTTTCTCTTTGAGTCTTTAGTTGTTTCAGTTATATTTGAGTCTTAAAATCAAAATAAAAAATATGAAGGTTGAGATGTGTTTGAGTATAGTTGTTGTCATTTGATTGTCATATGAAAAGTCCGTTCAATTGTATTTGAAGTCAAAATATTGAATTTGATAAATTTAAGCTATCATTATGTGATCACTAATGATTCATTTGTAATGAAATTGAGTGAAATTTGAATTGAGAAGTGAGTTGTTTGAAAGTTTTCAGGATCTAAATTATGGAAGAAGATTTAATTAATGTTTTGAGCCACTCTTTTGATACAACATCAGCACGAGTGATGGATAAGGATTGCAAATATGATATCTTTAAATTCATGCACATTAAGAGGTGGGGAAATCCAAACCAATTAAGATCAAATTGGAAATACAAATTATGAATTGATTATAAAATATTTTTAAAAATATTTTCTCATCATGACTGGTTACATTTATAAAGTGCCTGTTAAGAAAAAAAAATTATTGGATTACGAGTAAAAAACTATCCAAGTAAAAATTGAAGTTTATGGCATGTCCAGGATACAATCTCAGGTGATTTGTGAGTCTAGAATTTCAAGGCAGAAAATGAATTGTAAAAATATAAAGAATCATAACTTTAAGTGTGAATTAAGTCAAAAGGTTATGGGTTTACCACAACACTAAGGCTGGGTACTTTGTTTCTATAAGATAATTGGAGTACCCAAAGAGTTTTATAATTGTGCTTTTGACTTTCAACTTAGTTTTTATTTTATTTTGTTGAAAACATCAAAGACTGAGATTAGGTTTTGAAGAAGTAAAACTAGATCAGAAATAAGGATGAAAGCTTGGGAAAAGACAAATTATTGAATGCTCTATAGATTGGTACAAACAAATGGGTTTTGTAGGGTAACCTTACCAGATTTGAACATTTATGAGACTTAGAGATTGTGTATTTTGTCTCTTCTTATTGTGTTGATCCTTTATCAGTTTGTATGTGCTTTGAGTTCTTGATCATATCTAATGTTTTATTATTTAAGGGATTTCAATTATGTTAAATGAATTTGTAAGCCTATGTGGAGTTGTTCAAGGTAATCCTTGATGAGCTTTGTTTATCATTTTGTTGTCCAATCTAGTTGGATATTAGCCTTATTTGCTTACTTGTCTATTTGATGAGGGTTCATTCACATGGTCATCTAGAAAACATATCTTAAATTAGTTGATTGGTTGAGTGGCTAAAACTCCACATTCGATAATTGATTAGACCTATCTTTGTTTCTTAAGGATTTGAGCTTGTTTTAATAAGCTACTACATTGGAATATTTATATAATAATAGAAGGAGCAACAATGGAGAATTGATTTCAGATGCTTGATATTGTCTTTGTGAATTGCAAAAATGTGAGGAAATCCGGATGATAATATATAAGTCTAGATGTTTATCTAGATTAATGTGGATCTTGAAAATTCCAGATACTTAAAGCCAAAACATGATTGTGTTGGAAAGAGACACTACACAAGTCATCTGGTGTTGTCATTGATGGAAAACCTAGTTAGTAATCCCATCCACACTTCAGTAATTTCTCATACTGGAAGTCAGATTGAAGATATGTGTTAACTGTCAAGCTAAAATAGGGCATCTGACAAAAAGGCCGACTATATGAGTATAGCGTGTTGTGGATCTTTGTGGCATAATTTTTTAAGGTGTTTCATGTTTGAGACATGTTGTTTTGGGTCCTCACTATTTTTTGGCCAACATTGGTTGATTCACATTGATAATTATTTATGGATTGGGCCAACAGTTTGTACATGTTTTATATTTTGTTAAAGCCGACATGCAGTTGATGTAATCTCTAGTAGTAGATATATATAATCAATTATTCATATCATTTTGATGCGTGATGCGATATTATAAAAAATTCAGAAGGAATATAGATCGATTGTGCATAGTTTCACTTGCGCAGAATAAAGATTGGTGCTTTGAATTAAAGCAGACAAAGTTTCAAGAACAGAATCAGATAGAATGTGAAAAATGCAATCATTGTTCTTAATTGGAACTATAATCAGGCATTAGCAGATGTTATCTCATAGTTCATCAACTCCAGTTGTCTATCTATGACTGTAAGACAGCGAGTCTTCTTTTGGGCAGAAATCCTTTTGTATTTGAGTAGTGAGCTCTATGCAGTGTGCCTAAATCCATGTGCATTCCCCATTTGTAAACACTTATTTTGAGTATACTCATATTGTGGATTAACCTCCACAGTGGTTTTTCCCATAACAGGGTTTCCACGTAAAAATCCTTGTGCTATGGTGTTGCGATTGATTGCCTTCTGTTATTGCATCTTTCTTTTGGTTCAATTCTATAAGTGGTTTAAATATCAAGTTAATAAAGTTAAATTTTGCAAAACACTGATTCATCCCCCATCTCAGTGTTCCTTGATTCCAACAATTAGTATCAAAGCCTAGTTCCTCAAAAGAATTTTAATAGCTTGGGGAAGATTCAGGAAGGTGATTCAATGGATTCTGACAGTCTTCATCAACTTTTGGTGGCTCTATATGATCTTGATTAGTCCAAATATGGAGTCTGGGAATTGCAAGCAAGCCTCATGAATGCTGATAAATTCAATCAATCATTGAAAGATCAAATCAATAAGTCCAGGGAAAAGAGAAAGGATCTTTGTGATCAACTCAAGCGGAAAGAGAGTAAAACCATGGAAGATGATCACCTAAGTCAAGCCTTGAAGGAAAAGATAGAAGAATGTGAAAAGCTCACCAAAGATAATGTTGTCCTAAAGCATGAGATGGAATCTATTGTGATGAGGATGACCAAAGAGATTGAAGAGAAAAAGAAGAATGAATAGAATCTTACTTAGTCCTTGAAAGAAAAATATGAAGAATGCAACAAAATTAATGGTGGATTCAATCAGTTTTCGCTTGAATTGCAACAATCTAGAAACAAAGAAGAAGAGCTTGAAAGAAAAATTGTTATTCTCAGGGATGAACTTACTACTGCAAATGAATACAAGGAGAAGTTCAAGATTAGCTCAGCTAAGTTTGATGAACTGATTCAAAGTCAGAAGATTGGAAGTGACAAGCAAGGTCTTGGATATGAGAAAGGAGAAAGCTCTGGATCTGGTCAAAGGAAATTTAGGGCAGGAAATCAGACAAGCAAAGCTAGAAGGTATCTGGTAAGACAACCCAATGCTCAAAAGTTCAATGAATACTATTTTTTTTGCAATAAATTTGGTCATATGGCTGCTCAATGTAGAAGTAGAATGAATCCAAGTGGTCCATCATTCTCTGGTTAGTGTTTCAATTGCAATAAGTATGGTCATAAGTCAATTGAATGCAAAAATATGACAACCAAGTTTTTGAATAGAAATGTCAAATGTTATGCCTACAATAGATTTGGCCATATTGCTAACTAGTGCAAATCAAGAGAAAATCAATGGAATAATTGGTCTATAAAAAGAAATGTGGTGTGCTATAATTGTAACAAATCCAGTCACATTGCAAGATTTTGTAGAAACAGGAAGGGTCTGGTAAACCAAGGGAAAAATATGCAGAGTGATGATAAGGGAAAAGGTAAAGTTACTGCAGATGAGATCAGGAATCAAATGAGGAAGAAATGGGTGAAGAAGAGTGTTTCTAATGTAGGAAATGAGTCCACACTAGAATCTAGTGCTGGAAATTCCTCTAGGAATTAGTTTAAGGCCTTTGGCCTAGGGGGAGCTCTCAAGAAAATATTTTACCCCCTGTCGGTCGTTGGTACTGGAATGTGGAAAATTGCAACGATTGCATTAATGGTCTATATATGTTTTCAGAACACTTATGGAGGAAATTTATGCAAAATTGAAGGCCCACAAAAGAAATTTCTTTCACAAACTATGAAAATAGGGTATCTGGAAGACCTAGGGAAAAATAATTTATTGTGATAAAAAGTTAGATGTGTGAATGATAAAAGGTTAGTTTTATTCCTCATTCGTCACATTGCATTTCGAGAAGAAGTTTGGAGAGCTCTACAAGTGAATTTTGGTGAGATACAAGTCTAAAGGTGATTCAACGATCAAACCCTAATCTGGTAAAAGGTATTTATCTGCAAAACTTGTGAACTCGAAATTTTTGGAAATGGCCGCTTCGTTAGTCGTTGATATTAAGGATAGACCCCGCCAAAAATTCAAATGGCACATGTTCAAATCCATTGAGACAGAACCATTAGGTGCATTTTCTTCCGTTCTGTATGGTGTTTTTCACATTGAAGATATTAGGGCATATATTCATGCAAATGTTGAGGAATTAGGAAGCTCCCAGTTGTTAAATCTATACACAAATCACATTGTGGGAGAAGATCTCTATGTATTTAATACTTTGGAGGAGAAGACGTTCACACAAATTGTGAAATTTCCCGTGTTCAACGAAAATGAATGGGTTTGATACATACTAAGTCAAGTGCATGCCGAGTTCATGTGGTTAAGTCATCCCTTCAAGATCACAAGAGAAGCTATATGCATTGTTACTAGTATGAATTCATCTAGTGGGTTGCACACATTGAAAGCTGTGAAGAACCAAAGAGTCACTAAGGCAACCAGTTCCATTTTTGATAAAAGAGCCATGACAATTAATGACATCATTGAATCAGATGTAAAATTTGCTTCTATAGTTATTGGAGACAAAATCTATCACTCCAGCTGGGATAACCCTGTATCTGGTATTGCAATCTATGCAGCTTATCATATGATCAAGGAAAATGCAGAATATGACTTATGTGAGTTACTCTGGAGCCAATTAATTGAAAAGCTTGGTAAAATCAAGAAAGACAAGAAGAACTCTTTCAAGTATGGAAATTTGTTGTTATGTCTATTCTTCTACTTCATGAATGAATTTTCGGGAGTTGGTAAAGTGCAATGGGAAGGTGATAGACTAGTAGTTGTTCAAATTAGAGACATCTTATATAGAATTGGTGATAACAAAGCAAGGAAAATTGCTATCTGGGGTTACTTCAAAAGCTTCTAGAGTGAAATGCAAGCTAGGGAAAGGATTCCTAAACCTATTGTGGAAAAATATAAGGACACTATTTTCTTCATGGTTGACATTGATCAGTGTTTGATGGAAGCAACAAAACCTAGAATAGTTTGGATAATGCCTATGAGATATGAGGTTGAAGAACTCATTTTGGAGTTGTATTCTCAATACTTGTTGAGTAAACCTCAGGATTTGATAGAAGAAATGTTTGGTACCTTTGAAGAGAAGGATATGCAAGTGCATACACAATTGAAGAAGCCTATGATAGTTTGGAAGGTGAGAAAGGAAGTTGAAGCTTTTGTAGAAAGCATCAGCATATTAGTGGAAGCAGTCAGGGAAGCTAGGAAGAAAAGAGAACAAGCTGAAGAAGGGGAGCTTGCTAGAATTGAGTCAGCTAGTTCAGTAGCATCCTTTGCTAGATCTAGATCTACAAGGAGCTTTACAACCTCATCTAGTCCTACAAAGAAATCAATCCCAGTAAAATCTCAAGTCAGGACATCCAGAAGAGAAGGAAAGAGGAAGAAGGATAAAAGCACAAGAGTCTATGTTGTTGTTGAATATGATGAAGAAAATGAATCAAATGAAGAAGTAAGAGAAATCAAGCATAAGGGCACCAAGGCATCAAAATTATTTAAGGACAAGGCCTCTGGTGAAGAGAAAGCAAAGAAAAAGGTGAAAAATGATAGATCAGGTATGACTGTAGAGGAAGTGGAAAAAGTTTTAATTAAGGATGGTAATCTCAAACCACTTTCTGAATGGTATGACACTTTTGATAGCACTGGTCAGAGAACTCTTGAAGAAGCCACAATTAAATATCTAAATATTTTCAATATGACTCTCATAGAAATAATGTCAGAGTTAGCTAAGGGGTTATATGAAGTCTTAGAAATGAGGAGAGTAAATGCAAGAACTGAAGATGAATGAATGAGAGAATGCATACTTTCCAATCTATGTTCGGTAATGTCAATAGAATAAATGAAGAAAATCGATAATGATGCTAAAAAGGATTTTAAGAGAAAATCAAGGGTGAATAAGCTTATGATTGGGTAGACTAAGGAAGTAGCAAAAGACACTAAGAAAATTCTTAAGGCTGTTTTGTTGAAGAATAGATATAACATTGTCTTTGAAGAAACTCATGATGAAGATGTTCCATCTAGTCCAGAAATTGAAGAAGTGAAAGAAGACACTATTGAGGATACTCAAAATCCTCTAGATATGCAAGGTATCAAAATTCCCATGGAGATTGAAGCTCCTAAAGATATGTCAGTTGAAGAAATAGAGATTCCCAAAGCCAAGCAAGAATTTGTGATTGAAGAAAAGAAGGTTGAGGAAAAGGAGGTTGTTATGGAAGAAAGAGACACTGCAAAGGAAGTAAAGAAGTTTTTAGAAGAAAAACATGAGGAGTTTGACCCTGAATTGGCTAAAGGTCCTATCAACTTGGCCACTCTATCTCCTATTCATAGGCTGAAGGTAGCATCATTTGATCAGGCCAAGGCAAGGGAGGAGATATTGAAATATCAAATTGAGGAAAATCAGCTTCTAAGTCTTGCATCCAATATCTTGGAGAAGATCATACCCACACATGTCAAGGACTCATCTGATTCTCCCTCCGATCAGTTGAAGAAACTTGTCAACTCTGTAAGTACTCACTTTGAGTCTCTTGAAAAGTTAGCTGAGGATAAGTTCCATAAAGAATTGGATGCAAATAGGTTTAGTAGATTGAAGTTTATGATTGCTAATGATAAATTCTTATTAGCTACCTATGAAAAGAAAATTCAAGGTGCATTATCAGAGGGTGGAAATATCTACAAGTCATGCTTATCCTTGTCAAAATTAATTGAGGTCACTGAGAAGAAAATTAAGGAATATGAGAAACAGTTAGCATATATTTCCCAAACCTTTGATCCTCTAACCGTTTATGTGGGTTAGCAAGAAGGTCAAGTCATATCCTTGCTTGAAAAAATTAAAATTTTGAAGCATGAAAAGGACAAAATTGTTGAAAGGGTATTTTGTTGGAAAAACAAGGACAGACAACTAAGAGGGGGGGATGAATCAGTTGTCACAAAATATTTAAACTTTTCAAACTTAACTCAATCTCATATATGATGCATGAACAATAAACCATAAAAAATCAACACATCAGAAACACAGAGAACACCAATATTTTTACGTGGAAACCCTGTTAGGGGAAAAACCACAGTGGATATCAGTCCAAAATATTATACCCTACTAAAAGTATAAAGAAGTATGAATGGGAATGCACATGCATTTAGGCACACTGCCTAGAGCTCACTGCTCAATTACTAGAGGGCTCACTTCCCAAAGAAAGATTCGAATTATAACCATCTGGATTTGAACTAAGAAAATAGCATCTACTAATGCCTAATTATAGTTCTAGTTAAGCACATGAACACTTCTTCAACCTTCTTCACTCTTCTTCACACTTTGCTATGCCTTCAAATGATATGGAAAATATTCACACACAAGACTCGTACACTTCACACTTGCATACTTCCAAATGATCAAACAATCACTCTTATATATCCACAACATGGAATTAAATCACTTCAATTTGGCCATAAGGAAATAATAAAATTATTACAAACAACCAGCCCAAAAAACATAAAGATTATTCATGCAAATCAACCAAGGTCAGCCACAACATAGTGGAGACCCAAATCAACAACCCCAACACAAAAACATATCAATTAATTTCTCCTCGAAGATCCACAACATGCCTCAACACCTAGTCGGCTATGAACATGGAAAACATGAACACACAAGAGAAAATATTAGATCACGAGAACAACAATCAATGCAGACATGCAACATAGATAGAGCATGAACTAGAAACATCCACAAGTATAATGAAAGACCAGAGAAGCATCCAAAACAATTGAACTTATAGAAATCACTTGATCTTCATTTAGGAACACAAACTGAAGTAACAAAAAAAACTGTCAGAATAAAAATCTTCATGCGGATCTCTGAAACTTGACATGGATAAACTAGATATACTCAACAAGAAACCCTTTAATCCACAACCTCAGATCAGCAATGTACTCATCACACCGATAGACTGATCTTCACTTCTCCACTGACAACCTGTAACACTTCTTATTACAATTTTCTCAATATCCTCGACATATACAACTTCTAATGCAATAATGCTAATAGTGTTGACATCAATGACAACCACATATCAGAAACACAACCACAACATCCAACAATCTCCCCCTTTGGCATTGATGGCAACACATGATGTGAAAAATACCATCAACACAACAACACTTACTCCTCCTTAGGTTTTGACTCTTCTCTCCTCTCCCACAAAGATTTTTCACATTTTTCTTCTACCCCTTTGACATGAATGTCAAAGATCTCTTCTATGCAAGCTCTGAACCACATATCTGAACACCTAAACATCTGACTACTCCCCCTGAATAACAGCCATCAACATCAATCTAGATCAAAATATGATAATGAAGTGCACAGCTTGATGTAAACCAATGCATCTCTAGTTCATATCAAGAGGGGTAATCACCCCTAACATCCCTCTGAGATACTCAAAAGTATCTTTTGTCAATGGTTTGGTGAAAATGTATGCAATATGTTCTTTGGTAGGCCCATACTCCAGTCTGACTCCTTTCTCACTCACTTTCTCCCTCAGGAAGTGAAACTTGATTGATATATGCTTGGTCTTAGAGTGTAGCACCGAGTTCTTTGATATGTTTATTGCACTTGAGTTATCACAGTATATAACAATAGGCTCATCATATACTAATCTGATATCTTTTAGCATATTTTTCACCCACAACACTTGAGTACAATTATTTGCAGCAGCAATATACTCTGCCTCAACAGTAGATAGGGAAATGGAATTCTGCTTTTTACTCAACCAAGACACTAGCTTCTTCCCTAGGAAGAAGGAACCACCACTAGTGCTTTTCCTGTCATCTATATGTCCTGCCCAATCTGCATCAGTATAGGAACTCAAGATAATATAATCATCTTTATGATACCAAATCCCAAAATCAACTGTTCCTTTTAGATACTTGAAAATTCTCTTTACAATAGTCACATGAGATTCTTTCGGACTAGCTTGAAATCTAGCAACCATACACACAACATTCATGATTTCTGGTCTAGTCTGAGTTAATTAGAGCAATCCACCAATCGTTGACCTGTATGTTGTTTTATTTTCCTTAGGATAATCATCATTATGTGTTAACTTGCATCTGGTTACCATGGGTGTACCAACATGCTTTGAGTCTTCCATACCAAACTTCTTCAACAACTCTCTCACATATTTGGACTGCGATATGAAAATCCCATTGTCCAACTGAGTGGATTGCAATCCCAGAAAGAAATTCATCTCTCCAATCATACTCATTTCAAATTCACTTTCATTTCATTAGCAAAATTCATACATAGGTCATCATCTCCTCCAAAAATTATGTCATCAACAAAGACTTCAATAATCAATTCTTTATCATGATCCAACTTAAATACAAGTTGTTGTCAACAATACCTTTATTGAATACAAGCTTTATTAAGTATTTATCCAGTCTAGCATACCAGGCTCTGGGGGCTTGCTTGAGTCCATACAAAGATTTCTTCAATCGGCAAACCATGTCTTCCTTATCAGTTAGTTGAAATCCATCTAACTTTTCAACATATACCTCTTCTTCTAATTCACCATTCATAAAATATGACTTCACATCCATTTGATAGACTTTATAGTTCTTATATGCAGAATAAGCAAGAAATAATCTTACAGTTTCAATTTTGGAAAAAAGGGCAAAGGTTTCTTCAAAATTAATACCTTCCATTTGTGAATACCCTTTACATACCAATCTTGCTTTATTCCAAACCACTTCACCTTGTTCATTCACCTTATTCTGAAAGACCCATTTAGTACCAATCACATTTTTGTCTTTAGGTCTGGGAACAAGAATCCATGTATCATTCTTTTCAATATGCATCGGTTCTTCCTTCATAGCTTCCATCAAGTGTTCATCATTACAAGCTTCATTGACATTGTTAGGCTCAGTCTTGGAAATCAGACAATACTCTTCTGCAATCCTTCTTCTAGTCTGCACACCTTTATTCTTATCTCCTATAATTTGATCTTCAGAATGATTTAGCTTTACATACCTCAAAATTTTAGGATTCTCTCACACTTTTGGTTCTTATGTTATTTCTTCTGCACTTCCACTTGTCTCTCCTTCATGACTTTCTTGATTTACCAGAATAATTTGAACTTGATTCTATGTCTAAGAATTCTTCCCTTTGTCTATACTATCTTACTGGTCATCTGAATCATATCCACAGTATCTCGATGATCTAGTAGAGTCCTCATCAACTCTGACATTTTCACTTTAAACCATTTTTCTCAATCTTCTATTATAACACCGATAAGCCTTTGATTTGCAGGAGAGTAATCCTAGAAAGGTTCCTCTCCCACTTCCTTTTTTCGCATCAAACTTTCCTATGTCCTCATCTCTCTTAATATGAAACTTGCTTCCAAAGATCTTGAAATATTTAACAGTAGGCTTATAACCAAACCATAGCTCAAAAGGATTCTTACCAGAAATACCATTGATATTTACCTAGTTTAGAGTGTACACAACAGTGCTTATGACTTCTCTCCAATAGATGCGAGTCACATTTCCTTCCAACATCATTGTTCTAGCAGCATTGAGAATTGTTTTGTTCTTTCTCTCTACAACTCCATTTTGTTGAGGGGTTTGGGGAGCAGATAACTGTCTTTTGATTCCATGCTCTTCACATAAAGAATTGAACACCCGAAAGGTGAGCTCACCACCTCTATCTGACCTTAGACATTTGATCTTTAGACTTGTCTCATTCTCTGCCATAGCTTTGAAACTTTTGAACTTCTCTAATGCTTCACATTTTTCTCTTAAGAAAGCAACCCATATCATCCTAGAGCAATCATCAATAAGCAACATAAAGTAATTCTCTTTGTAGACTTTGATCTAGAGGGACCACATAGATCAAGATAACCAGCTTGAGTACTCCATTAGAATGATGTTGTTTTCTCTAAAGAAACTTCCAGCTCTGTTTTCCCATTTGAAATTTCTTGCATATTGTGTTAGTAGGCTTCACTAGCTTAGGTAGATCTCTACTACTTGAGGAGCTTTTACCTTTGAAAATGTTAACAAAATCTCATACGGACGAACCTCATATGCCATAACCAAATTTCATCCACTTGAGAAATTAAACAACTTACATTCACAACACTTAGGTGAAAAATATTACCTTTTGTCTTTGTACTTGAAGCAATTTCATTACCAAAAATTCCAAGTATCCTACATCTTCCATCTTTGAACTGAAGATTCTAACCCTTGTCCACCATTTTTCCAATACTTAACAAGTTATGCTTCAAGCCTTCAACATAGAGGACATAATTAGTGTTATGTTTACCATCAAGAAAAATAGATCCTCTACCACAAATCACACCAACATTGTTATCTCTGAATCTCACAACCCTGCCGCCATATTTCTTTAGACTTAAAAATTTGCTATTGTGACCAGTCATATGATGTGAGCATCCACTTTCAATAACCCACTCATCCTTTTCTTCAATTTGGGCTGCAAGAGATTCTCAACTTTAGTAGATTCAGTAGCCATCAAACCATTTTCCTTGATAGCAATGAAAGCCCATTCATCTTCATTTCCATTTTCTTTATCAGATTCTTCATCAGTCACACATTCTTCAGCATAATAGAATTTCTTTTGGAATCTAGGTTTGTAAGGCTTAGACCTAGGAACTCTTTAGGGACACCTTGAAGCAAAATGACCTATTTTATTGCAAGAGAAATAGTTAATAGGAAAATTTCCTTTATACTTACCTTGTCCTCTGCCTTCTTTCTTCACAATCAGTGCTTCTAGCTCTTCTAGCTCTCTTTCTTCATCTTCAAGTTGTTTCATCTGTTCCTCATACTTGAATGTCTTTCTAGAACTTTCTCCCAAATCATATCTTTGCTTGTTTCTTCTGGATACAAAGGCCTTAAATGCAGATTCAGTCTTGGGAGCAAAATCACTAAATTCACTCAACTCAAAAGTAGCAAGTTTACAAATCAGCATATCTCTTGTCACATTTGTTACTGTTATGAGCCCTTCAATAGCATGAGCCTTTGATTTGTAAGAGGGAGGCAATGATCTGAACACTTTAGCTACAATTTCTTGTTCATCTAGGGTACCATTGTCACATCTAATACCCATCACAAGTTCATTCACTTTTTGCATAAAAGAAGAAATATTTTCATCTTCACCCATCTTCAAATTTTTGTACTTTCCTTTCAAACTCATTAGCTTAGCAACCTTCACAAGTGCATCTCCTTCATACAAAGTCTCCAGCTTCTTCTAGATCTCATGAGATTTCTTCAAATCCATCACATTTTTCATTTCTAAATCTGTCAGAGCACTCAGCAAAGCTTCAATAGCCCTGATGTTAATCTCAACCTCTTTAACCTCATCAGGAGTGGAAGGACCATTCTGAGGAATAATATATCTATTATTTGTAATCTTCCAGAAGGGTTCACCAATACACCTCAAATGACACTCCATTCTGGCTTTCCATAGAGAGTAGTTTGCACCATCAAATTTAGGACTGTCCTTCTTGTATGATGCCATCTCGAATCACCTCAAGCTTTTAAACTTCTTCAGAGGAACCTGGTTTGATACCAATTGTTGGAAAAACAAGGACAAACAACTAAGAGGGGGGGTGAATAAGTTGTCATAGAATGTTTAAAATTTTCAAACTTAACTTAATTAACTTAATCTCATATTTGATGCATGAACAATAAACCATAAACAATCAACACATCAGAAACACATAGAACACCAAGATTTTTATGTGGAAACCCTGTTAGGGGAAAAACCACGGTGGATGTCAGTCCACAATATTATACCCTGCTAAAAGTATAAATAAGTATGAATGGGAATGCACATGAATTCAGGCATACTACCTAGAGCTCAGTGCTCAATTACAAGAGGACTCACTACCTAAAGAAAGATTTGGATTATAACCATCCATATTTGAACTAAGAAAATAGTATCTGCTAATGCTTGATTATAGTTCCAGTTAGGCACATGAAAACTTCCTCAACCTTCTTCACTCTTCTTCACACTCTGCTTTTCCTTCAAATGATATGAACAATATTCACACATAGGACTCACACACTTCACACTTGCACACTTCCAAATGATCATACAATCACTCTTATATATCCGCAACATGGAATTAAATTGCTTCAAGTCGGCCATAAAGAAATAATAAAATAATTACAAATAGTCGGCCCAAAACACATAAAGATTATTCATACGAATCAACCAAGGTTGACCAAAACATAGTGGAAACCCAAATCAACAACTCCAACACAAAAAAACTTCAATTAATTTCTCCTCGAAGATCCACAACACACCTCAACACCTAGTCAGCTATGAACATGAAAAACATGAACACACAAGAGAAAATATTGGATCACGAGCAAAACAATCAATGTGGACATGCAACACAGATATAGCACAAACTAGAAACATCCACAAGAACCATGAAACACTAGAGAAGCATCCATAGCAACTGAACTTATAGAAATCACTTGATCTTCACTCAGGAACACAAATTGAAGTAACATAAAAATTGTCAAAATATAAATCTTCATAACCTGATCAAATCTTCACACGGATCTTTGAAATTTGATGTGGATAAACTAGATATACTCAACAAGAAATAATTTAGTCCACAACCTTAGATCAACAACGTATTGATCACACCGACAGACTGATCTTCACTTCTCCACTAACAACCTGTAACACTTCTTATTATAATTTTCTCAATATCCTTGACATATACAACTTCTAATGCAATAATTATAATAGTGTTGACATCAATGACAACCACATATTATCAAAAAAACCACAACATCCAACATATGTGAGCTCAAAGGACTAATTGCTCCTAAAATGGAGACAATGCTTAGTGCATTGAATGAAGCACATGATGCTATGGCTGTCAGTGATTCGGAAAATCTTGAGTCAGCAGAGATGCAAACCTACCTGTTCTTTGGTCACATGACTATTTTGGAGAGTCTCAAAAAGGGTTGGGACACTAGTTTAAGCATGTTGAAGAACAATTTTGCAAACATATTGAAGTCCATGTAAGTTAGAAAAGCATGTTTGTACATATACAGTTTTGTATGATTTTTGGTATGCGGATTCCCATCTTTTCCAATGATGTCAAAGGGGGAGTGTGGGAAAGTGAAAAATGTCATATTCATCTCAGGGGGAGTTGTGATTAAAATTCTTCTGAATTTTTGAGGATTGCAGTGTATTCATGTTGGTACTAATTCTGACACTT
>VDFB02105785.1:218633933-218647834 GCA_007258455.2 Sequoia sempervirens | reverse complement strand
ATGAGTCTCGAACTATGTCTCATGACATTATTGGAAATAAGACACCAAGTTGTGAAGATCATACAAGTTTCACAAACCCAAGGTGCACCCAAAATGAAGAATATGTAAAATGCAATCAAATACCCTAGAATGTAAAGTGCAATGCAAGTATGTACAATTAGTTTCCAAATTTTAAACAAGATAAATTTTTTATTATGCTATGTAAAAACTTGAAAATGATGTCTTTTTTAAATACAAACTTGAATTCAAAAAATGCACTGATTTTGACAAATTAACCTTAATATGAACAATTTTAGAAAATAGAAATTTTGGGATCTAAAACAACAGACTAAATGTAGGAATACAGAAGGTAGAAACAATGTTTTTGATGCTCAGAAATGGAGAAAAATCCCTAATCAGGGAGTCATTCACCCATGGGTGAATGAGTCTCATTTCAAGGTTTTTTAAAATTAATTTACATGTTTTTGAGTTGATTTTTATGCTTTTCAAATTTTGGTTTCAAATAAGTGGTTATAATTTTAGATTTTTGGAAAATCAAATCTAAATGCAAGTGCAAAATGATGCTAAATGACAAGCAAAAATACCTAATTTGAGATGTAATTTTGATTCAATTTTTTGATGTAAATGATTGATCATGTAATATTATGTAAACACTATGCAAAATGACTGAGATTTTTAAATTTTCTAGATTTTAAAGAATGCAAAAATGAAAACCTAAAACCCTAAATGAGATGAAAAATAATGCAAGTAAACAACCCTAAATGAGATGCAAATCAATGAAATGCAATGCAAAGTAACACAAATCCTAGATCTAGGGTTGAAAATGGAATCCAAAATCATAAAATTGTGATGCTCAAAAGTCAGGTTCACCAAAATGAAACATAAAAAATGGGTTCACCAATCAATATGAAATGATAACAAGGGGGTTATGATGAACCTATTTCTCAATATTTCATTAGGAAGTGAAATTAGTACAAAAAAACAATATATGGCTAAATAAACTACTAAAAATTGCATATAAATGACTAATTTTAGTCATGTGACCATTAGTAGTTTATTGCCGGTCATTTATAACATGACCAAATTTATGACTAAAATATTTTAGTCATTTATCTAGTCATTGATTTAGTCATTAATTTGGTCATTGATTTGGTCATTGATTTAGTCATGGTAGTGATTTATTTAGTCATATATTTAGTTATTAATTTAGTCATTGATTGTTGTTGATTGGTCATTTATTTAGTCATGATAGTCATTTATTTAGTCATTACTTTAGTTATATATTTAGTCATTACTTTAGTCATATATTTAGTCGTTACTTTAGTCATATATTTAGTCATTACTTTAGTCATTAATGTAGTCATATATTTAGTCATTACTTTAGTCATATATTTATTCATTAATTTAGTCATATATTTAGTCATTAATTTAGTCATTACTTTATTCATATATTTATTCATTAGTTTAGTCATTTTTATTTACTGGTTTCCATTAATTAGTAGTAAATATAGTCATGAAATGAATAATTTATTAAATACCATAAATTTTATAATAGAAATCTAACATAATATTAAACTTGAACTAAAACATAAAAAACAAATAAAAATATTACATATACAAACAAGCTACAACATGCTAGAATTAAAAGATTGATTCAACATCATGATAAATAAAGGTAATCTGCAATAAAAAATTTAATGCATATATATATATATCAAGTTATAAGATGTCAAAATTTGTCTAAGAGTATATATGTAAATATAATAAAAAATGTCAAAGCTATTTAAGAGTTTTCAACTCTTTCAAATACACCATGATAATTAAGATACCTAAACAACACATTCAAAATACTGCATAAAGCAGTGAGCCAAGATGTCTAACAACTAGTACATGATAAACATGTTCAACTATGTCATTTTTTGCAAATATTTTAGTGGCCACCATGTGAAGGTTTCCTTTTTCTCTTTTAGACGAACAACTCCATCTATTTTGTCTTCATAAACAAGGGGTATGTTACTTGTGACCTTTAAAATGTTTACATTTTCATCTCCTATCCTTTCAAGTTGACTCCATGTACAATAGATAGGGAGTGAATCCACCCAATGCCCACAACATCACCATCAAACAGATCCAACACCCTAACTTTATCCCTTTCTTTGAGTTTATCAATACATTTCTACAAAAAGAAAAAAAAAACACATTATATTACATAGGTAATGATTACCCTTGTTCGCATAATAAAACAACCATTACTTAAATAGTACTTGCATGTGTGTGTTAAAGCAATTTCAAAAGGAAAATTTCAAAAATAATTGCAATGATCAATCTAATTTAATAAAAAATCAACACTCATAGCATTGCTTACATTGTTACTATTAGCTTCATGCTAATCAGATACAAAGTCCACAAATATAAACACTACATTACCATGAATGCATACCAAACACATAAGGTTATGACAACACTGTTACACATAAAAAAGGTAGCTAATGCACAAAAAAAAAGAATGCAATATAAGAGCACTACTACTACTGCTGCAAGGTGAAGGTGAAATACATTGGGATGTACAAAAACAATGAAATTAAAGCTCTGAAACATAACCCTACCAATGATGAAATATAAAAGAAGAAAAAAGAACAAAATGTATCAAGGCAACATGTGATAACCATTAAGAGCAGTCATTGAGGAAACAAGGTAGTCTTTCTTTGTGGCTTTCATAGCAACAGTAAAGGAGTAGCAAATAAGTTTGGATGTAGAGGTCACATAAATAATAGAGAAAGAGTCTTTCACTATTAGAAAATAGTGTAAGAGTATGAAAAAAGAATTAAGTAATGATGTTCAATGAACAAGTAGTAGTAGTAGTGAGTTTCATGGTTGTAGTAGTGAGTTTAGTGCAAGGGAAACGAGTTTTATGGCTGTAACAATGAGTTTAATGGATCAAGAAACAAATATCATTACTAAATAGTAAGAAGACATTAAGAGAAAGCGGTAATAATATCAAAAGAAACTTGTTTTAATAACAACAACCATAATGAAGAGTTAACAACAGATCCGTGAAGGAAAGAACAATAGGTATCATTCAATGAAAAAAACAACACCCTAAGTTCAAGATGTTGACAAGGCCAATTACAATGCCCTAAAACACAATCAAGCATCATAAAGTATTTAAGTGCCAACAATCCCCACTAAAAAATGACAAAGTAGGTACAATGATTTTTCTACGGGTTACATTCAATGTTTTAGTTGTCTATTCAGTATTCTATAAGCTTGTTCAATGTTTGAGATCATAACAATCATTAATACATGAAGGGTTTCAGAATCAAGGAAAAGTAACATTTCATAGCACTCACCTCAAGTTCAACACCACAGTACTATAAATATCATGCACAGACTCCTCGAATTTAGCATAATCATTGTCAACATTGTCCTAAAATTGTGTAGCTTTGCCGAGAGCTCTATTGACAAGGTCATTTCCTTTTTGTTCTACTTTCATATAATTGCCCTGCATGTGGTTTAATCATCATGCAAAGTTAATAGAAGTCAAGTAAAGAATGCAAAAGCTATAAATTTTGGTCCATGACAACTATTATATTACCTCAACTTCAACACAACTATGATTGACATCAAGGCATTTTTGTTTTCGTGTTGCTTTGATAAAATTGCTTTGCATGTAGTTTAACCATCAAGCAAAAAAATATATCCAGATGAGGAGTAATTCATTTAAAAAATAGTCAACAGAGCCTTTCCAAGCATAAAAGTCACAGTATACAATCATATTTCATAAGTATCCTAAGTTATACAAGGAAAAGGGGAGCATGCTATATGTCACTGTCATTGGGCCACAGTCATACACCCCCTTCATATTAAGAAGCATCTATAAAAAAATACAGAGTAAGGAAATTATGAAGAGCTTGGAAAAGAAAAACAACAATAAGAGTAAGACAATTAATAGTATTTCTGTCACACCTCAAATCTAGCAAGGAAGGAAAAATAGAATTTCTCATGACAAGTCATTGAAAAACTTAAATAAATGATGTCAATTTCTTATAATCCTTCATCAAGTGATGTAGAGTAGGGAGATAATCAACTAAAAATCACTATTCAAACTCTTTCAAACAACTTTGCAATCCTTAAAACCCCAACTTGTCCCTATTCCTCAATTCTTTCATACTTCTCTTGTAGGTCTCCAAATAGAGAATTTTGTGCATATCTCTCAAAATATTCCTCTAACCCATAAAATAAATAGCATTTTGGATACCCATTAAGGAGTTCTTCAACATATCTCAAAGGATTATAGACTATTTTTGGAACAACACCTCTGAAAATAGACTAATACACTGAACAGGGGCTCAATTAGCCCACTTTTACAAGACAACACTAACCTAATCCTCCTTCTAGACACAAAAATATATTGGAAAGTCTCAACCAAGCTATACAAGCACTGAATCAACAATTTTCATCTAAAGAAACAACCACCAGTATCCCAAAACACAAAACCCTCATTTTTTACTAGTTTCAAGGGGGTTTATTGAAACTATGGTTCCCAAAGCCCATTTCATCTTACCAACTCATCAAACATGCCCCAAATGTCCCGCACATTCTTAATCAACGTTCAAAATTTTCTTCCCCAAGATTTTTCCATAATTCCCAACTTTTAACCACCAAATTAAGCCAAAAACACATGAAAATGGCAACTAGGGCATCACGCAAAGCCCCTTAAATGGCCTCCCCTACTCTTGAAACCTCATAGGAACCTAATCCTACCCTAAACCACCCATTCCACCAAGTTATAGACAAAACCAATGGTGGAATGGGTATTTAATCCATTTTTAAAGCTTACAAACCCTCAAAACTGACTATACAGACCCGCCTATAAAGATTTGGCTATAAGATTTTTAAAATGCTATGAAAATCCTTCAAACCAAGGCTAAATTGAAGTCACTTCACATGTCCATAAATTTCAATGCATCAGCGATCCAAAACAAACTGTACAAGCAAGTTCAAAGATCTGAAATAACAAACTTGACTAGTAAACACAAAAAATTTAAAGTTTCTTTATTGATTTTCTTCCCCAAAACTTCAATAGAGACATTATATCGAGACCCCAAACATATTTAAACCTTTCCCTCCTAAAAAAAAATAACCCAACCAACAAAACTTCCTTTTGAGTTGTGTGATCGTTGATCTTCCCCAATGTTGTATTTTTGCAACTTTTACATATGACAATTTTGACAAAATTGCAAGATATGACTATAAGAACTCTAAACCAACCAAACACAACTCACTATATATTAGATGGTCTATTATGACCTTATTGTATTGACAAAAGACTCAAGCACACCTAAATCCTAACAAAGACCAAAATTGATCATATTTACAAGTTTCAACATGGTGCCCTTGCACCATAAACCTGACTTGAAAAAAATTCCAAGTCCCTTGGAAATTGATTTGTAGCTTGTCCACATTTGAACACTTCATCTCTTTTACCTAGTAAGCCTTTCCAATGAAATAGGTACTAAAGCTTTACATTGTTCCTTGTACTTGGAAACTCCAACTTCATCAACTGACCTGTTAGATGTTCACTTACCTTTCCACCATCAGAAATTGATATAGAACTTGCCTTTGCACCTGCAAACAATCCTTGTCCAACTTTATCTTTGCCTGTTTGTTAGGACCAGAGTAGCTGGATATGCCCCTGCCCCTCCCCAGGCACGCGTATCCCTATATCTGATACACATACTTGTGCAATACACCATGGATACATGTTGGATACTGTACCCACACGTGCCCAAAAAACCTTGATTTTCCAGTCATGTCGGATACTATGTGATTTGATTTTTTTTAAAAATGACGTGAATCTTTCAAAATATTATCTTAAAAAATTTAAATCATGCAATTTTTTGTTTTGTTTTGTATAAAAAAACCTACACCAAATGAGGAAGACAAATGAATTGCTTTTCTATTTCAACAACCCATTTTTCTAAGTCTTCTCCCAATACAACTCTACTATTTTTTTTGGTGTTTTAATTTTTACAAATTTAAAAAAGTTAATTGTTTATAATTTTCTAATTGTATTTAATATTTATATTATATTGTTTAAATGTTAGAGATTTTTTAAAAACTAAAACTTATTCTTTAAGTATAGATAAAATTTATTAATATCTATTTAACTATTTATTCTTTACTAAATTATTAATATTTAAATTTGAATATTATTTTAATTTTAATTTTCTTATTTTCTTTTAAAGTAATGAAAATCTCCTCTAATAACTTAGAAAATATGTGTATGTTTTTTTTATGAATGTCATCTCTAGTCGTATCCATATTGGGGGTTTTAAAAAATAGTTGTATCTGTATCCAATACCGTATCCGTATTTGTATCTGTATCCGTTTCCATGCAACTTTGGTTAGGACTGAAAAATCCTGCTCAGTATTCACTAACCTTCATCTCATCCACATTCCACCTGTTGCTAAATGTACTACAATTTATTTTTTGATTAACACAAATTGCAGAGATTTGTGTGACAAGATCCATTTCATGACCCATATTACCATATTATCACATCCATCAATAATCCCAAAACTCCATGGTCACCACTCCCATTCCTAAGAAATTTAACACTATTGGCCTAACATTACTACATCAAGGGAACTCCCCTCATTGCTCCACTGATAAACCAATAGAATTAGCTCACAACATAAATATCGGTGTAACAACACTCCATCGGGTAGACTTCCAAAGGACTCTCCCTGATGTACCGACAGGGTCAACAAAGGTGAACACATTGGAGTAACATAAGTGTATCGGTGAAAAAATGCTATAGCTCCCTGATGGCCTGAATAAAGGATATCGAAAACAATAGAACATATTGGCAAAAGATAACACAACATCCCCCCAATGGGGTGATACACTATACAATAAGGAGATTCAACAGGTGGTAAAAGCATATCGAGGGAACATAAGGCTATTGAGCCAACATAAAACCCGGTTCCCCCGATGCAACGATAAAAGGCTAAAGGCATCAGAGGAAGTGACACCTATCAGTGGACCATGAGCTGTCAAATATATGCTAAGGAAGGATATTGGAGGAACTAAGGCACATCAGGGGGACATTATCTAGTGTCCCACCAATACCCCGAAGGGAAGGACTTCATTGATGAAAAGGGTATTTATCGGCGGAAGTGGAATCATGATCTCACCGATGCAACAATGATTATTGTTTTTGATTGATGTGACATCTCAAAGATATCATTGAGACATTCAAATTAAATTCTCTCCTCTGACGACAAGATTGAGAGCAAGTGGAGCATTTATGAACTAGAGCTGAGTGAATTATATTTTAATTTGATCATATTTGGTCATTAAGACTTGAAAGAATTTGTTGGATGCGAGAGCAGAGGAGAGAAGGTTGGGAATATGGAATTGATGCACAACTCAGAGCTAGAGAAAGTGAATTCAAGTAAGTGTATAAAACCTGACTAAGAATTTTCATTTATAAAGGCTTGTTAAAAACTTTAACAATGGAAGAAAGCTCAGAAACACAGAAAACTAAGAAACAAAAAATAGAGAAAATACTTCTAAACCAGGACTTGATTGACCAATGCCCTGGGTTGGGACCGAAACCCAAAAGGAGTGCATAGTTGTATCCTTCCATGGACAAGTTATGGGACAAGCACAAAGGTTTAGGAGATGTGTGGACACCATGGCGAGGATATGAGTTGTTCATGTACCATTATAGTAAATAGTACAGGTTTCAACCTATCTGCAACTCTCAGAGATTAAACTTGGGGAGATTAGTGGTACCCAATGTGTTTGTCAATAAAGAACTGGTTAAAGCTTTAACCACTAGATATGACCCTAGAAGAACTATTCAATCATATGATGGGTCTGATCTTCTCATTATTTCTAAGGATCTCATATCTACATTTTTTCAATTGGAGTGCTCTCTGGATTTTTCATTTACAATCAAGGACCTCTTAATTGAATACCATCACATGGACACAAGCTATAAAATATTGAAGCTACCACTACACAAGCCTAGGGATGAAGGGAGCCAACTTAGAAGGTTTTCTAGCATTGAAAACCCTCCCTTTCATGAGGATTTATTTGAAGAATATTTTTGATATACATATCACTCAGTTGGACAAGTGCTAGGAGTAGAGGTTCCTCCCCTCATGTCAATTTCCCCAATGGTCTTGGCTACAAACATACAAAGTAAATACGCCAGAGAATTTGACTATGCTGGTTATTTAGCCAATGCTCTGAACCAAGGGATGGAAAGGATCAAAAGCTATAATGATAGTATTAATTTTAAACATTATTCCTTGTTGATGCATTTTCTTTTACATGAAGGACACGTCAAAAGGTTCTGGAGAGAAGAGTTAAGGATAAGGGATTTTGATGAAAATGGGAATTA
Organism: Sequoia sempervirens; assembly: GCA_007258455.2. Classification (NCBI taxonomy): domain Eukaryota; kingdom Viridiplantae; phylum Streptophyta; class Pinopsida; order Cupressales; family Cupressaceae; genus Sequoia; species Sequoia sempervirens. Next base: position 218,639,417 of record VDFB02105785.1, on the reverse strand, counting down.
TAAACCTATACAATTGTGGACCTCAATATGGGATAGTAGATATGGTAGATCACATTATCTGTACTTTGAAGAATATTTTGTGAAACCATTGTTGAAATTGTTGGGACATCCATGTAATTATAACCTGTCCCCTAAAATACATAAATTCCTAAGACCAAAGGAAATAGACCACAAGAAAAAGATAAATCATAATTGGGGGGATTGGTATGCATTTCCTGATTATACTATGATAAGAGTTTATGGGTTTGAAGGAGCCCCACATTTATTTCCACAAATAGTCCTAGATAGAATAACCTATTTAGAAATTGTCAGGAAGTTGGCTAAATATGATATATAACACCTTAAGAGATACAATAAGTAATCGCTCATGCCCAATACTTTATGTTTTAGAGATTTTACAGTAGTCACTAATGAGGGGTATGAAGAAATTGATAGCAAGTTGGCACAATACAATCTACCGTTGGGAAATGAAAGAAATAATTTTGATATAGAGAACTTTATTCATAAAGAAAACTTGTCACAAGGAATATCAAGATAAAAACATCACTTTTATGTTGATGATGTAATAAGGAATTATGATGAAGCTTTGACAAAAGACATGATGATTGCATATAACAAAGTTATGTTGGCTGAGACATGGAAGAGAGGGAATATCCTTTCCTACTCAAGAGCATTTGATGAAGTGCAAGATCCTCTAGAAAGAATTGAGCAGCTCATCGCTCATGTGGATGAAATTAAAAAAAAAGGCCCCTAGTTTTCTTTGAAGCACCTCATACAACTCATTCAAGAATGCAGGCTGAGGACATAGAGCTATTGGCAACACAAGGGTAGACAACTGAGAGGGGGAGTGAATCAGTTGTCATAGAAATTATACAAATTAAACTTATTCTCATATTTGATAAATAAACATGAAAGCATAAACCATCACCACATTAGAAATACACATAACACCAAGATTTTTTTACGTGGAAACCCTATTAGGGGAAAAACCATGATGGAGATTAGTCCACAAGATTATACCCTATTAAAAGTATAAAATAATTGTGAATGGGGAATGCACATGCATTCAAGAAAACTACCTAGAGCTCACTGCTCAAATACATAAAGCATTACTTCCCAAAGGAAGGCACACTATCTTACAGAAACATTCAGATTACATCCAAATTTTGAATTAAGAAAATAGCATCTACTAATGCCTGATAAAAGTTTCAGATAAGCACATAAACATCTTCTCACTCTTCTTCACACTTTACTTTTTCCTTTGAAATATCTTAATATTATTCACACATAGCACTCGCACACCACTACATCTCATTCCTTCAAATGATATAAAAAATTGCTCATATATATCCGCAACTAGGGATAACATCATCTACATGTCGGCTTCAACAAAATATAAAACATGTACAAATTGTCGGCCCAAATAAATAAATAATTTACAATGTGAATAAAAAAATGTCCACAACAAAGTAAGGACCCAAAACAACATCCTCGAACATGAAATGCCTTCAAAAATTATTCCTCAAAGATCCACAACACGCTACAATCACCCTGTCGGCCAAGAACATGAAAAATATGAACTCACAAAAGAAAATAACCAATCACAAGCACACCAATTAATGCAGATGAACAACACATATAGAGCATGATCTAGAAACATCCACAAGCATCATGAATCACTACATAAGTATCCACAATACTCCACGTTACTAGAATCACATCATCTTCTTTCAGGAACACAAGCTAAAGCAACAGAACAACTGTCAGAACATAAATACTCATAACTCAATCAAATCTTCATGCGAACCTCTGAAACTTCATGTGGATAAACTAGATATACTAGAAAAAAAACCCTTTGATCCACAACCTCTTATCAACAATATAATGAGCTAGCCTTCATACTAAACTTCACTGCATCATTGACAACCTGCAACTTATTTTATTACAATTTTCTCAATATCCTCGACATATACAACCTTAAATACATTAATGCCAATAGTGTTGACATCAATGACAACCACATATCAGAAACATACAACAATCTCCCCCTTTGGCATTGATGGCAACACATGATGTGAAAAACACCATCAACTCAACTTTCTCTAGCACTTTCTCCCCTTAGGTTTTGACTCTTTTCTCCTCAACTCTTTCAAACAACTCTTCTCCCCACCAAGTTTTTCACATGAATCTTCTCCCCCTTTGACATCAATGAAAAAGATACAAATTATCTTTCTCCACATAAGCTCTGAACCACATATCTGAACATCTGACTACTCCCCCTAATTAGCAACCACCACAACATCAATCTGGATCAAGATATGACTATGAAATGCATAGGTTGATGCAATTCAATGCATCTTAATTTTGATTAGGAGAGGTAATCACCCCTAGCTTCCCTTTGAGATACTCAAAAGTATCCTTAGGAAAATGCTTAGTAAAGATATCTGCAATATGTTCCTTAGTGGGCACATACTCCAATCTGACTTCCTTTTCACTCACCTTCTCTCTCACAAAGTGAAATTTTATAGATATATTCTTGATTTTAGAATGCATCACTAGATTCTTAGAAATGTTAATTGCACTTGAATTATCACAAAATATAGCAATAGGTTCATCATACACAACTCTAATATCTTTCAAAATCTGCTTCATTCACAATACTTGAGTACAATTGTTAGCAGCAACAATGTATTCTGCCTCTGCAATAGATAAAGAAATGGAATTATGCTTCTTACTTAACCATGAAATCAACTTCTTTCCCAAGAAAAATGCACCAACACTGGTACTCTTTTTGTCATCCACATCTCTTGCCCAATCAGCATCAACAAAATCACTCAAACTAAGGTCATCTTCTTTAGGATACCATAGGCCAAAATGAATTGTCCCCTTCAAGTATCTAAAAATCCTCTTCACAGTTGTCACAAGAGATTCCTTAGGATCAACTTGAACTCTAGCAATAGTGCATACAACATTCATGATATCAGGTCTAGATTGAGTCAAATAGAGAAATCCACCAATCATCGATCTGTATCTAGTCTAATTTTCTTTAGGAGAATCATAATTTTGAGTCAACTTACATCCGGTCACCATAGGTGTACCAACTGGCTTTGAATCTTTCATACCAAACTTCTTTAGAAATTCTTTCACATACTTGGACTAGGATATAAAGATTCCTCTATCTAGCTGAGTAATTTGTAGTCCCAAAAAGAATTTCATTTCTCTAATCATATACATCTCAAACTCACTTTGCATCTCATAAAAAAACTTCATGCACAAACTATCATCTCCTCCAAAAATGATATCATCAATAAAGACTTCAACAATCAAATCTTTACCATGATCAATTTTGAAATACAAATTACTATCAACAATACCTTTATTAAATCCAAGCTTCAACAAATACTTGTCCAATTTGGCATACCATGCTCTTGGGGCTTGCTTAAGTCCATTCAATTCTTTCTTCAATTGGCAAACCATATCTCCTTGATCAGTTAATTAAAATCCATTAGGTTGCTCAATATACACTTCTTCTTCTAGTTCACCATTTAGAAATACTGACTTGACATCCATCTGATAAAACTTAAAGTTTTTGTAAGTAACATAAGAAATAATCTCATAGCTTCAATCCTAGCAATAGGAGAAAAAGTTTCTTCAAAGTCAATTCCTTCCATATGATAATATCCTTTACACACAAGTCTTTCTTTGTTTCTAACAACTTTACCTTGCTCATTTAGTTTGTTCTGAAAGACCCATTTAGTTCCAATTACATTTTTTTCCTTAGGTCTAGGAACAAGAATCCATGTATTATTCTACTCAATTTATTGTGGTTCTTCTTTCATTGCTTCCACCCAATTTTCATCTTTGCATGCTTCATTGACACTATTAGGCTCAGTCTTTGATTTCAAACAGTATTCTTCTACAATGATTCTCCTAGTTTGAACACCATTATTCTTGTCACCTATAATCTAATCTTCTGAATGACTTAGTCATACATACCTTGGAGTCTTAGGATGTTCTTGAACTTCAGGCTCTTGTGATATCACTTCTGCACTTTCACTAGTTTCTTCCTCTGGAATGATCTGCACTTGATTTTGAGTCTGAACTAAACTGTTATTCTGATTGTTTGAATCATATCCACAAGTTCTGGATGGTCTAATTGTGTCTTCATCAACCTTAACATTAACACTTTCAACTACTTTCCTCAATCTCTTATTGAAGCACCAGAAGGCTTTAATTTTAGTAGAATAACCAAGAAATATTCCTTCATCACTTCTAGCATCAAACTTTCCTATATCTTCATCTCTTTTGATATAGCATTTACTCCCAAAGGTTTTGAAATATTTAATAGTAGGCTTATGACCAAACCATAGCTCATGAGGATTCTTACCGACATCACCTTTGATATGTACCCGGTTGAGAGTGTAAACAAAAAATAATCACAACTTCTCTCTAGTAGATATGAGGAACATTTCCTTCCAGCATCATGGTTTTAGCAACTTCTTGAATTGTCATGTTCTTCCTCTCCACAACTCCATTTTGTTGAGGGGTCCATGGGGTAGATAATTGTCTCTTTATCCCATGCTCTTCACAAAAAGAATTAAACTCATGGGAGGTGAATTCACCACCTTTGTATAATCTCAGACATTTTATCTTCAGACTTGTCTCTGTCTCAACCATAGCCTTAAAGGTCTTGAATTTCTCTAGAGCTTCAAAATTTTCCCTTAAGAAAGCAACCCACATCAATCTAGAATAATCATCAATAAGTAACATGAAATACCCATCTCCTTGTAAACTTCTAACTCTAGAAGGACCACACAGATTAGTATGCACAAGCTCCAACACTTCATTTGAACAATGTTTTTTGCTCTGAAATGAAACTCTAGTTTGCTTCCCTAATTGACATTCCTTGCATATAGTATTAGTAGGCTTTACCAACTTAGGAAGATCTCTCACTACCTGAGTATAGCTTATCTTGATAATATTGCCAAAGTTTACATGACACAATCTCCTATGCCACAACCAACTTTCATCAACTTGAGCAATTAGACAACTTTTACCAGCAACATTCAGGTGAAAGATATTACCTTTTGTTTTTGTACGAGATGCAACCACATTTCCTAAACTCCCCAATATTCTACACTTTCCATCCTTGAATTGAAGATTGTATCCCTTGTCAACCATCTATCCAACACTTAAAATATTATGCTTTAAACCTTCCACATATAGAACATCATCAGTATTATTCTTACCATCAAGAGAAATGGATCCTCTGCCACAGATTACACTAGCTTTTTTATCACCAAATCTTACAACACCTCCATCATTATCATCTGTCATGTGATGAGAGAATCCACTGTCAATCATCCATTCATTTTTTTCTTCAACTCTGGCAGCTAGAGCTTTCTCCACATTCATGCAACTACCAAATTCAGCAGGTACTGGATAATTTTCCTTGATAGAAATAAATATCTATTCATCTTCACT
>VDFB02105785.1:218614338-218633833 GCA_007258455.2 Sequoia sempervirens | reverse complement strand
TGCACAATTCGCCTATTTACATCATATTGAGACACTTTTGTTATAATGCTTATATTTTGAAGTAATAATGGAGTAGACTACTTATAAACCATAATCCATATTCAGTGTTCAATTACTTATAAACCTTTATATACTCCTTCTTGCATAACAGAATCACTCTTGCTTCCTTGCTTTGATTTTAGCTCCCAAGGTTTTATTGTAATTTGCTTGTACCAATTAATTGTGACAAATGTGATCGAGTACTAGCTCTCATGAGAGAAGATAATGTTGATTTCATACCACTCCATTTTGGTGCTGACTCTGAGTAATGATTATTGAAAAATGATTACTTTGAAGTGCAACCTTCCTTGATTAATAGGCATAAATAGTGATGATGTTGGCCTTATGTAAATATGTTAGAATCTTTGGTGGTGTAGGGAAAGCAAGGTTTGGGATTAAATGTAGAGCTGAATGAGTTCCATCCCTCGACTATAGTGCTAATGATGATGTCTTCTTTATTTTCGATAGAGAATTTGGCAAGGAAGTTTGCTTCCTTATTTTCCTCTCTATATGCATGATGGACAGTTGAGATGAGGAAATAATTCCACCACTGTCTCATTTGAATATTGTTTGACTTTTATGGCAATTATCCTTTCACTCATACATTCTTTCTTATTCTCATCTTCTTGATTTCACTCTTGTTTCCAAAAGCACAACCCATTCAAACTCTTCTTGAGCATTCGTTTCAATAACTTCAATAAAAGGCAATAAAATACGTTCTTCATCAACTAGCATGGAAGGCTGCAAAGTCATTAACTGAGTGACAGTAAGCAAAGTCATGAAATAAAGAGAGTCATGAGTTAGAAGAACAATGAAAAGACAGAGTAGATCATTCATTTATCTCATAGTTATTTTGTCATAAAACTCACAGTGACAACATTTAGGACAGTCACAATGGATTTCAATGAAACAAAAGGAAAAATTTCATAGATTCACTATTCTATATATGATCGTAATACTTTTCCTGGAGATCATGAGAGTAATTTTATAAAGGAATGTTGTGGAAAACATTTATTACATTTGTATACATCTTTAGAACACAATATAAAGATAATATAGTCGAGAATCAAAATATTGAAGGATAGCCTCTCACCTGATTTGAATATGTGGAATTATGGTCATTCCATGCAAAAACTATAGGCTTAACAGAGGCAGCCAATTGCGAAACTTTCTTAGTGAAACTGTGTAAGCAACTCATTATATGTTGGTACTCTTCATTTGAGTTGACATGATTTGGAGAGGCTCTTACTTGACATTCAATAGATGGTTGTGAAATCTTTGCTGATGAACTAGATTTCCACTTCATACTATTATTAGATTTAGTATGATCTAGTGCTGCCATATAATTGACAATATCTTCTACACCTACTTCTCTATTATTGTTTTCCACCTAAAATACAATGTCAATTTCAACATATAGTCAGTTGAATAAAAATTTGAAATAAATAACACACTATAAATTGAACCAAAAATCCATACACTTACTCCAAATTTGTCCATTTTGGCCTGCAACCCACCTTGGCCAAATGTATATTAAGCCCTCACATTATCTCTTGCTTTCTTGCCTCTTTTACTCTTTGTCAAATATTATTTGGAACACATACTTTCTTTCAATGCCTCCCACTATTTGGGAGATAGAGTGGAGTCTAACGGCTCTTTTCCCTCCATGATTTTTTTCTGCAATTGTATCTAAAATTGTTCATCAGAAGTCTCATCTTGTGCTTGTAATATTTTCTAGAGATTTTTCCACCAATAGTGTAAAAGGAATTTTCCATTTTTTGTATAACATATTCTATATTTCGTGGATCTTTCTCTACAAAATTTGATTTACAAATATCCAAATGGGCCCTACATCTTACACCCAACTCAGAGGCCCACCTTGCAACATTTTTCCCAATGGGTTCACCATCTTTTGATACCTCAACCAAAAATGACTTCTTCCCTTCTAATACTCTTTCTTTTGCATTCCTATCTATAGATTTGTATAAATCTTGACTCAATATTTGTCTTTTAACAAAAGTAGGCACATCTTCTGTTGAACCACTACTAATATTTCTGGTTGATCCACTAATTCCATCAAAAGTAGTAGATGCACCATGTCCACTCTGAGGCACATCAGATGCAAGGAGACTCTCTTCATGAATTTCATTAAACAAAACTTCATGCTCCTTAGCCACATTAGGGGTGGCATGAGTAGGTAGATTAGTACTGGTCTCCGCAGATTTCACTTCATCACAACTATTGTTTTCACCAACTACATTTGTTGAATCACAAAAGCATTGGCTTCTATGAGCTGGCAACACTATATCTTTACTTTCTTTTTTTTTTTCTCTGCATTTTCTCTGCACTCTTTTTCTTTCCTATAAAACAAAAAAATATATCATATCATGTATTATATACATAAAGCTCTTGCCTATAAAATTTCATTAAACAATATTAAACAAATAATATGCTACTTAGTGGATTTACAACTTGCCTATTTGTCAAACCAAGATGCAATAAATATTCATTATTCTTGGCCACACATTCTTCATGAAAGCACTAATAATCTGTCACTAGAATTTTAGCATTATGATCACTATCATCTAATTTGTGCCTTAAATTATTTTTCCTCATTTCCTGATGTCCAAAAAAAATTAATGTATAGATTAGCAACTTGATACAAAGATAATTAGCCGTAACAAAATTGCATAAATACAATTTTATGAGGTCTCAGTTTTAATGAACAGTCATTGAAACACGTAGGAAGTCTAAAGCACTGCAAACAACAACAATCATTAGATGTTGTGGGTATTTCAATCAATGGATATTAAATAATGGTGCCCTACAGAAATGCCAGTTGCATAAAAAACTTAACAATGCATTTGAATCAATCCATCAAATATTTAGTAATAATGTTTTCATTCATAGTTCAATAAAAAAAATTGTATTACCAAATTTTAACTAGACATGAACTTCTAGCATGGAAACCATTTTTTACAGCTAAACCAATGCTTTGCTTAGGTGATAGCACCATCACTACAAAATGTCTATGGTATCTGGTGATTCTTACTTCTGTTGTTCTGTTACATAATAATTTGTTCATAACATCTACATACATTCATGAAGGGGTAGATTTCATGAAAAATAATAGATATGTTGGAGTGGACACTGAGTTACAAGCAAGGAATGCCATGATTTGTTGAATAAAAAAAGGTTTTTAAAAGAGGTAAGGTTACATGAAACCTATGAACCATAAAAGAATGAATGTGTTCCTTCAGTATTTCCTTTCAAAAATTTGAACAACCCCTACCTTTGCATCACATACTTAATGAGTGAAGTTTTTGTTGTAATACAAATGAATCAGAATAGTACAAGCATTATAACAACCATAACAATGAGTCAAAGTACAATGATCAAGGACTATTATAACATTCTGTAATGATAGCGGAAGCAATGATCTAGAGGAGTTGTCAAGAAAAGATCATTGTCAAAGTAAAGCAATGATGGTATACATATTCATATTCATATTGCATCCTCGTTTATATATGAAAACATATTCATATTACATACAACATTTATATATAAAAACATATTCATATTGCATCCTCATTTTTATATGAAAACATATTCATATTGCATTCATATAGCAACTTTTTTCAACATTAAAGCTTTGAAATAGGTATTAGTTTGAAGTTCCATGTCCTTAAAACATAAAACAATCTTAAAACAACATAAAAGTCTTAAATAAAAGGTCATACAATGGGGCTCATAAATAATCATCTGCATTTCCAACAAGATCATAATTATGATCACTCATGTCTACATCTACTTGATTTTCTTCCTCATCCTAATTTTTGACATGCAATACATTCTCTCTCCCAATTTCTTCATTCGTAATCAAAATCTCTTAGTTAAGCAGTCCCTCATTGTCTTCATCCACTTCTTCGAATGTTTCCTATAAATTAACATATTTCCCATCAGGCATTACATCAACAACTTCCATGAATTTTTGTTTCGAACGAGACTCTATTTGAATGACATATGACCAACCTGGGCTTCTTACATCATCAATTAGAAATGATTGGTTAATTTAAAGAGGGGAAACATACGATTCATCTGTCTCTGATAAAAATTGTCGTGTATTTGCATGTACAAATCCATACTCATCAAATTGTACTACAGATGGTTGGATCCACTTACATTTCAATAATATAGGACTATTTTCACCAAAATCCACTTGAATAATTTCTTGGATGAATCCAACATAAAATTTCTTCTCAATTTCATGAAGAAATTCAACACTAACAACACAATCACAATTTGTCTTTCCTTTATCTTTTTGTTCCACTATTAAATGACTACCATAGGCCCACATTCCACTAAAACACATAGCCCGTAAATGTGGAGGTTGTGAAAGCTCACTTTCCTTTGTTGTTATATCTTGACCTTCTTCTTTTGCATCATTGATTGCATTAGCAATCCATTCTTCAAATTTTGGAAAAGAATCACCTCTAATCAAATCATGACGTCTACGCTTTTGAGGTTGATGTTGCATCCAAGTTTGATTCTATTCTTCATATTTTCTACATAGAATAATGACATACAAATAGTAAGATTAATAATATAAATATGTAAATGCAATTAAGTAAATAAATTATTGTGTAATTTTTTTTTACCTACGCCACTTATCAAACAAAGATGTGTTTTGAATCATAAAGGCATGTCTTGCACTTCTTTCTTGATATGATAGCTTGAAGCGACATCCATTGTCTTCTAATACTTCACCTACAACTCTCTCATCTTTGTCATCATCCCATATACACTGAATGACATTTTTAAAATCCTTCATATATTCTATGCAAAATTCCATGGCCTCTTGCATTGAATATCCCTCAAACATGCTACCTTCTGTTTTTTCCCTAGTATGAACAATTTTTTTCAAAACCTTCATATATCGTTCTATAGGATACATCCATCTCATTCTTACCGGGCCATAACGCTCTAGTTCATATTCTAGATGTATCAAAAGATGTATAGAAATGTTAAAGATTGCTGGTGGAAATTCTCGTTCTAATAGATAAAGGACTTCAACAACCTCCTCCCACAAACTATCAAAGTTCGAATGATCTAATACATGTAAAATCATTCTCTTTAATATTAGGCCCAACCTTATAATTTCCTATCTCGGCCCCTTTGCCAAACTTGATATATTTACCACAATAGGTAAAAATTATCAATTATGACATGATAGTCATGGGTCTTGAGGCCTCTTAAGCTATTAATGTCAGTTTGGCTTCTGATGCTGCTACTTACATATCTAGTGGGAAAGTGAGTTTGAGACATCAATTGTAAGAATTGTGCATGTTCTTCCTTTGTCTAGACATAAGGAGCACTAGGTTTTCTATATTTTTCATTATCATATTTTTCAACCAAAATATTTCAATGAATCTTTATTTCTCGAAATTCTTCACATGATGAAATAGTATCAAAAGTACCAAAAAGAGTTTCTATAATAGAATAAGCTATATTTTTCTCAGTATGCATAAAGTCAACAGTATGCCTAATGGCTATATCCTTAAAGTATGGCAACTTCTACAATATGCACAACCATTTTACACCGCTTTCATTACATGGATCATATCTACTACTAGCAATCCCATAATTTCAATAAATGACACTTTTTTGTCCATTCTCAACAATGTAATCACCTGTTATTAGCAATGGTGCTTCACGATTCTCTTCTTGACCATTGAAACACGTTTTTTTTCGATGATATGGATGATCCATTTTGAGGTAAGCACAATGTCCACAATAAATACACTTACACAAACTTCTTGAGTGCCTCACAAAATCCTTAAAGTTTCAAGCAGGACATCCATGGTGTCCATGAACAAAGAGACCAAACAATGTGCCATATACAGGAAGATCATGAATCATAAACAATAAGGAAGCTCTTAAAGTGAATTTGATTGAATGACCATCCCTTAAAGATTGAATTTCTTCAATTACTTTCCAAAATTCCATTAGCTCATCATATAATGGCTCTAGATAAGCATCTATAGTATTTGAAGTCACACTTTTCTTTCCTAGTATAATCAATGATACATTAAGAAAAATGGTTTAGTTGCTAACCATGGAGGCAAGTTATAATTTATTAGAATCACTGACCAAGTTGGTCATTTAGTACTTTGATCTTAGAATGGGTTCACCCCATCTAGAGTCAAACCCAACCTTATTTTATGAGGATCTTGAGAAAAATCAAGCCATTTGTTATCAAATTCCATCCATGTCTTAGAATCAGGCACATGTCGCTGTTTTCCATCAGTGCTCTTATTGTGGGCATGCCACTGCATAAGCTCAACAATGTCTCTGCACCTATACATTTAGATTAATCGTGGGATTATCAAAAAGTGGCGAAGAACATTTCTAGGAACCATAGTTGATTTCAACCCTTGTCTATACCTTGCTTCATGACATTTTAGACATTCACTCTCATTTTTAATATTCTTGCAAAATAATACACACCATTCACACATGTGTGGATGTTTTCATACGCCAAGTTGAGCTTACTAATTTGCTTTTTACATTGAATTCATTTTTTTGGCAATGTGGAGTCAGCTGGTAACAATGAACTTAATAATGTCAATAATTGATCTACACTCTCATTTGTCCAACCCTGCATCACTTGCAAGTTAAGAATTTGAAGGATTGTTTTCAAATGAATTAACTTACAATTAGCATACACAGAATTTAAAGCATCCTCCATTGACTTGGCCCAATCATCATTTAGACCCTCATTCAACATTCTATCAACTTCAAACCCTTCGTCAAACATTTCTACCTCTTCATGTATGTTTGGTGCCACTTCATCTATGTTTGTTGCCTCTTTATGTCTCACAGTCTACAATTCTACCATATCTTCATAATAATTGTAATCCCAAGGGATTATACCACTATGTCCATATCTTATCATATGTCGATAAATCCTATTTCTTTTTTCACCTTTCCACCAAGACAATTTTTACATGGGCATGAATATTTGTCAATGTCCTTCTCATCAACTACTCTCTCCTCATATGCATGATATTGATCCGTAGTCAACATTTGATGTTGATCCATCTGTAATATTGTGCATTCCAGTATTAATTTAGTTTATGATTTAAAGAAAAAAACATAAATTTGAAAACAAAGATGCCAAAACATTGTTGAAAGTAGTCACCTTTAGTACATACCATAATAGAAAGAAGAGGATATAATGAGTCATTTTTTTGAGATCTATCTTACATTCATTTGAAGTTTACCTACTGAGAATGGAATATGCCTGTGTTTCCTATCAGCTTACTTTCAAAAATGAGGGTTTCAAATTACCTTTGAATTCATTGTAGAGGGCCTCATTGACTTTAAATTCGTTACAACAAACTTCAAATTCCTTTCCCGCCTTTTCAAAAGTCTCCAGGTCCTATCCAAACAAGCTTTATTTCCCATGAAAGTGCTTCAATACCTATCCATGAGAATAAAAAACATCAACAACAATCCAATTTCATTCCCATGCCAACAATTATACATTTTACAAGTTGTTTGACTTATGAATATAGACAAGTTATGTAAACCATTAGATAAATAACATTTAAAGGTTTTTCGTCACTAACTTATAATTTATTTTTGAGTTCAGCTAATACAACTTTTTTTTTGGTTTGTTTTCATGGTTGTTACTCATGTAACTTGTACTTTCATATCCCTTTGAGCTAATTTCTATATTTCTTTCTTTTGCATTGAATGTGTTATGAAAGCAAAACTTGAAAGCGCCCCTGCTGATAAGATTTGAGTCTTTAATTGTTTACTTCTTTTTGTAATATTTGACTTTTGAGTCTTAAAATCAAAACAAACATGTATGAAGGTTGAGTTGTATTTGAGGAGTAGGTGTTCTCGTGTGAAAGGTTTTCTCTTTGAGTCTTTAGTTGTTTTAGTTATATTTCAGTCTTAAAGTCAAAATACAAAATGTGAAGGTTGAGATGTGTTTGAGTATAGTTGTTGTCATTTGCTTGTCATATGAAAATTTTGTTCAATTGTATTTGAAGTCAAAATATTGAATTTGATAAATTTAAGCTATCATTATGTGATCACTAATGATTCATTTGCAATGAAATTGAGTGAAATTGGAATTGAGAAGTGAGTTGTTTGAAAGTTTTCAGGATCTAAATTATGGAAGAAGATTTAATTAATGTTTTGAGCCACTCTTTTGATACAACATCAGCATGAGTGATGGATAAGGATTGCAAACATGATCTCTTTAAATTCATGCACATTAAGAGGTGGGGAAATCTAGACCAATTAAGATCAAATCAGAATTACAAATTATGAATTGATTATAAAATAATTTTTAAAATATTTTCTCATCATGACTGGTTACATTTATAAAGTGCCTGTTAACAAAAAAAATTTATTGGATTATGAGTAAAAAACTATCCAAGTAAAAATTGAAGTTTATGGCATGTCCAGGATACAATCTTAGATGATTTGTGAGTCTAGAATTTCATGGCAGAAAATGAATTGTAGAAATCTAAAAAATCATAACTTTAAGTGTGAATTAAGTCAAAAGGTTTCGGGTTTACCACAACATTGAGTCTGGGTACTTTATTTCTATAAGATAATTGGAGTACCCAAAACATTTTATAATTGTGCTTTTGACTTTCAACTTACTTTTTATTTTATTTTGTTGAAAACATCAAAGACTGAGATTAGGTTTTGAAGAAGTAAAACTAGATCAGAAATAAGGATGAAAGCTTGGGAAAAGACAAATGATTGAATTCTCTATAGATTGGTGCAAACAAATGGGTTTTGTAGGGTAACCTTACCAAATTTGAACATTTATGAGACTTAGAGATTGTATATTTTGTCTCTTCTTATTGTGTTGATCCTTTATCAGTTTGTATGTGCTTTGAGTTCTTGATCATATCCGATGTTTTATTATTTAAGGATTTACCCTTTTGATTGACTGATATGAGTTTGACATTTAATGATAAAAACCACACTCGAATTTCAATTATGTTAAATGAATTTGCAAGCCTATGTGGAGTTGTTCAAGGTAATCCATGATGACCTTTTTTTTATCATTTTGTTGTCCACTCTAGTTGGATATTAGCCTTATTTGCTTACTTGTCTATTTGATGAGGGTTCATTCACATGGTCATCCAGAAAACATATCTTAAATTAGTTGATTGGTTGAGTGGCTAAAACTCCACATTCGATAATTGATTAGACCTATCTTTGTTTCTTAAGGATTTGAGCTTGTTTTAATAAGATACTGCATTGGAATATTTATATAATAACAGAAGGAGCAACAATGGAGAATTGATTTCAGATGATTGATATTGTCTTTGTGAATTGCGAAAATGTGAGGAAATCCGGATGATAATATATAAGTCTAGATGTTTATCTAGATTGACATGGATCTTGAAAATTCCAGATACTTAAATTCTAGATTGACGTGGATCTTGAAAATTTGAATTAAAGTAGAAAAAGTTTCAAGAGCATAATCTGATAGAATGTGAAAAATGCAATCATTGTTCTTAATTGGAACTATAACCAGGCATTAGTAGATGTTATCTCATAGTTCATCCACTCCAGTTGTCTATCTATGACTGTAAGACAGTGAGTCTTCTTTTGGGTAGAAATACTTTTGTATTTGAGTAGTGAGCTCTATGTAGTGTGCCTAAATGCATGTGCATTCCCCATTTGTAAACACTTATTTTGAGTATACTCATATTGTGGATTAACCTCCACTATGTTTTTTCCCATAACAGGGTTTCCACGTAAAAATCCTTGTGTTATGGTGTTGTGATTGATTGCCTTGTGTTATTGCATCTTTCTTTTGGTTCAATGTTATAAGTGGTTTAAAGATCAAGTTAATAAAGTTAAATTTTGTAGAACATTGATTCATCCCCCCTCTCAGTGTTCCTTGATTCCAACAATTAGTATCAAATCCTAGTTCCTTAGAAGAATTTTAATAGCTTGGGGAAGATCCGGGAAGGTGATTCAATGGATTCTGACAGTCTTCATCAACTTTTGGTGGCTCTAGATGATCTTGATCAGTCCAAATATGGAGTCTCAAAATTGAAATCAAGCCTCATGAATGCTGATAAATTCATTCAATCGTTAAAGATCAAATCAATAAGTCCAGGGAAAAGAGAGGATCTCTGTGATCAACTCAAGCAGAAAGAGAGTAAAACCATGGAAGATGATCACCTAAGTCAAGCCTTGAAGGAAAAGACAGAAGAGTGTGAAAATCTCACCAAATATAATGTTGTCCTAAAGCATGAGATGTAATCTATTGTGATGAGGATGACCAAAGAGATTGAAGAGAAAAAGAAGAATGAAGAGAATCTTACTCAGTCCTTGAAAGAAAAAATCTAAAGAATGCAACAAAATTAATGGTGGATTCAATCAGTTGTAGCTTGAATTGCAACAATCTAGAAATGACGAAGAAGAGCTTGAAAGACAAATTGTTATTCTCTGGGATGAAATTACTACTGCAAATGAATACAAGGAGAAGTTCAAGATTAGCTCAGCTAAGTTTGATGAACTGATTCAAAGTTAGAAGATTGGAAGTGACAAGCAAGGTCTTGGATATGAGAAAGGAGAAAGCTCTGGATCTGGTCAAAGGAAATTTAGGCCAGGAAATTAGATGAGCAAAGCTAGAAGGTATCTGGTAAGACAACCCAATGCTCAAAAGTTCAATGGATACTATTTTGTTTGCAATAAATTTGGTCATATGGCTGTTCAATGTAGAAGTAGAATGAATCCAAGTGGTCCATCATTCTCTGGTCAGTGTTTCAATTTCAATAAGTATGGTCATAAGTCAATTGAATGCAAAAATATGACAAACAAGTTTTTGAATAGAAATGTCAAATGTTATGCCTGCAATAGATTTGGCCATATTGCTAACTAGTGCAAATCAAGAGAAAATCAATGGAATAATTGGTCTAGAAAAAGAAATGTGGTGTGCTATAATTGTAACAAATCCAATCACATTGCAAGATTTTGTAGAAGCAGGAAGGCTCTGGTAAACCAAGGGAAAAATATGCAAAAGGATGATAAGGGAAAAGGTAAAGTTACTGCAAATGAGATCAGGAATCAATTGAAGAAGAAATGGGTGAAGAAGAGCGTTTCTGATGTAGGAAATGAGTCCACACCAGAATCTAGTGCTGGAAATTCCTCTAGGAATTAGTTTAAGGCCTTTGGCCTAGGGGGAGCTCTCAAGAAAATATTTTACCCCCCTGTCAGTCGTTGGTACCAGAATGTAGAAAATTGAAACGATTGATTAATGGTCTATAAATGTTTTCAGAACACTTGTGGAGGAAATTTTTGCAAAATTGAAGGCCCACAAAAGAAATTTCTTTCACATACTATGAAAATAGGGTATCTGGAAGACCTAAGGAAAAAGTATTTATTGTGATAAAAAGTTATATGTGTGAATGATAAAAGGTTACTTCTATTCCTCATTCATCACATTGCATTTCGAGAAGAAGTTTGGAGAGCTCTGCAAGTGAATTTTGGTGAGATACAAGTCTAAAGGTGATTCGATGATCAAACCCTAATCTGGTGAAAGGTATTTATCTGCAAAACTTGGAAATGGCCACTTCGTTAGTCGTTGATATTAAGGATAGACCCCGCCCAAAATTCAAATGGCACATGTTCAAATCCATTGAGACAGAACCATTAGGTGCATTTTCTTCCATTCTGTATGGTGTTTTGCACATTGAAGATATTAGGGCATATATTCATGCAAATGTTGAGGAGTTAGGAAGATCCCAGTTGTTAAATATATACACAAATCACATTGTGGGAGAAGATCTTTGTGTATTTAAGACTTTGGAGGAGAAGAAGTTCACACAAATTGTGAAATTTCCCGTGTTCAACGAAAATGAATGGGTTTGATACATACTAAGTCAAGTGCATGCTGAGTTCATGTGGTTAAGTCATCCCTTCAAGATCACAAGAGAAGCTATAAGCATTGTTATTGGTATGAATTCATCTAGTGGGTTGCACACATTAAAAGCTGTGAAGAACCAAACAGTCACTGAGGCAACCAATTCCATTTTCGATAAAAGAGCCATGACAATTAATGACATCATTGAATCAGATGTAAAATTTTCTTCTATGGTTATTGGATACAAAATCTATCATTCCAACTAGGATAACTCTGTATCTAGTACTGCAATCTATGCAACTTATCAAATAATCAAGGAAAATGCAGATTATGACTTATGTGAGTTACTCCGGAGCCAATTAATTGAAAATATTGGTAAAATCAAGAAAGACAAGAACTCTTTCAAGTATGGAAATTTGTTGTTATCTCTATTCTTCTACTTCATGAATGAATTTTTGGGAGTTGGTAAAGTGCAATGGGAAGATGATAGACTTGTAGTTGTTCAAATCAGAGACATCTTATATAGAATTGGTGATAACAAAGCAAGGAAAATTGCTATTTGGGATTACTTCAAAAACTTCTAGAGTGAAATGCAAGCTAGGGAAAGGATTTGTAAACCTATTGTGGAAAAATATAAGGACACTATTATCTTCATGGTTGACATTGATCAGTGTTTGATGGAAGTAACAAAACCTAAAATAGTTTTGATAATACCTATGAGATATGAGGTTGAAGAACTCATTTTGGAGTTGTATGATCAATACTTGTTGAGTAAACCTCAGGATCTGATAGAAGAAATGTTTGGTACCTTTGAAGAGAAGGATATGCAAGTGCATACACAACTGAAGAAGCCTATGATAGTTTGGAAGGTAAGAAAGGAAGTTGAAGCTTTTGTAGAAAGCATCAACATATTAGTGGAAGCAGTGAGGGAAGCTAGGAAGAAAAGAGAACAAGTTGAAGAAGGGGAGCCTGCTAGAATTGAGTCAGCCAGTTTGATAGCATCCTTTGATAGATCTAGATATACAAGGAGCTTTACAACCTCATCTTGTCCTACAAAGAAATCAAGCCCAGTAAAATCTCAAGTTAGGACATCCAGAAGAGAAGGAAAGAGGAAGAAGGATAAAAGCACAAGAGTCTATGTTGTTGTTGAAGATGATGAAGAAAATGAATCAAATGAAGAAGTAAGAGAAATCAAGCATAAGGGAACCAAGGCATCAAAATTATTTAAGGACAAGGCCTCTAGTGAAGAGAAAGAAAAGAAAAAGGTGAAAAATGATAGATTGGGTATGACTATAGAGGAAGTAGAATTTTTTTTAATTAAGGATGGTAATCTCAAACCACTTTCTGAATGGTATGACACTTTTGATAGCACCGGTTAGATAACTCTTGAAGAAGCCACAATAAAATATCTAAATATTTTCAATATGAATCTCATAGAAATAATATCAGAGTTAGCTAAAGGGTTATATGAAGTCTTAGAAATGAGGAGAGTAAATGCAAGAACTGAAGATGAATGAATGAGAGAACGCATACTTTCCACTCTATGTCTGGTAATGTCAATAGAATAAATGAAGAAAATCGTCAATGATGCTAAAAAGGATTTTAAGAGAAAATCAAGGGTGAATAAGCTTATGATTGGGTAGACTAAGGAAGTAGAAAAAGACACTGAGAAAATTCTTAAGGTTGTTTTGTTAAAGAACAGATATAACATTGTCTCTGAAGAAACTCATGATGAAGATGTTCCATCTGGTCCAGGAATTGAAGAAGTGAAAGATGACACAATTGAGGACATTCAAAATCCTCTAGATATGCAAGGTATCAAAATTCCCATGGAGATTGAAGCTCCTAAAGATATGTCAGTTGAATAAATAGAGATTCCCAAAGCCAAGCAAGAATCTATGATTGAAGAAAAGAAGGTTGAGGAAAAGGAGGTTGTTATGGAAGAAAGAGACACTGCAAAGGAAGTAAAGAAGTTTTTAGAAGAACAACATGAGGAGTTTGACCCTGAATTGGCTGAAGGTCCTATCAACTTGGCCACTCTATCTCCTATTCATAAGCTGAAGGTAGCATCATTTTCTCAGGCCAAGGCAAGGGAGGAGATATTGAAATATCACATTGAGGACAGTGAGCTTCTAAGTCTTGCATCCAATATCTTGGAGAAGATCATACCCACACATGTCAAGGACTCATCCGATTCTCCCTCTGGTTAGCTGAAGAAACTTGTCAACTCTGTAAGTACTCACTTTGAGTCTCTTGAAAATTTAGTTGAGGATAAGGTCCATAAAGAATTAGATGCAAACATGTTTAGTAGATTGAAGTTTATGATTGCTAATGATAAATTCTTATTAGCTACCTATGAAAAGAACATTCAAGGTGCATTATTAGAGGGTGGAAATATCTACAAGTCATGCTTATCCTTGTAAAAATTAATTGAGGTCACTAAGAAGAAAATTAATGAATATGGGACACAGTTAGCAGATATTTCCCAAACCTTTGATCATCTAACCGTTTATGTGGGTCAGCAAGAAGGTCAAGTCATATCCTTGCTTGACAAAATTTAAATTTTGAAGCATGAAAAGGACAAAATTGTTGAAAGGGTATGTTGTTGGAAAAACAAGGATAGACAACCGAGAGCAGTGAATCAGTTGTCACAAAATATTTAAACTTTTCAAACTTAACATAATCTCATATATGATGCATGAACAATAAACCATAAACAATCAACACATCAAAAACACAAAGAACACCAAGATTTTTACGTGGAAACCCTGTTAAGGGAAAAAACACAATGGATGTTAGTCCAAAATATTATACCCTACTAAAAGTATAAAGAAGTATGAATGGGAATGCACATGCATTTAGGCACATTGCCTAGAGCTCACTGCTCAATTAATAGAGGGCTCACTTCCCAAAGAAAGATTCAGATTATAACCATCTGGATTTGAACTAAGAAAATAACATCTACTAATGTCTGATTATAGTTCCAATTAAGCACATGAACACTTCTTCAACCTTCTTCACTCTTCTTCACACTTTGCTATGCCTTCAAATGATCTAGAAAATATTCACACACAAGACTCATACACTTCACACTTGCATAATTCCAAATGATCAAACAATCACTCTTATATATCCGCAACATGGAACTAAATCACTTAAGTTGGCCATAAAGAAATAATAAAATTATTACAAAAAACCAACCCAAAAAACATAAAGATTATTCATGTGAATCAACCAAGGTTAGCCACAACATAGTGGAGACCCAAATCAACAACTCCAACACAAAAACACTTCAATTAATTTCTCCTCAAAGATCCACAACACGCCTCAACACCTAGTCAGCTATGAACATGGAAAACATGAACACACAAGAGAAAATATTAGATCATGAGCACAACAATCAATGTAGACATGCAGCATAGATAGAGCATGAACTAGAAACATCCACAAGCATAATGAAACACCAGAGAAGCATCCAAAACAACTAAACTTATATAAATCACTTGATCTTCATTTAGGAACACAAACTGAAGTAACAAAAAAATATCAGAATAAAAAATATTCATAACTTGATCAAATCTTCACGCAGATCTCTAATACTTGATGTGGATAAACTAGATATATTCAAGAAAAAACCCTTTAGTCCACAACCTCATATCAGTAATGTACTCATCACAGTGATAGACTGATCTTCACTTCTCCACTAACAACCTGTAGCACTTCTTATTACAATTTTCTCAATATCCTCGACATATACAACTTCTAATGCAATAATGCTAATAGTGTTGACATCAATGACAACCACATATCAGAAACACAACTACAACATCCAACAACCTCCCCCTTTGGCATTGATGGCAACACATGATGTGAAAAACACCATCAACACAACAAGACTTACTCCTCCTTAGGTTTTGACTCTTCTCTCCTCTCCCACAAATATTGTTCACATTGTTCTTGTACCCCTTTGACATCAATGCCAAATATTTCTTATATGCAAGCTCTGAACCACATATCTGAACACCTGAACATCTGACTACTCCCCCTGAGTAGTAGCCATCAACATCAATCCAGATCAAAATATGATAATGAAGTGCACGGATTGATGTAAACCAATGCATCTCTAGTTCATATCAAGAGGGGTAATCACCCCTAACATCCCTCTGAGATACTCAAAAGTATCTTTTGGCAATGGCTTGGTGAAAATGTTTGCAATTTGTTCTTTGGTAGGCCCATACTCCTTTCTCACTCTCTTTCTCCCCCAGGAAGTGAAACTTGATTGATATATGCTTGGTCTTAGAGTGTAGCACTGGATTCTTTGATATGTTTATTTCACTTGAGTTATCACAATATATAACAATAGGCTCATCATATACTACTCTGATATCTTTTAGCATCTGTTTCATCCACAACACTTGAGTACAATTATTTGTAGCAGCAATATACTCTTCCTCAGCAATAGATAGGGAAATGGAATTCTGCTTTTTACTCAACCAAGACACCAACTTCTTCCCTAGGAAGAAGGCACCACCACTAGTGCTTTTCCTATCATCTATATCTCCTGCCCAATCCACATCAGTATAGGAACTCAAGATAATATAATCATCTTTATGATACCAAATCCCAAAATCAACTGTTCCTTTCAGATACTTGAAAATTCTCTTTACAATAGTCACATGAGATTCTTTTGGACCAACTTGAAATCTAGTAACCATACACCAAACATTCATGATTTCTGGTATGGTATGAGTTAATTAGAGAAATCCACCAATCATTGACCTATATGTTGTTTGATTTTCCTTAGGAGAATCATCATTATGTGTTAACTTGCATCTAGTTACCATGGGTGTACCAACAGGCTTTGAGTCTTCCATACCAAACTTCTTCAACAACTCTCTCACATATTTGGACTAAGATATGAAAATCCCATTGTCCAACTGAGTGGATTACAATTCCAGAAAGAACTTCATCTCTCCAATCATACTCATTTCAAATTCACTTTTCATTTCATTAGAAAACTTCATACATAGATCATCATCTCCTCCAACAATTATCTCATCAACAAAGACTTCAATAATCAATTCTTTATCATGATCCAACTTAAATACAAGTTGTCAACAATACCTTTATTGAATCCAAGATTTATTAAGTATTTATCCAATCTAGCATACTAGGCTTTGGGGGCTTGCTTGAGTCCATACAAAGCTTTCTTCAATCGAAAAACCATGTATTCCTTATCAATCAGTTGAAATCCATCTAAATTTTCAACATATACCTCTTCTTCTAATTCACCATTCATAAAATATGACTTCACATCCATTTGATAGACTTTATAGTTCTTATATGTAAAATAATCAAGAAATAATCTTACAGCTTCAATTCTAGCAATAGGGGCAAAGGTTTCTTCAAAATCAATACCTTCCATTTGTGAATACCCTTTACATACCAATATTTCTTTATTCCAAACCACTTCACCTTGTTCATTCATCTTATTCTGAAAGACCCATTTAGTACCAATCACATTTTTGTCTTTAGGTCTGGGAACATGAATCCATGTATCATTCTTTTCAATCTGCATTAGTTCTTCCTTCATAGCTTCCATCAAGTGTTCATCATTACAAGCTTCATTGACATTGTTAGGCTCAGTCTTGGAAATCAGACAATACTCTTCTGCAATCCTTCTTCTAGTTTACACACCTTTATTCTTATCTCCTATAATTTGATCTTCAGAATGATTTAGCTTTACATACCTCAAAATTTTAGGATTCTCTTGCACTTTTGGTTCTTTTGTTCTTTCTTGTGCACTTCCACTTGTCTCTCCTTCATGACTTTCTTGATTTACCAAAACAATTTGAATTTGATTATGTGTCTAAGAATTATTCCCTTTGTCTATACTATCTTGTTGGTCATCTGAATCATATCCACAATATCTCAATGATCTAGCAGAGTCCTCATCAACTCTGACATTTTCACTTTAAACCATTTTTCTCAATCTTCTATTATAGCACTGGTAAGCCTTGCTTTTAGTAGAGTAACCTAGAAAGGTTCCTCCATTGCTCCTTGTATCAAACTTGCCTATGTCCTCATCTCTCTTAATATGAAACTTTCTTCCAAAGATCTTGAAATATTTAACAGTAGGCTTATAACCAAACCATAGCTCAAAAGGATTCTTACCAGAAATACCATTGATATTTACCTAGTTTAGAGTGTACACAACAGTGCTTATGACTTCTCTCCAATAGATGCGAGTCACATTTCCTTCCAACATCATTGTTCTAGCAGCATTGAGAATTGTTTTGTTCTTTCTCTCTACAACTCCATTTTGTTGAGGGGTTTGGGGAGCAGATAACTGTCTTTTGATTCCATGCTCTTCACATAAAGAATTGAACACCCGAAAGGTGAGCTCACCACCTCTATCTGACCTTAGACATTTGATCTTTAGACTTGTCTCATTCTCTGCCATAGCTTTGAAACTTTTGAACTTCTCTAATGCTTCACATTTTTCTCTTAAGAAAGCAACCCATATCATCCTAGAGTAATCATCAATAAGTAGCATAAAGTACCTTTCTCCTTGTAGACTTCTGATTCTAGAGGGACCGCATAGATCAGTATGCACCAACTCCAGTACTCCATTAGAATGATGTTGTTTTCTCTGAAAAGAAACTCTAGTTTGTTTTCCCATCTAACATTCCTTGCATATTGTGTTAGTAGGCTTCACTAGCTTAGGTAGATCTCTTACTACTTGAGTGGAGCTTATCATGAAAATGTTATCAAAATCCACATGACACAACCTCCTATGCCATAACCAGATTTCATCCACTTGAGAAATTAAACAACTTACATTCACAACACTTAGGTGAAAAATATTACCTTTTGTCTTTGTACTTGAAGCAATTTCATTACCAAAAATTCCAAGTATCCTACATCTTCCATCTTTGAACTGAAGATTGTAACCCTTGTCCACCATTTGTCCAATACTCAACCGGTTATGCTTCAAGCCTTCAACATAAAGGACATCATCAGTGTTATGTTTACCACCAAGAAAAATAGAACCTCTACCACAAATCACACCAACATTGTTATCTCTGAATCTCACAACCTCACCGTCATATTTCTTTAGAATTAAAAATTTTCTTTTGTCACCAGTCATATGATGTGAGCATCCAATTTCAATAACCCACTCATCTTTTTCTTCAATTCGGGCTGCAAGATATTTCTCAACTTTCGCAGATTTAGTAGCCACCAAACCATTTTCCTTGATAGCAATGAAAGCCCATTCATCTTCATTTCCATTTTCTTTATCAGATTCTTCATCAGTCACACATTCTTCAGCATAATAGAATTTCTTTTGGAATCTAGGTTTGTAAGGCTTAGAACTAGGAACTCTTTCAGGATACCTTGAAGCAAAATGACCTATTTTATTGCAAGAGATATAGTTAATAGGAAAATTTCCTTTATACTTACCTTGTCCTCTACCTTCTTTCTTCACAATCAATGCTTCTAGCTCTTCTACCTCTCTTTCTTCATCTTCAAGTTGTTTCATAT